>AP025068.1:10933928-11034313 GCA_036186865.1 Eustoma russellianum
AAAAGTTTTTATCTTCAAATTACCGAAAGTTGAGAATGAAGAAAGATATTTGCTTTACTAATGAAGTCAAACAATATTATTCATGATAGTCTCCTTTGTTGTTTCATAAGTGTAGAACTAGCATTTCAACAGTTATACAAGGATCAAAAGAAATAGTCACTGATCCTCAAAGTAAAAAAGATAAAAGCATCAATTTCCATTCCAATCATTACAGGAACTTCCAGTAAAGCTGAGTTATCTTGAAGACTAAGAAGGAGAACGCACGCAACTTCTATACACCCATCAGCGAGTAGTAATGCACAAGTCTAGAAAATACACCAAAGCTTGTCTCTCTTAAAAGAAAAGCAACAGAAAGGTCACCCGAGAATCACACGGGATGCTCAACAAATTTCAAGCACACAATGGTACCTAAATGGAAGTCTATACTCCTAAACAAAAGATTAGAATTCCTATTCAGAGAGATTGTTGAGATTGCTCCCACATTGCTTGATTTAGAAAAATAAAAGGATGTGTTATATGAGGATGAGATACCACCATCCATTGCTTTAAGGTTTTGGGTGGATATGCCCTCACCTCATGTAAGCCCATGTTTCAAAGTGATATTAAAGTCTATGGGATGAAGCGGTTTTAACAACGGGTCATCTTATTAATAGAATGCCATCCATAACACTTCAGTTTTAAACCCCCCTTGATTGTTTGCGAACTTTCTACACCCACTTCTATAGTTTTTCTTTCTCTACCTCCAAAGGTTTTTGGGTGCACTATCCTTGTGCATGTATATTCTCAATTGTTCCAAGCTGGATTCTAGGTCACACAACTGAGGGTTCAATATCTATTCAGCAACACAGCATGGGTATAAATGTTATTCTCCTTCCCTTCACATAAATTTTAGGACCTTGGATTTCTCTTTTCACTGAGGGTTCAATGTCTATTCAGCAACACAGCATGGGTATAAATGTTATTCTCCTTCCCTTCACATAAATTTTGAGATCTTGGATTTCTCTTTTCACGACGGAACATCTTATTTTCCTAGCCTTCCTCTGCAGCTGAGTCAATCCAAGAAAAGGAATCTTTAAAAGAGCAGGACTTACACACTTAGTACAAACAACTTGTTGGAGCAATTATTGGCAGCCATAATCACGTTCTGATAAGGATATGGCAAAGGATTGTAGTAAATTGTAATTATTGTATGGTGTAAATGTGATTGCCTAATTATAGGAGATTGATTAGGTGGAGTAAATAGGAAATTTCAGTTTTGTAATCATAGTCAATATAGCATTTATAGCATTAATATAGCATTCCTTGGTTAGTGGGATTGATAGGCCAAATTAGTGTATAAATGTATTGTAAGTGATCTTGTAAAAGTAAGAAGGAATTAATCTTTTTCCTCTCATTCCAGTCGGCCGAATACTTTTCATGGTATCAGAGCCGAAACACTAAACACCAAAATAACCCCAACGTCACTCTCATCCACATCCGAGATGAGCTCACAAACATCCTCTCCCGGTGCAAGCACATCAACAGCATCAACATCCTCTCCTGATGCAGGCACCGAAGAAAATCCTTCTCCTATTGGTTCAAGCCAGGTGGCGCTGCACAACTTGAACAACTGTTGGCTCTCCTGAAGACTCAGACCGAGACCTCTACTTCGGCCAGCACGGACACTCATCAAGGTACGGTTAACTTTGTGGAATCCTCACCCTTGATCTTAGACACAGGAGCTACCGACCACATGACAGGTAACCTATCTCTATTCACTACATACGTCCCAAGTCTCGGAACTTTGAGGGTTAAAGAGGCGGATGAGACATTTGCACTTGTAGTTGGAAAAGGATCTGTGAAAGTGGCCCGTCACTTGTGCTTGAAACAGTACTTTATGTTCTAAAGTTAACTTGCAATTTAATCTCCATTAGCAAGCTTACAAAGGAGTCTGGTTGTGTTGCTAAGTTCTCTGCCCGCATGTGTATTTTGCAGGAGCAGGAATCGGGGAAGACAATTGGCATTGCTAGAGAAAGGAGTGGTGTTTATCACCTTGAGGAAGACAGTCACCAAAACACCCAAAAATATTCACTCCATACCGCCACTCCTAAATTCCCCCTTAGTACCAACCTTGAACAAACTGATGTACTTTTACTCCATCGAAGACTAGGACACCCCAGTCTCCGTTATCTTAAACAATTATTTCCTTTGAATAATAAACATTTGTCTACTTTAAAGTGTCCCTAACGATAGCTTTTGCTGTCGATTGGGATATACTGAGTCCGGATGATGATGATGATGATGATGATGATGATGATGTCTACTTTAAGGTGTGATGCTTGTACCTTCGCTAAACATGTCCGAAATGAATATCCTTCAAAACCGCATGTTCAGTCTGTACCTTTCCATCTCGTGCATAGCGATCTTTGGGGTCCATCTCGGGTTAAGAATATTTCTGGTGCTAAGTGGTTTATCACTTTTATTGACGATTACACAAGGGTTTGTTGGGTCTATCTTCTCAAGGACATGATAAAAACCCAGTTTCAAACCTCAATCAAAAATCCTACGTACAGACAATGGCACAGAATATTTCAATAAAATCCTAAACACCTACTTGGCTTCCGAGGGCATCATTCACCAGAGCTCCTGTTCAGACACACCACAACAAAATGGTGTGGCCGAACGTAAAAATCGCCACATATTGGAAGTAGCTCGGGCCCTAATGTTCACTATGCACGTCCCAACCTATTTATGGGGAGAAGCAGTTCTTACAGCCTGTCATTTAATTAACCGTCTTCCGTCCAAACCTCTACAGTTTGAGACACCTATCTCTGTCCTGCAGCGCACTTATCATCTCTTTCACTGTGGCTCTAGTCTCCCACTCAAAATATTTGGTTGTGTAGTGTTTGTTCATAATCATAGCCCCACTATACCCAAGCTGGATCCCCGGTCCTATAAGTGTGTTTTTATCGGTTACTCCTACACTCAACACGGTTACAAATGTTATTCTCATACCCTCCGCCGAGTATTTGTTACCATGGATACTCATTTTAGGGAACAAGAGCCCTATTTTCCCTCAGCTCAGGTCTCGGCCGACCCCTCTCTCCTCTCACTCGGACCGTTACCTATCATAGCACCAAATGAACCACTGCCTGCTCCAATTATCCCAGACAGTGCTTCAGGGGGAGACTCTCAACCGTGCTCACCAAGTTCGAGTTCACCACTACCGCCTCCACCTACTTCGGATCACACACCAAGCCGCCCTCCTAAAGCTTCCAAAACACCAAACATAATTGTCTACTCACGAAAATCCAAAACTCAACTTGATAAAGGCACGGACATTTCTCCAGAATGCCAACCTCCAGAACCGGTTTCTGTCTCTTGTAGTGGGGAGGACGCCTTGGAGACTTCGACTGACTTGGACCTACCTATTGCCCTACGGAAAGGAAAAAGAGTATGTACTCAGCATCCTATTTCCAATTTTGTTTCTAATGATAAGTTGTCGGCCAAGTTTGAGCATTTTTTGCAAGGGTATCGAACATTTAAATTCCTAAGAATATTGATGAGGCATTCGTAGACAAGGTTTGGAGAGATGCAGTCCAAGAAGAGTTGAGGGCGTTGGAGAAAAACAACACGTGGAAAGTGGTAGAACTGCCTGAAGGGAAACGACCGGTTGGCTGCAAATGGGTGTTCTCAGTAAAGTTTAATGCCGATGGAAGTGTCAACGGGTACAAGGCACGATTAGTTGCTTATAATAAAACCTTTGCACCAGTGGCCAAGTTAAATTCGGTAAGAATCCTACTTTCTCTAGCAGCATGTCTGGACTGGCCACTTCAACAACTAGATGTTAAAAATGCTTTCTTAAATGGTGATCTTCATGAGGAAGTGTATATGGACTTACCACCTGGATATTCCAGGGGAAGGAATTTAGTTTGCAGATTACAGAAATCAATGTACGGACTGAAACAGTCCCCGCGCGAATGGTTTGAAAAGTTCACTCAGGCTGTTAAAACTCAAGGTTTTAAACAGTCGCAGGCTGATCACACTATATTTTATAAATATACTTCGGGAGGAACTCGTGCAATTTTAATAGTTTATGTTGATGATATTATTATCACAGGAGATGCTCAGGATGAAATTGACTCATTAAAGAAGTACCTCAGTAGCATATTTGAGATGAAAGATTTGGGGTCGCTAAGGTATTTCCTGGGAATGGAAGTGACAATATCTACATTCCAGCTTGAAGGAGAGTGTTGGAGCAATTATTGGCAGCCATAATAACGTTCGGATAAGGATATGGCAAGGATTGTAGTAAATTGTAATTATTGTATGTTGTAAATGTGATTGCCCAATTATGTGAGATTGATTAGGTAGAGTAAATAGGAAAATTTCAGTTTTGTAATCATAGTCAATATAGCATTTATAGCATTAATATAGCATTTATAGCATTAATATAGCATCCCTTGATTAGTAGGATTGATAGGTCAAATTAGTGTATAAATGTATTGTAAGTGATCTTGTAAAAGTAAGAAGGAATTAATCTTTTCCCTCTCATTCCAGTCGGCCGAATATTTTTCACAACTCTATCTTTATTATTACCAAATTCATTTGAACCTAGTAAGTCACTGACATTATTGAACTCATTGAAAACACTACGGGAGGAAATAAAGAGACACAAAGGTGCTCATCGGTTGCTTGTTTATTTCCGCAGGAACCTACATCAAAGGGTTGATATGCCCCTTCCTGAAACAGACCAGGAGTTTGAACTAGACTCTCTTCCCACTTCAGTGCCAATAGGTCAGAAGATATAGGTTGGTACTTACCAATTCCCTTAAGGAAAGATACCATGGCATGTACCAAAAAAATTTGGACGGCAATAATGGAGGACAGCTGTCCTCAAATTTGTCTTTGATGAAAAAATCTCCCCCAAAAATGACACGTTGAGGTGGGAAAGCAGAACTTTTATATTGTTTTGCACGCTTTCCACTTTCTTGTACACTTTCCTGTACTTTCTTATTTCTTCCTTGGCTTTCTTTTCCTCCCACTTTCTAGTAGTTTCATGTTCCTTCTTCTTCTTCGTTTAGTGGCTCTTCTTTCTTCTAAGACACTTTTTTCCTTCCACTTTCTCGTCTTCTCTTTTTTACTGCATTCCAACCAGACTTCTGCTTGATTTCTTTCTTCAAGCAGTTCTTCCACTTGCTTCTTATCTTTGAAGTGAAACTACAGTTTTGTTATTATGGTCACCTGAACTCAAGAACGAAAAATGCTCTATACTTCAACAGACTTATGGAAGAAGGAAAGAAAACTTCTTCTCTGTTTTACTCCTGTGAAACATAACTCTCATTCTTG
Source organism: Eustoma russellianum (assembly GCA_036186865.1). NCBI lineage: Eukaryota > Viridiplantae > Streptophyta > Magnoliopsida > Gentianales > Gentianaceae > Eustoma > Eustoma russellianum. The sequence goes on from AP025068.1 coordinate 10,939,257, forward strand.
ATAACTCAGTTTTCCAGACTCTCGAGTCTTAGCAAGATACAGAAGAACAAATATACAATTTTCTCAGTTTTCATATCTGAGTTCAACAGCTCTGATACCATATAGAAAATCAGAATGAAGAAGTAGTACTCCTTTTATAATATAAAACTTCAAAATCATTCCTAATGTTACAATGTATATGCTCTTTATAGAGGAGAGACACAACAGCCACTAACGGTAACAAGAGAATGAAAATATCTATAAAGAGAAAAACAGATACATCATAACCATACAGATACATCATAACCATACTATTCCAACGGTACAATAATACTATTTCAACAATAGAGAACACCCATTTACATCCAAATGACCTCTTACCATCTGACAGTCGTACAATGTCCTACATATGATTTATCTTCAGTGCCTTTATCTCCTCTTCGACTGCTGCTTTCCACATAGAATTTGCAAGTGTCTCTCCCATATTTTAAGGTATTTGTGCCACCATTAAGGTTGTAAACCTTGAGAAGGTTGGGGACAGCTTGTCAGTGCCAACGAATTTAGATATGTGATGTTGAGTGCAGGCCCTCGTACCTTTCTTTAGGACAATAGGTAGATCTCGTGCTGGAGGCTCCTAGTTTTCTAGTATATCACTGTTGCTGGTTTATGTTCCAAGTTTTTCTTCTGGTAGAGAGATCAGCTCCAACAATTGGGGATGATGGTTTCTATTTTTTCCTCAAGATAATAGAGTCCTCTTTCTTTAGCAATGTCAATCTTCTTCGCTTATCCTTACTCCGGCATTAGACATGAGGATGTTGAGAAATTAGTAATGCAATGAAGGTCTCTAGTTATATACTTATAGAAATCAGATTACACTTTAGCTTAGAGACATGGAGGACATCCTAGAGCGTCAGTGATGGGGATATCTGAATGGTTCCTTCAACATCACACAGGAGTATGTGTCATCTGCCATTTTGACCTTCAAATTACCATGGTTTGGGACATAGGAGTGGAACAAGAAGAAGTTACCCATCATATGGTCAGTGGCTCTTGTATCGAGGATCCAAGGAGCTTTTCCACATGGTTAGATGTACCTTGCTGGAGCGCATTACTAGCTTTAGGAGTCTCAGAATGTGTCCTTGGGAGAGTAAACAGTTAATCAAACTATGCTTGATGGAGAGACACTCGGCCTGGTCTTTGCCCCCAGTTGATGTTCCTTTCTAGGCTTGACGTCTGTTGGATTTCCATGAAGGTTCCAACATTATCTTGGGTGTGGCCTAGTTTGTTGTAGTGGAAATATCTGAGTAAGTGAGTTGGAGCCATTTGTTGTGGTCCTGGATACCAAAGCAGAGGTGTCAACAGGTTTATCGCCTGAGGAGTGAAGAAGATTCTTGCATTCTCCAAGCATCACCCGTCTCCTGCTTTCTTCTCTTCGAACTTCAGCAAAGGACTCGCTGAGGGAAGGAAGAGGCCTTATTCCCAGTATGCGTTCCTTCACTCCATCCAAATTCCTTGTTTAGTTCAGCAAAGAATTCATATAAGCGTTCCTTTTCGAGATGTCCTTTGAACTTGATATTGCTCTCAAGGTCACCTCAGTCAGCTTCATAATGCACATCTAGATCTTGCCAGAGAGTTTGCAAGGCATTATAGTATTCTGTGATGCCAAGATCACCTTCCCGCATTCCCTTGAGTTTGTTTTTTTTATTTCAAACACTTGGGATGCATTTTCAAGGTCGAAGTAGTTCTCTTTGACTGCCTCCTAGATGGCCCTGGCAGTCCTCGGGAAAAGATAAATGCGACTGATATGTGGCTCCATGGAATTGATCTGCCACGACATGACTAGTGAGTTATTGAGTTCCCAACTCTAGTACTGTGGATCTGAGACATTGGGTTGTGGTATATCACGAGAGACAAAGCTCAGTTTGCCTCGGTCTCTTAACACAACCAAAACTGATTGGGAAAAAGGAGGAAGTTTTTCCCATTCAGTTTATCGTTAGTGATTTGGAGGGATGACCCCTCATTAAGAGATTGAAGAGAAGTGTCGGTCTGTGACACCATCACTGGTTTGGTCGTAGAGGAAGTTTCTACTGACCCGTAGCTTCCATATCTTGAACTCATCGATATGCCTCACAGTAGATGTGTATGGCTAGGCTTGAGCCGGTGACTCTAATACCATGAAAGTGGGAAGGTTGATGATTGAACAAAGCAGAAGTGTATTTTTCATATGTGCAGTGTTTGTATAAATGCATCAACCTTGTTCTATCTTATCTAGAAATCTCCTATAGAGCTCATAGGATATTCTCCTAAATAATATAGTATTTTCTACAATCTATAGTACATTATAACCGTATATTCCAATAGTCTCGCATCGCCTAACAGGTGCATATGCATAAAGCCTTTGCACATGTCTATATCATCTTAATCTTGATTCCCTCATCTTTAAATCTATAGAAACCACCCAATCTTTCTCCTTATATGTTCATTTCTTATTTTAACTTTCCTTGTACGTCCATGCATCCATCATAACATTCTCATTTCTGTCACTCGCATTCTTTGTTCATTACAACATTTAGACCCGTACAACAGTGCGGGTCTTACTGTCGTCCTGTAAAACTTCTCGTTGGCTAAAAAAGCTAATGCACGAGACTGGTTTTCCTCTAAGGCTGCCTACTAAGCTGATGTGTGATAACAAGGCGGTGATAAGTATTTTCAGAACCCAATGCAGCATGATCGAACCAAACATGTGGAAGTGGATCGACATTTCATCACAGAGAAGTTTGAGGAAGGTATCATTAAGCTCCCGTTTGTAAAGTCTGAACATCAGCTAGCCGATATCCTCACAAAAGCCGTCACCAGAAGGATCTTTGACTCAGTACTTTGTAAGTTAGGCATTGGCGATCCCACTGCCCAGCTTGACGGAGAGCGATGGAACGTATCAAATCAAGGATTCAGTTTAATCATATCACAATCATATCCAGAATCTAATCATATCAATTGTATTTATTGTAATGGGCATATACCATAGATAGTGACTAGAATTCAACTATAGATGGGCCCTATTGTATCTTGTTCAAATCGATAAAATACGACTTTCATTTCTGAGATATATTTCTATTATCTTCTGTTCCCTGTTTTTCTATTCCATTACTTTCGTGTATATATACCGCAGTATAGATGACTCGAAATATATTTGAAAATTATCTTCCATCATTTTGTCTATTTCACAGTACTTTCATATGGCCATTCAATAAAAGTCGAAATGGTAAGAGGCTATCAAGAGATATACTGGAAAACTGAAACTTCAGATGTAATCAGCCGCAAAAGGGCAGGAGAAGAGGCACAAGGATAAAGAAAGAATCCAGCAGAACAGAAATTAGAATCCCTTCAGAAGTGGTACAACTAATGTTACTCATAACAAGAAGGCCATCAAAGTGTATCATGCAAGACTTACCAGTCGGACAGTAGACTTCTTTCCATTTGGTAGTGTTATTGTGTGGGGTCCAATACCATGGCAACATTCATGGCAAACTGTGTGAGTGAAAAAAGAGTCGAAGTCAACAAATTTCTGTTGTTCCTTTGAAACGCAGACATCAGCTACTGGTTGAAGAATAAGCTTAAACCTGGTTAGATTAAAACTGAACAGGATCAGTTAATGTTAAAATTGACTATTAAGCTTGACAGTCACGAAGACAATGTTAATAAGTTACTGAAGACTTTTCTTCCAACAGGATTTTTCATACTTTGCTTCCGAGACATTCTTGAGCATGACCATAGATGTTCCTCGACCCTTGACAATACGCTCATCATTGGGAAGATTATACGCAACCGTTTGCGGGCCTTTGACATCCTAGCAATGAACAAATTATTAACCACCAAAGTAGATGCGTAATATTTTAGCACTTCTCTCATATTAATACCAGATGAAAAAGACTCCTAATATTTACATACATGGAAAGCGGTGTAGAGATTAGGAGATCATTTAGTCAAGAAGTTAGGCAATGATCAGAGTGCCAGTACTCTCTGAGGGGCGAGTTATTGACTAAAATTTCACCATCTACAAAGAGGCTGCAAAGTGCAGTAAGACAGGAAAAGAACAATAGTGACGTTTTGATGGAGCAATGGCTACGTAAGATTGCAGATATCATTGGGCACCACATTGCTCAAGGATTAAAAAGAACGTAAACGTCTTTCATGAGTTATTGTCAGCTAGTTAATTTGAATGTTGTAAACAGAATAGCATGAAATAAAATAAACAGTGACAGTCGAACCTTATCCTTTCCAGGTTCGAAATCAGACAGATCAGTTTACAAGGAAAAGAATGCCACTGCAATATCTAAAAGCAGCGCTGCATCCTATTCACACAATAAACTTTACTGCAAATATGAACATATATATTCACCATAATATTTCACTGCATTGTCATTAACACAAGAAGCCGTTAAAAAGAGAGTGATTTACTTTCTTAAGCACTAGCACCTTTTTTTTTACCCCCTTACTCTTTGTCTTTTTGGTTTGATTTAAGTACTTAAGCACTATCATATCCATCTGATGCTATATCATTTGCAGTTAGTGTTTTCCTCTGCATCAAGATACCATCGGATTTGATCAGGCAAATCAAGCGGTTGCAGTTCCTGGTTTATAGATTATGGATCTTCCTATCACAAATAAGGAGATGGGAGCACTTCTCTCCCTGGTACATAGATGTTGGTGCGGCCTCTGTTCAGTGCTCATGTTGTTGTCTGTGGATGGGTTTGCACTATCAAATACAAGTCTGATGTTTCAGTGGAGCAGTAAAAAGCTAGCTTGGTGGCTAAAGATTAAGCACATATTCATGGTGTAAAATAGTTTTGAGACACTTTTTCCAGTTCAGTTTAAATTCTATTAATTTTACTATCTATGGCCAATAATTTGAAGGTGTCGTAACATAATTCTCCAGATTTCATAATTATATATCAAGTCATGATTACAACATTCTCTCCTGGCATCATTATCACGCACTGAAAAGGATGCCCAAATCTGAAACCAGACTAAGAATATTTGCTAGAATCTATTGCTTTCACTTTACCAGGTCCAAGGACAAGTGCTGAGCCAGGAATTAAACGACTACTTAGTACTTAGTACTAAATAAGAATCATATAGATGGAACTTCTATCATGATTATTTTTAGAGATTGTCTTACGTACTAATTTTAGAAGACAACCAAATGGTCTTGATGGTAAATGTGCACATTAATAGAGGAGCTCCCAACCCAGGAACGAGTCATGTCTATTGTATATGTGAAACATACAAGCATTTATGCAGTCTTAAATGTGATTACTCAATCTCACAGCACTCATTTCTTGAAGTTCCTTATATTTAATTACAAGTGAACCTACAGAGAAAGGAATGGAGTGCAAAAGAAAACTTACTGCCCATTTCAAAGCCTTACCCCTGAATTATAAAGCAGCTGGATGACACGAATGGGAGCAGCAGTCACACCTTCCGACTTATAAACATTGTCCATCGGCAGGTTTTGTTCCAAGAACTAAAAAGTTGCTCTAATTAACAAATAGCAGAAGATGATGACCAAAAGCAGAGGCTAGAATAATGTCACAGACACCACAAATAAACCAACCTGTAAATTATCACCAAAAAGTTTGAGCTGTGCTGTTGCTTTATCATCTCGAATCCCAACAAATGCTTCAAATGTAGCCTGAAGAAAAAAGAAGATAAGCAATTGCACCTACCATACCACACACAACACCCTCGAGTTGAGTGGCAAGAGAATTTACGAGTTTCTCTACATGGGTTGTGCATTAGGCGGCTATATGAACTCAATATTATGTAAGCTTTCAAATTCTTTGTCTCTTCAAGCTAGCAAGTCAGAGATTGTGGTTATGTTCATGTGCCTCTTAAATCTAAACCAGCAACTGCTTAATTCAAGCAAATCAGGAGGCATATATGTGATAGATTACCGCGAAAATAATAGCTGCACTTATTAAGCATCAAAACTTATATAGCAATACATGATGCTTCCGTCAGTTTGGGCTAATGATGAAATTCATCTGTGAGCAATTTCACTTATGGTCCCATAAATCATCACACATTCTTCCAAAATAAACTTCAACGTGGTACGATTTCTTGCACTGATGGCATGAAAAGCTATCGGCTTATTTAGTAATATTTAGCAAAGCGAAGGAGAAACAACCGCTGGAAAAGCAAAGAGTAATATGTCAGTGACTGAAATGAACGTGTACCTTGTATCCAAAAATTCTATCTTCATAAGTCTCATATGGACCAATGGTAAGATCCACCTTCGAGTCCTTTAAAAGAAAAAGGAAATTGACTTTAAAATACAAATCTTGCTGGTCATATAAAGTGCAGGAAACACCAAAACTTATTTGTTCGTATGGAAAGATTTTCAAACAACAAAAGAACGAGCTAAACTAATGGTTTGTAACATTTCTATTTTTCAATGTTTAAGTTTCACAACCAGTGTAGGAATTCAATATAGGTACAGTGTGTATACATCACACAAATAAGCGTACATCCGACCTTCCATACCCGCCATAGGCGGGAACCTTTAAGGTAACGGGGTAATGTTGTTGTTGTATGCATACATCACATGAATACATTGTATATACACATACACAATATATACATTGTATAGGCATAAAGTACACACGGTATAGCATGCATAGATACATATCCAGTCACTAAATCTATGACTGATTAGGATGAGACAGAATAAAGTCGTTAAAGGCAATATAGCCATTGCAGGGAAATAGATTATAAAGGTTAGTTAGACTCTTTACCCTATAAACAACCTATATAAAGGCCATCAGTTGTATATTTGAAAACATAATTGAGGTATATACAATTCTCAGTTTCCATTTGGCATCAGAATTTGATTGAATCTATTTCTTTTTTTTTTTGCTTTATTTCAATCCTATTGAACAATTGAAATTCAAAAATGGCAACTCCAGCCTCCTTTTCTTCTCCTATCTCTGAACATAATAAGGCCTTATGCCCTACTGATCAAAGATCAGTAGCAAATCCTCATACCAACTCTGTTATTGATGATTCATCTGCTATTATTACTAACAACAAGTTGAACGGGGACAAGTACATGTCTTGGTCACGAGGAGTGAAAATGTTTATTACTGGAACTGTAGTAGTTCCTGCTGAAGATGATCCTAGGTATAGGATCTGGAAATCAAAATAACATGATCATGCCATGGGTAATTGAATCAATGACATCAGAAATCACTCTCTTTTTAACGGGGTATGATATAACAGCTACAATTTGGATAATTGTTAAAGAAATGTTCTTTAAAAAGGACAACACAACTGAACTATATGAGCTAGAGGCTCAACTTCATGAATTGAAGCAAGGTATTTGCCAGTAAATAAATACTACAATCAGTTGATGAGAATATGGCAGCTGATTGATGTATTTGAAATAAATTAGTGGTCTTGTGCCTTTGACTCACAATTGTACAAAAGTATTACTGAACAAAAGAGAGTGTTTACATTCTTAACAGGGCTACATCCTGACTTTGATAGTGCAGGAGTAGAATCCTGAGCATAAAACCACTGCCTACATGAAAAGCAGCATTTGCTGATATTAGACATGACGAGAGTAGAAATAAAGAAATGATGGAAACAAGTATAACTCAAAATACTAAAGCTTCAGCTCTTGTTGCTTAAAAAAAATCTATCAATATTATCGAAGCCTCAGCCCTTGCAGCAAAGAGGAAAGTAACCTCTGGAGAGCTATATAAATGTTGTAATAAAGAAAGACATACTGTGGACGACTGTTGGAAACTACAAGCTAAACTAGCAAGAAAAGGAAAACCTCCACTCACACCTACAAACACTTCTTGGAGACAACATAACAATAGACCATGGAGAACCTCACTCAGACCTACTAATATCCCATAGAGACAGCCCAACACTGGACATCGGAGGCCTTCTTCAAAATTCGAGTATGGAGAACAAATTAATGCTAACATTGCCGAAAATTCAACTCCAACAACAAAGAGAATCTGCCTACTAAGAATCAAATCACATATTTACTTCAACTACCCAATCGACAACAGACATCTACTACTACTACTTCTCCTCTTATCCAAGCTTCTATGGCAAGCCCTGGACAATATAATCCAAACACCTCTTGGATTGTTGATTCTGGAGCTACTGAACATATGACAAAAAATGGTAGACTTCTTGCATCCTACCAATCGTTTTTTATTCCTTAAACTGTCGACATTGCTAATGGAACATCATTAAATGTAACTGACATGGGAATGCTAGATTAAATGACAGATTAACACTATATAATGTACTGCATGTAGCTAATATTAACTTCAACTTACTGTCTATAAAAAAACTAACAAAAGATAGTGACTGTTTAGCATGTTTTTCATCTTCTAAATGTTCTAAATGTTGTTTTCAGGAGAACAACACGAAGGAAATGATTGGCAGTGCTACATGTAAATCGTCTTCTTGTTTAAGGCAGAGAACTCAAAAATCAAATGCTATCAGTCAAACATTGTTGAACAAGATCTGAACATAAAAGAAAAATATATTGATAGCATACTTTTGTGGCATAAGAGAATTGGACATCCAAATCTTTTGTATATGAAACGATCAATGCCATGGCTAGTTGATAGTACTGACTATAATACATTACTATATGACTCTTGTCAGTCAGTAACAAAAAAAACAGAAAACATCCCTATCCTTCAAGAATGTATCGACCTACCCAACCTTTCAATCTTGTTCATTCTGATATTTGGGGTCCTTAAGAACCTCAAATCTAAATAGAACAAGGTGGTTTGTTATATTTGTTGATGATCACTCAAGAGTGGTTTGGGTATGTCTTATGAAAAATAAATCTGAAGTAAATTAGATCTTTAATATATAGTTCAACTTGAGTTAAAATTTGTTCAATTGTACAATAAAAACCTTAAGAACAGATAATGGATTTGAATACTTAGATGAGTCCTTAAAACAGTTTATGAATGACAATTGTATTTATCATCAAACTTTTTGTGTGTATATTCCTCAACAAAATGGAATTGCTGAGAGAAAAAGTAGACACCTACTTGAAGTTACAAGAACCCTAATGTTTACGATGTGTGTTCCAAAGTTTTATTGGGGAGAGGCATTACTAACAACTATATATCCAATAAATAGAATGCCCTCTAAGATCTTAAAATTTAAGACACCCAAAGAGACATTCTGGGATTTATTTCCATATACAAAGCTGTTATCTATATTACCTCTGAAACTATTTGGTTGTACTGCATACGTATATTTGCAACCTCACCTGAGAGAAAAGTTAGATCCCTGGGCTATTAAATGTATCGTTCTTGGATACTCGAGAGCTCAAAAGAGATACAAGTGTTACTGCCCTAAAACAAGGAAAATATATATTACACCAGATGTTTTATTTGATGAAAAGCATGCCTTTTATGATCAAGTCTCAGAATCACAAAGCAGAGTAGAATATGATGTATGGACTATAATTGATATCGTAAAAACAACCATATCCTCTCGGCCAAAATCTGATAGATGCACCAGAAGCAGAAACTAATAACAACACAAAAGATGAACCTCAATGGAATAGGCCTCTAATCACTCTAAGTTTATATTAGAAGAAGTAACAACCTATTATAAATCCAAGGGAGAGCATAGAAGACACATAAAAAAATTTACACACAACATATGAACATATAACTGAAGAGGATAATAGACGCACTTAGGAAGGGGACAGGAGAGTGTACAAAACATCTACTTTATAACTTCTTACATATGATAGATTAATCCTACAACTGAAAGCTTTCACATGTAAATTAGACTTCAATATTATTTGAAAAGATATATATAAAGCAATGAGTACACATGTATGGAAGGATGCTGCAGAAAATGAAATGACATCATTAATACAAGACAACACTTGGAAGGTAGTCTCTAGTATAAAAGGATTAAGACTTTTAGGATGTAGATGGACATTTACAGTTAAGTTTAATACTGATAAAACAGTAAACAAGTATAAGTCTAGGTTAGTATCTAAAGGTGATGAGCCCCCAAATGAGCGCCCCGCATGTTTTCATTCGTGCATGATTATTCTATGTTTTACATGTCTTGAACAAGATGTAAGGGTTTGTGGGAAGGGCAGAATAGTCATTGCGTGAATGATGGCGCTTTGTGGTTTTTTCCTATTTGTTTATGCGTTTTATAGTTTAGGGGCATTTTTGTGTTTTCGCTCATTGTTGGTATTTCACTTGCATGACATACATTTTATTATTCTTGATGAGAATGATGCTTGGTGGTGTCTTTATCTTTGTAGGGAGCTTAACGGGAAGAGTCGTGTACTTGAAGAAGTGTGGGCAAGGTAGTTGATGCTGATTGGAGCAAACTTTAACCAATCACAACTTCTTTGTTTCAACTCGGAATAGTGTCAATATTAGGCTTAAATTCAAAGTCTCGCACAGTTCTACAACATTGATGAAGACATCAAAGGCCAATTCCGAAGGTATAAGTCTATACAATGCAATCAAGGATCAAGGCCCAAAAGGAGATTAAAAGGTTCTCAAGGTTCCTACATTTTAGGGAATCATCCCTATATTTTAGGAACTAAATTTTTTGGCAAATTTCAACTTGCAAAGACATCTATGGCCGGCCACCTCGAAGGATTAGGAAGATAGTATATGATTAATCATGTTTTTGTAAATTTTTGTTGAAATATTTGATGTCTATAAATGTATATCATGATGTACAGTAGGAGATTAGAATCTTTATTCTTATTTTATTCTTTTTCTAATGTTACCGTTGGTAACTAGATTCTTGACCGTTAGGAGTAAAAGTTACACCCTATGTAAATTAGTATAAAGGTTAGGAGTTAATAGCATTAAAGTGCATCACGGAAACTCCAGAAGTTTCTGACTGTATACTTCAGTTATTAATGAGAAAAGATTCTTTTCAGTTTATTGTTCTAGTATTCAAACATTTATCATTTTGTTCATGGTATAAGAGCCATAAAGGGTTCCTCTGATCTTCGTCTTCATCTTATTTACTCTAGATCAGAGATTAATCTTACGCCATAAACGAAGGCTTGAGCTTGTTGCAAGTTCTGATCTTCATATGTTCGTTCAAGATCAGAATTTGATCTTACTCCATAAACCAAGGCTTGTTCAGTGCAGCAAGTCCAGAAAAGTGTAAATAAATTATACTTTAACCCTGATAAGATGTACCTTCTCCTTCTTGCTGAAGTTCAACTATACTGTTAATATATCATGTTCACTCTTAGTCTACTTGTTCTTGTTAATCTGCTTGAAGAAAAACCAGGAAATCCTCCTGGTTACACTTTCGTTATTCTTCTGTAGATCTTCACGATTATCAAAATTTTGTCTACAGAAAGTTTGGTAGTTTTCCCCGTCTGGCTTATTATCTGAAATTAAGCTCAAAGATTGTCTAGAAGTCCCAAAAAGGCTATAGATTTTTCTACGATGGTGTACCTAGCAAATTGGATTTGGCCACGTGTCCCACTACTTTCTCTTTGTTAAAATTTATTTGCGTAAAATTCTTCAAAATTTAAAATTTTTAGAAAACCATTATATTTGTTGTCACTTATCATATGTGTACAACATGCATGTTGACAACACATGATTTTACATCCACTTGCTCAACTTGTCCAACATTATTTTCCTACACGTCACCCACGTTCTTCTGCATGATATCCACATCACCGAATTTATAAAATAATTTCATTTTTCAAAGATACGTTATTTTTTAAGTTCTCACATCCAAACGTCTTTTGTAGTTTTTTCCTTCCCAGGCACTTATTACTCGTCTAAATCATAGTCACCCATCTTTCTCTGTCTTTTCTTAGCTGTGTTCCTCCATCATACTTTCCTCTTGTATTCTTTCACGATAAAATTCAATCTCTCTTCTCCAATTGAAAATCAGTTCTCCTTGTATTACCTGAAGCTTCCTTCTACAAGATTCTATGGCTGATCCAACGACATCCACTGCAATCTCAACTCCTTCTCCTCAGTCTGAGGAGGTTTAAACCCAGACTCAGAACTCTCTTCCTCATTCTGTAGGTAGTAACCCAATCATGATAACAAATCATAAACTTACTGGGTCCAATTAGTTATCCTGGAGCAAAGCTGTAGAAATGTTTAGTGTAGGACGAGGGAAAGATGACTACTTGTATGGAGATATTCCTATACCTGCAACCACTGATTCACGATTTAGACAGTGGAGATTGGAAAATTCTATGATAACGTCATAGCTTATAAGCTCTATGACACTAGAAATACGAGACAATTTTATGCTGTATACCACAGCTGCTGAGATTTGGAAAGCTGCTCGTGAACTTTATTCAGAAAAGGATAATAGAGCTGAAATATATGAACTTGAAGCTAAGCTTCAACACATTCGTCATGGAGATGGTTCAGTCATCTCCTATTACTCACAACTTACTAAAGTTTGGCAGCAAATTGACTTATTTGAAACAATTGCATGGACATCTCCGGCAAATGAGCAATTATTTCGACAATTTATTGAAGTCAAACGAGTTTTCAGGTTCCTAAATGGTCTGAACAAGGAACTTGACTCTGTACGCAGTCGAGTTCTTGGAACAAAACCTTTGCCTAGTCTCAATGCTGTTTTTCTGAAATACGGCATGAGGAAAGCCGTATAAAGGTGATGATAGGAAGTCATGCAAGTCCAACCTTAGAAAGTTCAGCTCTTACTACAGCAAATCTATCCTTCCCAAATTCTAACTCATTCTACTCCTCCATCTGAACCTCATACAGGATTAAATGTTAAACGCAACTATGGGGGAGGGTCATCTAAGTATAAACATCGCTACTTACTTGTAAGTATTGTAAAAAACCTGGACACCGAGTAGAGGAGTGCTTTAAACTTCAAAGAGTTAAGCAGTTTCAACAACAGAACCTTGGATTCAGGTACTCTCAAAACTCACCAGGCCAAAATCAGCAAGTGTCCACATCTTTCTCTAATTCAGGAGGATATCAAAACCAAGGTTCCCATTTTTCTCCCAACTGGGGGCCCCAAAAAGGACCTGTGGCAAATACTACTCGTTTTCAGGGGCAACCGGAGCCACAGTTACCTACACAGGGCCAAGTTGAAGCACTATTGCAATTACTATCTCAGAAATAGCTAAATGAGGCCTCCCATTCATCTGGATCAGTGTTTGGCTCATCAAAACCTATGCAAGCAACTATGGCCTCCACAGGTATTCAGTCAAATGGGATGAGATGCTCCTCGATCATGATTCAGGGGCCTCAGACCATATGACTTATGCATTGTCTGTTTTAACTTCTTATAAAGCTTTTCCACAACCTAAAATTGTTAAGATTGCAAATGATGTAAATCTGTCTGTACTAGGAATGGGAATAGTATATTTGACACCTACAATAATTTTAAGAGAAGTTCTGCATGTACCAAAATTAGATTTTCATCTGATTTCTATAGGTAGACTCACTATTGATACCAATTGCTTAGCATTGTTCTCATCCTCTACGTGCTTGCTCTAGCAAACAAAAAGGATTGTACATTATCCAGTCACAAGGAAATGACCAAGTCATGGCAGCTATTAAGTATTATAAGAAGTTTTTGGACATAGAATTAGCTCAGGAACTGTATGTAATGATGTACCTCACTCTTCATTCTCCAGTTCAAGATCTAATTCAGGTGCTAGGACTAATATTTTGTTGTGGCATAGTAGATTGGGACATCCCAGCTTTTTGTACCTCAAGAAGTTAATGCCAAACTTATTTGTTAATGTTGATATTCATATGCTTAAATGTGAGGTTTGTATTCTTGCCAAACAGACGAAGGTGACATATTCACCAAAGGGATATGAAGCAAGCACTCCATTTAATTTGATACACACAGATATATGGAGACCATCAAAAGTTCCCACTCTTAATGGAGCTAGATGGTTCATATTATTTGTTGATGACAATACAAGAGTAATATGAACTTTCTTGATGAAACATAAGGCTGAAGTAGGAATTATTTTTCAGAAGTTTGTTAATCTGGTTAGAACACAATTTAATACTACTATAAAGGTGCTGAGGAGTGATAATGGAACTGAGTATTTTAGTAAAGATATACAGGACTTTATGCATAAAAATGGAATTCATCATCAAACATCTTGTATTTATACACCACAACAAAATGGAACTGCGGAAAGAAAAAATAGACATTTACTGGAAGTTGCACGATCTATTATGTTTTCCAGAGATGTGCCAAAGTTTTATTGGGGTGAAGCCTTACTCACAGCTACTTATTTGATTAATCGAATGCCCTCACGTGTGTTAGCATTTAACACTCCTCAGCAACAGTTGCTTAGTTGTTATCCAAATACAAAGTTATTTTCTTCATTACCATTTAAAGTTTTTGGGTGTGTTGCTTACGTATTTGTACCTCTTCATCTCAGAACAAAGTTAGACAGGAAAACTATAAGATGTGTATTTCTAGGACACTCTAGTACTCAAAAAGGGTACAAATGCTGTTGTCCATTAACTAGAAAAATGTTTGTATCTTTGGATGTACAGTTTGATGAGTTAACTGCTTATTATGGTTCTAGATCTGTAGAAGGAACACCTACATGTGATACTAACAGTTACTGGAATATTATCGATATTGCAGCAGTTAGCTTTCCTAATCCAGGTAGTCAAGAAAGTAACATAACAGCAGCAGGTGAAATAAACACCTCAGATACTGAAACGCGGGATTTTACAACTCAAGAGGGATGCACCAGGCATGAGCTTCCTATAACCAGAGTATACACTAGACGCAATAATGTTACAGGTGGACTTCAGATACTTCCTACTAATGGTTCTGATAATGTTTCTAACTCCACTATTCATAAGGATAATCTGCCCATTGCTTTGAAGAAGGGAGTTAGGGAGAGCACTAAACATCCTTTGTATACTTTTCTTGCTTATGACAGACTAGGAAGTAGATTAAAAGATCTTACATGCAATCTTGATAAACAATGGATTCCTGTTAATATTAATGAGGCAATTAGCAGTCCTGTTTGGAAGTTAGCCGTAGTGGATGAACTACATGCTCTTTTGAAGAATAAAACCTGGGATATAGTGCCTAGTAAGCCAGGAATCAAGTCTGTAGGTTGTAAATGGGCATTTTCCATAAAATTTAATTCTGATGGAACAATAAATAGACATAAAGCCAGACTAGTAGCAAAAGATTTTACTCAAACGTATGGAATTGACTATAATGATACATTTGCACCTGTAGCAAAATTGAATACCATTCAGATAATTTTTTCTTTAGCTATTAATCTTGATTGGTCATTGTTTCAACTTGATGTTAAAAATGCTTTTTTAAACGGGGATTTACAAGAAGAGGTTTATATGGACATTCCTCCTGGACTTAGAAATAATGAAAACAGACATATGGTGTATAAACTGAAGAAATCCTTATACGGCCTCAAACAATCACCACGAGCTTGGTTCAAATGGTTTACAATTGCTATGATTAAATATGGGTTTACACAGACACAAAGTGATCATACTTTGTTTATTCGGTTTTCTATAAGTTCTAGAGTCACTATCCTTATTGTTTATGTAGATGATATTATTCTGTCTGGAAATGATCACTCAGGTATTGCAACAATAAAGAAACAGTTATTAGATGAGTTTGAAGTAAAGGATTTGGGGATATTGCGTTATTTTCTGGGAATGGAAGTGGCTAGAACTACTAATCATATGTGTATATCACAAAGAAAATACATCTTAGACTTATTAAATGAAACAGGCATGCTAGGATGCAAATCTGCTGTTACCCCAATAGAACCTGGTCACAACCCAAAAAAACATTTGGATAATACTCCTGTTGATAAACTGAGGTACCAGCAATTAGTATGAAAGCTTATTTATTTATCACATACACGCCCTGATATATGTTATGCAGTGGGTTTTGTTGCACAATATATGTATGATCCTAAAAATAAACATCTTAAAGCTGCATTAAGGATTCTCATGTACTTAAAAGCTGCTCCAGGACAAGGGCTGTCATTTAGAAAGAATCAAGATAGAAAGTTACTTGTTTACACAGATGCAGATTGGGCAGGGTCAAAAAAGGGATATGCGGTCTACCACTGGGTATGGTACATTTTTGTGGGGAAACTTGGTGACATGGAAGAGTAAAAAACAAGTAGTGGTTTCAAGGAGTTCAGCAGAAGCAGAATTAAGAGCGTTGGCTCTTAGTATATGTGAAAGCCTATGGATAAGAAGAGTCCTCAAGGAGTTAGGCCAAGAACTGTATATACCAATTCACTTACATTGTGACATTGTTTCAGCCATTAATATGGCCGCAAATCCTGTTCAACATGATAAATCAAAACACGTGGAGATAGACAAACATTTCATCCGGGAGAAAATAGAAGACAACACTATCAAGATTGAACACATTCCATCACAAAGTGAAGTTGCAGATATCTTCACAAAAGCTGTCTCCACACGAACTTTTCTCACATTAGTTGTCAATCTTGGTTGTATTAACATATACACCAAGCTTGAGGGGGAGTGTTGAAATATTTGATGTCTATAAATGTATATCATGATGTACAGTAGGAGATTAGAATCTTTATTCTTATTTTATTATTTTTCAAATGTTACCATTGGTAACTAGATTCTTGACCGTTAGGAGTAAAATTTACACTCTATGTAAATTAGAATAAAGGTTAGGAGTTAATGGCATTAAAGTGCATCACGGAAACTCCAGAAGTTTCTGACTGTATACTTCAGTTATTAATGAGAAAAGATTCTTTTCAGTTTATTGTTCTAGTATTCAAACATTTATCATTTTGTTCAATTACCTAACATGTAAAGTTTTAACTTAGGAGTTTTCCATATAGTTGGAGTTGTAGTTTAGGACTTTTCCATTTAGTTGGTGTTGTGAGTTAGGACTTTTCCATTTAGTTCCTAGGTTTGTTTGCCTATATAAAGGGCCTTAGGGCCAATTTTTGTAATCAATCCAACATCAATAAACATTCAGCTTTTCTTCTCTTAAGACTTGTGTATTTGTGTTATTTCTTGGTTTTTCATAAAATCAAGATTAGCATCCTTAAAGTTTGAGCTAACTTTAAGGTGGTATTTGTCAAGCCCAAAGGGAAGAATGTTTTGGAGGACGCTTTGACCTTCAAGGAAGCGAGGAGGGAGATTACCCCTTTGTGCCAAGCCTTGAAGGTGAGTTTTCAAGGAAGAGATCCGAACTTGCGTGAAGAAACCTATGGGATTGACCATCTAGAAACATTTGCACATGTAGCTAAATTAAATACAGTTAAAATCTTATTATCTGTTGCTGTGAATTTTGATTGAGAACTATATCAACCGGATGTAAAAATGCATTAGTAAATGCTGAATTACAAGAATCAGTATATACGACTATACCCCCAAGATTTGAGAATCAAAATGATAAAGGTAAGGTAAGTTAAACATATCACTATATGGTTTAAAACAATCACCAAGGACATGATTTAAAAAATTCTCAAATACAGTAAAAGAATATCAATTTGTTCAAAATCATAGTGACCATACACTCTTTGTCATAACCTCAACAAAAAAATTTTACTATTTTGCTTGTATATGTTGAGGACATCATTATTACAGGGAAAAATGATAACCACGGAATACATTTCATTAAGACATAATTATTGAGAAGATTTGAGATGAAAGGCCCAGGGAAACTTAGATATTTTCTGGGAATGGAAATGACAAGAAATAAAGACTGTATGAGTATACCTCAAAGAAAATATATAATATATTTGCTAACAGAAACTGGGATGAGCGGGTGTAAACCATCTAGTACCCCAGTAGAACCTGGACATAATTTTTAGGAATTATGAGGCAACGGACCTACTGATAAGTTGCAGTATCAAAGACTTATAGGAAAACTAATATATTTATCACACACAAGACCAAATATTTGTTATGCTGTAGCATATGTTAGCCAGTATATGCATGATCCCACTAATGAACATTTACAAACTATTTTAAAGATCCTTATGTTAGGAAATCGAACGAGATCACTGCAAAAACGCGCAGCGGAAAACAAAAATTGATCTCTGATTTCCTACCAAGGATCCATGTTGTTCGTTTAATTCGACAAAAAGAAATCAAAAAGTACCTCCGTAGATTCGAAATCTGCAGATGAAAAGGTGCGAAAATTCGATCACCCTCTGTCGGTATCCACACGAACGCTTCCGCCCGGAGTGCTAGCTCTTCAAACGGCGCGGCTGAAGAATTCGGTTTTCACAAAAACGATTCTTGCCCTTTCGTTTTCTACTGGTTGTGTGGTGTACGAGATACACCATGCTCCGTACATATATATAGATATCAAATCCGATTCCTGATCGGATTGGTTAATAACTATCATAATCCGCATCAAATACGGATTCTGTTAGGATTAGATAACACTAATCAAAATCCATATCAAATATGGATTCTCTGTTATTATCCGATGATATAAATATATACACAAAAAAACGAAATTAATAATAATAATAATTAATATCCAATATTAATATTATTAATATTAAAAACGATAATAATAATAATAATAATTAATATCCAATATTAATATTATTAATATTATTAATCTCAGCCATACGCATTCTTGTGTGTGACCCGATAGGCCCATATTAATTGGCAGTTGATTAAATCGCTATTAAACCAACAAGTCGTAATTGGCCTCTAGCAAGGCATTACGACTACCCAATTAATACGAGTAAAGTCCAACTAGCCTAATAATAGTACATGCATTAATCCCTTTGTCACACGATATCTAGTTTGAACATAAGTCATGGTCAGCGTCATACTTATATTGTTCAAACATATGATTACTCGATCTCTAAGTAGACTGATAAAACAAATGATATTGATCACACTATCAAATCATTTGAGCACGGCCATGCATTTCACAGTCTCACTAATCGAGGGGCCCAAAGATATCACTCTCAAAAGAGAGGGACAAATTCTATCTTGATTGTTCAATATCCTCTACATAATTTCTATCACATTCAATCATGACCTTTATTATTATCCAGTCACGAATAACGTTTGATCATGTCAAAATATAATAGTCCTTATGTTGGAAACTATGACAATCTCAAGTCAAAGGATTAAAACATGACTATCATGAGATTTACTTATGACGCTAATCCATGTAGTAATCTCATGATGGGTCTATCCAATACACTGTTCTCTAACAAGTATCTATGAGATTGATTCGTATCACCATACACATAATCATCTCATGATTATCAAATCAATACTCATACTGATTATAAATTATTTTATCTCTATAACAATAATGAATCAGGGACATATATCAAAATTGTGTAACATACTAACCAACAATAATGATAATAAAACCTCTTTTATTAATAATAAATGCATAACATAAATATCCAAATCATGGCCTAGGGCACATACACTAACACCTTAGGCATTTGAAAGATACTCCAGGACAAGGGTTATGTTTTAAAAGGACTACAAACAGAACACTCAAAGTGTTCACAGATGCAGACTGGGATAGCTCAAAAACTAACATGAGGTCTACAACAGAGTATGCAACATACTTTGGGATAACTTAGTGACATGAAGGAGAAAAAAGCAAAGTGTGGTGTCAAGAAGTAGTGCAGAGGCAGAATTAAGAGCTTTTGCCCTCGGAGTTTGTGAGGGATTGTGGATCAAACGAGTAATAAATGACCTATAGCCAGAGTATAATGTTACCTATAAAGATATTATGTGATAACAACTCTGCTATAAACATGGTTGAAAACTCAATACATCATGACAAAGCTAAAAATATGGAAATTGATAAGCACTTCATCAGAGAGAAGATTGAAGACAAAACAGTCATCTTAAATCACATTCGTACCAAGGACCAGATTGTAGACATTATGACGAAGCCTGTGTCCATCAGAATCTTCCAAACACTATTTCCAAGCTTAGTTGTATTAACAACTATACAAACTAGCTTCAGAGGGTGTAGAAATTCAATATAAGTACAGTATGTATGCATCACATAAATACACTCTATATACACATACACAATACACACATTGTATAGACATAAAACACACACAGTATAACATGCACAGATACATATCAAGTCACTAAATATGTGACTGAATAGGATGAGACAGAATAAAGTCGTTAAAGGCGATATAGACATTGCAGGAAATAGATTAAGGCGATATAGACATTGCAGGAAATAGATTATAGCCGTTAGTTAGACTCTTTATTTTGCAAACAATTTATATAAAGTTCATCACTTGTATATTTAAACACATAACTGAGATACATACAATTTTCTGTTTCCATAATGAGGAAAATTCACTTCCCCAAAAATATCCTTGTCGCATATTGCATATGCCAAGGCCAAACCCAGGATCCTAGCTAAATGGGGCCAGTGACATTCGTAAGATCCTTTGTCTCGTAATCTTCCATCATAAATTTTAGGAATGCCGCAAAATGAAGAATAAATTACGCAATTTAAGATCTAAATTACCGATTCAATTGGTCAAGATGAGAAATTTTCACCTAGAAGTAGGATTTTTTCTTTTTCACTTTCTAGCTATCATTTACGATGAATGTTAAGGGGGTAAATGGTAATGAAACATAAGATTGTATGCTTGATTGGATGATTTAAAAGATTCTAACAATAAAAAACAAGAGTAATAGACAAAATATAAAATCAAAATTCTTTAATCAAAAGATACCTATTATCCGTAAATAGTATTTTAAATACATTCATAAAGCGATTAATCATCTTCCGAGATTCTAATCACCACGAAAAAGGTTGGGGAGTCAGCTAAAAATTCCTCATACCTTTGGATTTATAGTTTTTATCAATTTTTAATAAAAATATTATTCAACCTCTAAGTCCGAATGCAATAGACCAATGCAAGAAAGATATCATTTTACAATAAAAAGATATTTTTCCAAGAATTAAGTAGTAAATAACTTTCCCAAACTTGACCACTTAACTATTTGAATTGAAAATTTCCAACTGGCGTAGACACGTTTTTTAAATTGGAGACCCTAAATGTCTAACTTTTTATCAAGTACGTAGTGCTGATAGGAAACCTTTTTAATATCTACAACTTTACACATTCTTATATATCTCTACAACATAATTTTCTTATGAGAATAATAATTATAAAATCAAATTTTCTTCTGAAATACTCATTAAAATCCCACTACAAGTATACAACATAATTAACATATTTCATTTATAACAAGCATTAATACAGCCGCCGCTACGGTTTTCACAGTACATGTACATGTTTCCTATCCAACTATACCATTCTTTTTGAAGATATACATTGGTATTCCACAACTCACACATAAGTCCCAATTAGTTCTTGATTTCTTTATGCTTCTCCGTGTTCCAACATGTTCTTGATTTCTCTCAGCAGCTCTTCTGCTTGGCTTCCTCGACTTCCAAATATTCTCATGTTCCTCCCCCTCCATATCATATGTATGGCCGATCATATATATGGCCGCAGAAGAGCCCAACGACATCATTTCCTTCCGAAAAGTGTTTTTCTATCTGCTTTCTCTAAGACATCGCAACACCCTTTCCCACCGTTCTCAGAAATGGTGGCTGCCTATATAGCTCATTACTTCTCGCCATATTCGTCTCGAATATGTACACGTAAAAAATGGGTGTTAATAAGTTTCCATAAGCTCATTACATAACCAACAAGGATTTTCATAACACCCCACTTATGTTACCGGTCTTCGGTATTTAATCTCTTCCAGCATGCCATCCATGCAATTACAACATACAATCGGCATGTGTCTCCTCCACCATACCTTGGACCCATCATTTGCGTTGGTCTGCCTCCCTCCCCCCCCCCCCCCCCCCCCCCCCCCCCCCCCCACAAACTAATCTAATGGCACATGTCAGTGTGAAATCACCCTAGTTGTGGGAATCCTTTGGAGTTGATCCTTTCCATCCTGCTACAACTTAAAGGGTACAGCAATCTGTCGTTCAAAACTGACGCCTCTATACCTAGTCTGCGTTGTGTGATTTTCTATTTCAATTTCTCATTTATCCTTAAGCTTGCAACAATGGCATCTTCCTTATACCCAGTTGCACCCTCTGTTGCTTTGTATACTTTGCAGCTACGGAACCCAGGGTGCCAGTTGTCATACCAAAACAGTGTATCCTTCCCATCTCCCAGCTTCTTGCACACAGTCAACCGATATGCTCCTATGTTGCATTAGTTTTCTCCAGACGCAAGAGTCTGCTTAACTTATAGATTGGCTCCATAAAGACTTTTGTTTCAAGATTACATTATGAACCCACTTCACCTACAGAGAATCCTTACGGCAGAAAATACTCCAGATATTCTTCAGTAAGAAAGCAATTCATGCTGCATAAATTTGAGATTCCTTATTCACCTCTTTCTGTAGGTTTATATACCACATTCCAGTTTACTTTTCCTACTTTCCTCTTGCCTTCACAGCCTTCCCACGAGAATTGGGACATGATACAATCAATTTCCTTTAGCACCTTCCCGGTAAGAGATGGATACTAGTCCAATATACTTGGACACTGATTTTTGTTGCAGTATTAATTATTAACCGATGGATGCCTGCTTAATTCCAAGAATAACCCATCTATGCATATCAGTTAGATAGGCACTGCATTAATTGTACAAATTGTAATTGGTAATTTTTTAGCTTTTTAGCCGTTGCTCCATTTTTAGCCGTTAGTCATTGTGTATAAAATAGGCTTAAATCTGAGAAATAAAAAGTAGACTTCCTTTGACAAAGTCTCCATGTTATGATGGTATCAGAGCCAGCAGTACTTTGTCTACTGTCCTTTCCGTTTTTCTGAGAAGAAAAGTAAGATAAAAACTTTTGGTCTTCTCACATCTTTCTCTCTCTGGCCAGAAAAGTCTTTGGCATTTTCTATTTCCCTATTTCTGTCCAAAAGAAACTTTTCAGAGAATAGGCCTCTTGGCTTCCGTGTCTCTCCACTCCCATCAACATTAAACTCTTCTCTTTCCTCTGTTTTCGATTGTATCCATCAGAAGCCTAAACAGTTTAGTCTTCTTCTTCATCTCAATGTCTGAATCTGAGGTCTCTTCCGCCATGGAGGCTCCTACTCGAACAGAAAACAGCAGCAACATAGTTGACCAGAACACCATGATTATCACGAATCAAAAACTAACAAGTCATAATTATCTTTCTTGGAGCAGGGGTGTGGAGCTCTTTGTAACTGGACGCGGTAAAGAAGATTATTTGCATGGCCGGATCTCTGCTCCTGCTGCTGGAGATCCGAAGTACCGGGCATGGAAGAGTGAAAACTCTATGATTATGTCCTGGTTACTTGGATCAATGACACCCGAAATAAGTGATGACTTCATTCTCTATGATACCGCAGCCGAAATCTGGAGTGCAGCTGCAGAAATGTATTCAAAACGAGATAATACAGCTGAACTATATGAGCTTGAGGCTCAACTTCAAGAAATAAAACAGGGAGAGAATCCTGTCAACAAATATTATAGTCAACTGTCAAAAATCTGGAGGCAGATTGACATGTTTGAAACCTTGAAATGGGGCAGTCCAGAAGATGAACAAATGTTCAAAACTTTTGTTGAAACCAAACGGTTGTTCAAATTTCTTGCGGGTCTGAACAAAGTTTTTGATGCCACAAGAAGTCGAATTCTCGGTTCAAAGCCTCTTCCAAATCTGAAAATTGCTTTCTCTGAAATACGACAAGAAGAAAGTCGTCTTAAGGTAATGTTAGGAACTCATCCAACTCCAATTTCTGAAGGAACAGCGTTTGTCACCTCAAAAAGTAAGGAAGATACCTCTACTCTTGCTCCATATGATTCTGCTGGACTCCTCACCTATCGCAATAATCAGCAGCAAGGTAAATCTCCTTACTGCAAATTCTGCCATAAAACTGGTCATACTATTAAACACTGCTACAGG
Organism: Eustoma russellianum; assembly: GCA_036186865.1. Lineage (NCBI taxonomy): Eukaryota > Viridiplantae > Streptophyta > Magnoliopsida > Gentianales > Gentianaceae > Eustoma > Eustoma russellianum. The sequence continues at coordinate 10,963,244 of AP025068.1, forward strand.
AGACAAAATAACAACCAGCCTCACTGGAGGGGTCCTCGGCCAGCTTCCATGGAAGTAAGCCGACCGCCTCAGTCTGAATGGAGACAACCTCCAGTCGCTGCTCAAGCTTGCCGAGATGACAGCAGCGGACCAGACCTTCCTATCCAAGGTCAGCTCGATCAAATTCTGAAACTACTCAATCAGCACCAAGGTATTTCTCCAATACAGGCATCTATGGCTTCTACAGGTAAAGCTTTAAATTATCCTTCAACTGTATGGATAGTTGACTCTGGTGCATCACACCATATGACAAATAATTTAACATTGCTGTCTGATTTTAGTTATATCAAGAATCCGCTAACAGTTAAGATAGCGAATGGTATGTATCTCAAGATTCATGGCAGGGGAACCCTTTTTTTGAATCAAAATTTGAAAATGTTTGATGTACTGTTTGTTCCTGGTCTGGACTTTAATCTACTATCAATTAATAAAATCACAAAGGATAATAATTGTTTTGCATGTTTCTCACCTTCTTCATGTTGGTTCTCAACCTCTAACTGCTTATCTCAGGACATGCTCATGAGGAAGAAGATTGGCAGTGCTGAAGGAAAGAATGGTCTGTATCTTTTGACGACAACCGGACTAGAGACTAAAACACAGTGTGATCATAAAAACTCAGCAGGGGACAAATTAAAGCTTCAGAATGGAGAATCTGAAATAAAGTTATCTAAATCTGCTATGTCATCTAGTACTATTTCCAACCTTCCTACTATTTCGTTTAGTTTACCCACTTTATGTACTTCTGAGACTAAATCACATGAAGACATTATGCATAAACATAAAATCATGGGTCATCCTAGTTTTCCATACATGAAAAAATTATTTCCGGATTTATTTACTAAATTGGATCCAAGAACTGTGTTTTGTGAAACATGTCAATTAGCAAAACAAACTAGATGTAGCTATCCTCTTAAGGAGTACACTGGTTCCCAACCTTTTAATCTTGTTCACTCCGATATTTGGGGACCTTCTCGAGTTACTAATATTAATGGTGCCCGTTGGTATATTATCTTTGTTGATGATCATTCGCGTGCTACTTGGATTTATCTCATGAAACATAAAACTGAAGTTGGACTCATTTTTAAGACCTTTTTTAATCTTATTAAGAATCATTTTGGAACATCTGTCAAAACTCTAAGGAGTGACAATGGCAGCGAATACTTTGATTCTGCAATAAAAGAGTTCATGGCAGAAAATGGGATTTATCACCAAACATCATGTGCATACACTCCACAACAGAACGGAGTCGCTGAAAGGAAAAATCGTCACATACTTGAGGTAACTCGTGCCCTTATGTCTACTACTCATGTTCCAAAATTTTATTGGGGGGAGGCTGTACTTACTGCTACATATCTCATCAATAGAATGCCCTCTAGAACAGTCAATTTTAAGGCTCCCAAAGATCTAATACTTGAAGTTTTTCCATGGACAAAATTATTTTCTACACTTCCACTCAAGTTATTTGGTTGTACTGCTTATGTCCATATTCAATCACATCATCGCAGTAAATTAGACGCCAAGTCTGTTAGATGCATTTTTCTAGGATACTCATGTACTCAGAAGGGTTACAAATGTTATTGTCCAGTCTCTAGAAAAATGCATGTTAGTCTTGATGTCACATTTAATGAACAATTACCTTTTTATAATGACAAACTCAGGCATGAATGCACATCAGCCAGTAAAGAGTTATGGAGTATCTTTGACACCAGTACCATTCCTCAACCCAGACATGTAACCACTCCGGAAGTTCCTGAAACTCCAAATACAAATGCCGATGATACTACACCCACTGACATTGAACCACGAACTCATCAGACACTGCCTATCACCCGAAGAGCTCAAACAAATGTTGCTCCACCCATTCATATACAAGAAAACTCTACTCTCAGGGAAGAATACCTCGAGCCTCCCACCTATGATGACCGTCCTATTGCCCATCGTAAGGGAACAAGAGAATGCACAACTAGGCCCTGGCCCATCTTCGACTACATTGCCTATAACAAACTATCATTCCCATTTAAATCATTCACTGTTTCTCTTGACACACATACCATACCTAAAAATTTCCAAGATGCCATTACTCAACCACGATGGAAAGAAGCTATTAATAATGAAATGGCTGCTCTCATAAAAAACAAAACTTGGAAATTAGTTCCCAGACAAGATTACATGAAACCAGTCGGATGTAAGTGGGTCTTCACTATCAAACACAACTCTGATGGATCCATCAATAGATATAAAGCTCGCTTGGTTGCCAAAGCATTTACCCAGTCCTATGGTATTGACTACCTTGAAACTTTTGCTCCCGTGGCAAAACTCAACACGATTCGGATTTTGTTCTCTCTTGCTGTAAACTTAGATTGGAGCATGCACCAACTTGATATTAAGAATGCATTCCTAAATGGAGAATTACATGAAGAAGTATTTATGGATATTCCTCCTGGTCTTGATCATCCTTCTGATACTCCTCTTCTATGCAAACTACAAAAATCCATTTATGGTTTGAAACAATCACCCAGGGAATGGTTCAGAAAATTCACAAAGATCATTAATAAGTTTGGATTCAAGCAAGCTCACAGTGATCACACATTATTTATAAAGATCAGTCCTAATAATCAGATTACCATCCTTATTGTATATGTAGATGATATTATTCTGACCGGTAACAATTCAGAAGGCATTGATCAAACCAAAGTTTACCTATCAGGGGCATTCGAACTCAAGGACTTAGGACATCCACGATATTTCCTTGGCATGGAAATCGCAAGAACTTCTACAGGTATGAGCATTTCACAAAGAAAATACACTCTTGATTTGTTACAGGAGACTGGAATGCTGGACTGCAAACCTGCTCTGACTCCTCTAGAACCTGGTCAAAAGAAAAATCTTCAACCAGACACCACACCCACAAATAGGTTAAGTTATCAAAGGCTGGTTGGTAAGCTTATCTATCTGTCACATACCCGTCCTGATATCTGCTATGCTGTCAGTTATGTAAGTCAATTTATGCATTCTCCTACCAATGATCACTTACATGCTGTAATGAGGATTCTCAGGTATCTCAAAGGAACTCCTGGTCAAGGTCTATTCTTCACAAAGAACCCTAATAGAACTCTTACTGTGTTTACTGATGCAGATTGGGGTGGATCAAAATCTGACATGCGATCAACAACAGGATATGGAACATATTTATGGGGAAACCTTGTCACTTGGAGAAGTAAAAAACAACCTGTTGTCTCCCGAAGCAGTGCTGAGGCTGAACTGCGAGCTCTTGCTCTTGGATTATGTGAAGGAATTTGGGTCACACGCGTAATTAAAGATCTTGGCATTCAGATTCCACGACCAATTCTTCTTTGCTGTGATAATGTTTCTGCCATCAATATGGCAGAAAATCCTGTTCAACACGATAAATCAAAACATGTTGCAATCGACCGACACTTTATACGAGAACAAATTGAAGATGGAAGCCTTTGCATCAAACATGTTCCCAGTACAGACCAGATTGCTGATATCTTTACCAAGTCTGTCTCTACTCAAGCATTCCAAGGCCTTGTCTCCAAGCTAGGTTGTATCAACATCTACACCTAGCTTGCGAGGGGGTGTTGCAGTATTAATTATTAACCGATGGATGCCTGCTTAATTCCAAGAATAACCCATCTATGCATATCAGTTAGATAGGCACTGCATTAATTGTACAAATTGTAATTGGTAATTTTTTAGCTTTTTAGCCGTTGCTCCATTTTTAGCCGTTAGTCATTGTGTATAAAATAGGCTTAAATCTGAGAAATAAAAAGTAGACTTCCTTTGACAAAGTCTCCATGTTATGAATCAGTTGCATTCTGCCCAATAGGATACTCTTTTGTTCGCCCAGGATCTGGCCTGCTGTGTAATCGCAGCACAAGGGGAATGCAATGTCTTCAAGTAAGTCAGGATGTCACCAATGACACCCCCATATACCTCACTGGCAATGCATCCTCTTTGATGTCCAAGACCTCCAGCGTCTGCTTCTTGACCTCCTCCTTACAACCTGTCAAGTACACGCACTCTTTCCCATGTTCAGCCAGGTCCCCAAACTCCTGCATACTTTTCCGGATGAACTGTGCCATACTCAAATCTGTCTTCGTTAATATGAACGAGTCGTCTACAAAAGCAAGGGATGACAGCCCCGATCTCACACCAAGAGTGGAACTGAAATTCTCTCCTTTTTCTCCCCAAGATCAGCATCTTATTAGACACATCCATGAGCAGTATAAAGAGGTAAGGAGACATTGGATCTCTTTGCCTCAGTCCCCGTGCTGACTTGAAGCTTCCCATCAATTCACCAACACATTCTTATTTGCCCTACTGCATAATTCTTTATGGGGTTAACGTTTACTAAGTTAATTTTCCTCTTCTCCTTTTTCCCTTAATGAGTACGAGCAATTGTTCCCACATTCTTGAGATGTGCCTCCATCTTTAATTTAGTATCTGCTAGACCAACCTCCAAAAAGGCTACCCTGGAGCAAGTCTTACAAACCATTAGTATCTCGATGCAACTTCTTTTCCTCTCACTAGAGATACCATTCCCGAAATACAATGCAAATAGTCAAACGCAGTTTAGACAAGAATTTTCACTTTTTGTTATTAAACTGAAGATAGGCTAGAGGTCAATTGATAAGATACCCATCAGACCAGTGTACTTATGGTTTATAAACAGAAAAAAGAAAAGAAAGAAAGCTACTATGTTCTAATACTTGGAGCTAGAAAATCCATCAAGATAATTGAATGATCATCAGTGTTGAAACCAAGAAACAAACAACCACTTTTGTTTGTAATTAAGAAACAAACAACCACATTGAAAATCATTACACCAGAAGAAAATATATTGACAGTCGTGACATGCGTACCAGCTCCAACCATGCTATATCTGATTCATAGTAGTCATTGGAAAGGAAGGCACCAGCCTTGCCATGTAGAAGCCTCTTCAAACTGCAAGTAAACAGTAATTCACCGATCAGCAATAAAAAAAAAAATTATACTATTTTGAACAAAGAAAAAGCCATGACAACTCAAGGTGCCAAACCCAGGTGAGGTTGTTATATCTCCAGCTTTATGCAACACGTCAGCTGCCTTTGCAAGGAAAAACTTATACTCTAAAGAGTACGGTATGATACATAGATCATCAGCATTTTCATCTAAGTTTTCCGGATTGATGTCAGCCCGCCGTCTGATAACATTAAAAAAACCAGTTGCTTCTCTCTTTTTCTCATCTGAGAGACCATTCTTCCACAGATCAAATTCCTGCACCCAGATATGCAACCCTCTTAGTAAATTTGATAAAGATGTGCAAACTAATTAAGAACGGTCTTAGGACTTTTAAGTGGGCCACATGAAATATCAAGGAAAAGATATATCTTGCTCCATTTCGTACTGAAGAAAATTTCTAACTCCTAAACAAAGAGACGACAACAACCACGCACACATTAAAAAAAAAAAAAATTGAGTCTTCTTCTACCTTTTTGTCCATATCAGGAGGGTAAAAATTTGCACCAGCAGGTTTCGATAGAGGGAAGCCTTTTCTGTATTTGAGACCCTCCCACCCTGCTATTCGCTTTGTAGCTTGTGGGAGCAGCTCGGTAGCAGAATCTGCAGTAGTCAAGAATGCTTCATTTTCATCAAGGGAAGACCTGCAAGCACACGACATAAAATCACCCAAAAAAATATTTCAATCTAAAAAGAAGCAGAAGGCTTGCATGTCATGTTCATTGAACTTCAGATTGCATGTGATAGATTTCTATAGAAATTGTGTTGACATTTTGCAACTGAAAGGGCTTCTGGTAACTGAATATTCAACACGAAAGTAGTGGAAATGAATTGGTTTGGAATCAAAGGATTTCCAGCCTTAAAATTCAAAAGTTCTGATGTCCCTATATATATACAACAGTCTTTCAACGGTAACAAGAAAAGGGCCAACGGCTATCTGGGTCCTATTAACAAATACATTTTTCCTATTTACAATTTTATATTTCTACACTCCCCCTCCCCCTCAAGCATGGTGTATATGTTTATACAACCAAGCTTGTTAATAAGTGATAAGGATGTGTATGTAGATACTGCTTTAGTAAACACATCTGCAATTTGTTCAGTAGATGAAACATATTTTAGGTCAATAATCTTGTCTTCGATCTTCTCGCGAATAAAGTGCCGATCAATTTCAATGTGTTTAGATTTATCATGCTATGTAGGGTTTTCAGTCATGCTTATTGTAGATATGTTGTCACAAAATACTTGAACAGGTAGTGTTGCTTCTACTCGCAGTTCTTCCAACACTCTCTTTAACCATAGACCTTCACACGTCCCTAAAGCAAGTGCTCTTAATTCGGCTTCCGCACTACTCCTTGACACAATTGTTTGTTTCTTGCTTTGCCATGTCACTAGGTTTCCCCAGATAAATGTACCATATCCCGTGGTAGAGCGCATGTCAGATTTTGAACCTGCCCAGCCTGCATCAGTGTAAACTACAATACCTCGGTCTGGACGCTTTCTGAATACCAACCCTTGACCAAGTGCATCTTTTAAGTACCTAAGAATTCTTAATGCAGCCTTTAGATTCTCATTAGTAGGACCATGCATAAATTGAGAAACAAAACTCACAGCATAGCATATATCAGGACGAGTATGTGACAAATAAATAAGCTTACCAACTAATTGTTGATATTGTAACCTGTTGGTAGAAGTCATATCCCACGCTTCCATTGGCTTTCGTTCTGGTTCCATAGGAGTAGGTGACGGCTTACATCCAAGGATATCTGTTTCTTTAAGTAGATCTAGAATATATTTCCTTTGAGATATACACATTTCCTTTTTATTTCTTGAAACTTCCATGCCAAGAAAGTATCTTAAGTTTCCCAAATCTTTAACTTCAAATTCTTTAGATAGTTGTTCTTTTATTAAATTAATACCACAATTATCATTTCCAGTAGAATAATATCATCCACATAAACAATGAGTATAGTAATGGTTTGATTAGTAGAAAAACGTACAAACAAGGTATCATCACTATGGGTTTGCTTAAATCCGAAACTTAAGACTACTGTGGTAAACCGTTTAAACCATACTCGTGGGGATTGTTTCAAACCATATAAGGATTTCTTCAATTTACATACTTTACCACTGTTCTTATTATTTTTAAATCCTGGAGGTATATCTATATATACTAACTCTTGTAAGTAACCATTTAAGAATGCATTTTTAAAAACTAATTACAAAAGACACCAATCTAAGTTAACAGCAACTGAAAAAATAATTCTTACTGTATTCAACTTTGCAACCGGAGCAAAGGTTTCTAGATAATCTATTCCATATGTTTGGGTAAAGCCCTTAGCAACTAGCCTTGTTTTATACCTATTAATTGTCCCATTTGTATTATATTTTACCGAAAAAACTCACTTGCAAACTACTGTTTTCAGTCCGGGTTTTAAAGCTACTAACTCACAAGTCTCATTTTTAATTAGAGCCCTCATTTCTTCATCACAGCTTCTTTCCAACTAGGATGCCTAAGAGTCTCTTCAATAGTATTCGGAACCCGCTGTTTATCTAAAGCATAAGTAAAAGCTCTAAGTGATGAATTTAATCTATCATATGCAAGAAAATTGTAAAGTGGGTGTTTGGTGCATTCTCTTACCCCTTTTCTAAGTGCAATGGGCAAATCTAATGATTTATCAATGTTAGTGCTTCCTTCTTCTTGACCTATTGTTTCGGTTTCCGAATATCTTGGTTCCTAAAGTTCTTTGTTCCGTCTTGTATAGACCCTGGTGATTGGCAAATTTACTCTTTCCAGCTTACTTCCTGTTTCTCTATCAATATATGGTGTTTCTCGGCTCCTCACTAATTCCGGTTGGTTGACTGTTTTAATACTGCTATGATCACAAGTAACAACATCAAGAATACTCCAATAATTATCAGTATGATTACCTGTCGTCGGAATTTGAGGATCTGTGGAATAAAAAGAATTTTGCTCATCAAATAATACATCAAGTGAAACATACATCTTCTTAGTTAATGGACAATAACATTTATAACCTTTTTGTGCTCTTGAATATCCCATAAATATGCATCGTTGTGTATGCTTATCTAATTTAGTACGCATGGTTGATTGAATATAGACATAGACAACACATCCGAACAATTTAAACGGTAATGTTGACATTAGTTTTGTATTCGGGTATGCACTTACCAATTGGTCTTTAGGGATTTTGAAGGATAATACTCGTGATGGCATACGATTAATAAGATACGTAGCCGTAAGTATTGCCTCACCCCAATAAAATTTTGGAACATGCATAGAAAACATAATAGCTCTAACAACCTCTAAAAGGTGTCTATTTTTCCTTTCTACTATACCATTTTGTTGAGGGGTACATACGCATGATGTTTGATGATGGATACCTAAGTTTGACAAATAGTCCTTTACTTCTTTACTAAATATTTCGACTCATTGTCACTTCTAAGCACTTTAACCATAGTGTCAAACTGAGTTTTAATAAGTGTGAGAAATGTCATAATAATGTGACCTACTTCTGTTTTGCTTTTCATTAAATATACCCAAGTTATCCTAGTGTGATTATCAATAAAAGTTATAAACCACCTAACTCCATTTATGTTGGCTATTCTAGATGGTCCCCAAATGTCCGAGTGTATCAAGTTAAATGGACAGCTTGGTTCATATGGTTTAGGCAAATAGCTTGCCTTAGATTGTTTTGCCAAAATACAAGTATCACACTTTAAATGAACAAGATTACCATTAGAAAACAGCTGAGGCATCAGTTTCTTTAAATACACAAAATTAGGATGTCCTAATCTCTTGTGCCACAACATAAGCTTTTCTACCCCAAAAGTTCTAAGCCCGGTACATGATATAGGCACTACATTACTACACACATCAGTTCTCGGTCTTCAGAACCTCTGATAATCAGGCTGTTTTTTCTTCTGCCTTATCACAAAATAATGTTCTCTTGTCCAAGAACACGTCAAAAACAGACTGTTTTTCTTCTACCTGAAATATGTATAAGCCATTCAACTGTCTAGCATTGCCAATCATCTTCCATAAATGTTTCTCCTTAAAGAGACATTCAGAAGATGAGAACAATGCCCAACAGGTATTATCAAATGTTACTTTACTAACTGACATCGGCTTAAAATTTAGACCAGGCACATATAAAACATCAAATAAGACCATTTTTTAGTGAGATATACGGTTCCCCTTCCCAAGACCTTTAAGCTCACTCCATTAGCAATTGTCACAAATTTCGGAATAGGAAACGGTAGATAAGAACTAAGAAGAGTCATGTTATAGGTCATGTGGTCTGATACTCCTGAGTCAATAATCCAGGAACATTTAAGACCATTTGACCTAATACATGTTGAAAAGGCCATCGTTGTCTGACTATAACCAGGTTGTCCTGACCCTTGCTGATTAGAGAGTTGTTGCTGGGTCAACAATTGCATCAGGGCTTCAACCTGTTGAGACAACCGTATCTCCGAGTCCCTAGCCACCGTATTTGCTGTATGTGTTTTATTGTTTCCCCATGAAGGAGAGAACCTCCCTTGAGATGACCACTTTGCTGTTGAAACTATTTGAGCCGCTGCAACTTAAAACAATCATCCACTGGATGACCCGATTTCTTACAATACTTGCAGATTTGAGCGTTTTCATGTGAAGGACGGCCTCCAGAATAACCATGGTTATGTTTTCTTATCATACCAGCTCCTTCTAGATTTGTTCCCTGTGAACCAAGTTGAGTATTACTGCATGCATACTGAGAGTTTCCTGTGGAGCACTTAGTTGGACCAGTTTGGGCAGAGTAACTAAAGCAGATCCCTCATGAGATGGGTGTAGAGGACCCATCATAACCTTAAGTCTGCTTCTTTCTTGTCGCACCTCAGAGAAAGTTGCGTTAAGATTTGGAAATGGTTTCATACCCAGAACCCTGCTTCTAACAGCATCTAGGTTTTTGTTTAACCCATGCAAGAACCTAAAGACTCTTTTCTTTTCAACATAACATTTGAAGGATGCATCATCCGCAGGGGATATCCAATTATGAGTCTCAAAAACGTCAAGTTGTTGTCGCAACCGAGTGAGATGAGAGTAATACTCACTCACAGTTTGTTCTCCTTGAAGTATCTCATGCAGCTGCAATTCCAGCTCATAGATTTCGGACACATTATCCCTGCTTGAATAAAGTTCCCTTGCAGCCTTCCAAATAGCAGCTGCAGTCGGGTAAAGAACGAAATTATTCTCCACTTCTGGCACCATTGATCCAATCAACCAGGACATAATCATGGAGTTCTCAGATCTCCATTGTCTATAGCCATTCTCTGTAGGTGCTGGACTTGGAATATTACCATATAAGTAGTCATCTTTTCCTCTTCCAATAATAAACATCTCTACGGCCTTACTCCAGGAGAGGTAGTTTTGTCCAGTAAGTTTGTGATTGGTTATCATTATTGGGTTGCCATCAAGAGAACTGGGCAGTTGAGGAGGACCTAAGGTAGAGCCCTCAGTGATAACACCTCCGTCAGTAGGATGAGTAGTGGTGGTGTGGGATGAGATCTTGTGGATGAGCTAGGAGTTTCAGACATGATGATATTCCAGGTTGGGAGATAGACTGGAGCTGTTTAGGAGATTAAGGGTTAAGAAGTTGTGGCTAACTAGATGAATGTTTCTGTTTAAAGGTTAGGAGAATACGTTGAACTGTGAAAAACAAACTTTGAAAATGTAGAAATGAAGTAGAAGAAAAGAGTACGAAAACTATGAAGGTGGCTTTGTAAATCGTGAAAGGAAGAAAGGACAAGTAAATGAGCTGGCAGTGAAATAAGAAAAAATTTACAAAGTTGATGTAAAAAAGGTCACATGCAGAAAAAGACAAGTGGAGGAGATCACATGCAGCAAGAACACGTTGAGTGGAGGAGGTTTTCTAGTGATTTGTGCCGAAGCTTCTCGAGGAAGCTTTATAATACTGAATTTCCAACAATACCCCTCCTTTTTTTTCTCTGAGTTGAGCCCCAGCTGGATAAAACTCGCACGTGATATTGTTCTTTTTACACATCACCGTGTATAATTGTAGCACCCCTGTCTTAACTCAAACAATCCTCTTCTCCTTCAACCACTGTCTTCTTCCTCAGAAGATCATGTTAATAGCAGTTACAGACTGCAGATTTCGAAGAACAAGAACAGGATAGTTCCTGTCTGAAAAATGGTAGAAAAAGATATAATGAAGGAGAAGAATAAGATGACCAATAGCTCTGGTACCATATAGAAATTCTTAAAGTAATAATAGGTAAGTGAATATTCAACACGAAAGTAGTGGAAATGAATTGGCTTGGAATCAAAGGATTTCCAAGCTTAAAATTCAAAAGTTCTGATGTCCCTATATATATACAAGAGTCTTTCAACGGTAACAAGAAACGGGCTAACGGCTATCTCGATCCTATATACAAATACATTTTTCCTATTTACAATTTTATATTTCTACATGATATAACTGGAACAAGAATATATAACAAGAGACAGAGATTACAAGTCTGCCTGAGAGACAACTACTTGTACAAAAAAGCTTATGTGCTTCTCCTCCAAAAAGCAGAAGTATTTAGTCTTTCTTTTATTTTCCATCATCCTCTCTTAGTCCTCTCATGACTATTTATAAAAAAGGAAAGAAAAAAAAAGGCCCTCCCATGAAAGAGGCATTGACCTATTTTATTCTCTCTATTGATAGTGTTCTCACACAATTAAGTGTAAATACCAGGTCCTTATCTGCCCTTTGTAGGATGCCAATGTCTCATTTTTTTTAAGTTAAATTTTTCATAAATAGACCAAATTAGGCGAAATGTAAAGGCGGTTGCCTGGGAGACCAACAGCAAGCATGACTTGCTCAAAATACAACGGCATAAAAAACAAAAAGGCATTAAACCAAAACAATAGATGATATTAACAGAAATATTAGCTACAAAAGTCCCATTATTTTCGAAATCAAAAAAAATTTCATCATTTCGCCTTTTATTTTGCGATCCTCAAATGGCAATGCCTCAACTGTTTACAAGTAGGCAAACATAACTCAAGTGAGTCAGTGTTGGGATAGATTTAACAAATGGGTGGCCACAAGCAATCATATTAAACAAAGTCCTATGTATGACTATAATAGTAACATTGTAGCATTTGACGCTCATCCTTTTTGCAGTGCTTAACCACCCCTATAAAGTTATACTTCCCAAGCAGAAAAAATAGCAGGTTAATTAATCTGTTTAACTTATGTATCCAGGGTCTTTTTCATAACATGTACCCTTTTGTATTAAAGTGTCGTTAGCATGTTGAGATTTGATTCTGCCAAAGGCTGTGTTCACTTGATTTTACGGCTATGATGGAAGTGTTCGATAAAAATTTGAATGGCACTGAGTGAAACGATAAAAATTTCATTTTTAATCCGTAATGCTATTAAGGAATTCGAGACCTCTGTTCCATTTACTCCTCTCATTGGATCATTGTTGAAAGAGAAATTTGATAACGCGGTTGAGACATCCTATTACTAAGCCAGCTAGAGTGCAGGAAAGAACGTTCGACGTGCTATAAGTTGCATAACCAAGTTGGTAGGTGAAGAAACTTGAAGATTTTATTAATCAACAACATAGTATGTATATACAAGTGTACTCCTTATATAAGAGTGGTTTACAGGGTTTTCAACGGCTGAAAACTTTCTAAGAGCTAATAGGAGAGAGACCACAACGGCTATATTCCAACTGTTGCTGGAATTGTTTATTCAATCTAGTATTACTGAAATAGTAATGTATCCTAGTGTATTTGTGTCCTAAATTTGAGTATACATGTGTATGTATTCTGTGTGTGTGTGTACGTAAACATCTACAGTGTACCAGTGTGTGTGTGTATAGTATAAATTTACAGTATATTTCTACGTTCCCCCTCAAGCTTGGTGCATATGTTTATACAACCTAACTTAACTGCAAGATTCTGGAATACCTTGGTTGACACTGGTTTAATTCAAATGTCAGCAATTTGATCTCTGGTTGATATGTGTTTGATGATAATGGTTTGATCCTCAATCTTTTCACTTATGAATTGTCTGTCAATCCTACATGCTTGGAATTGTCATGTTGAATTGGATTTTCTGCTATATTGATAAATGAGTTGTCACAGTAAACCTAGATAGGTAAGGATATACACTGGCTTATGTCTTTCATCACCCTCTAAATCCACAAGCCTTCACACAATCTCAAAACTAAAGCCCTCAATTTTGCTTCTGCACATGGAAACAACAGCTTGCTTCTTCCTTCTCTTAGTAACTAGGCTGCCCCATAAAAATTCCATACGCTGTTATTGATTTCATTTCTACGTGAACTTGCTCAGTCTGCATTTGTAAAGATTTGAAGGTTTCTATCTTTATTTTTTCTGAAATATAGCCCCTTTCCAGGACCTGCCTTTAAGTACCTAAGAATTCTCAAAGCAACCTTAAGATGTTCATTAGAAGGATTGTGTATAAATTGACTCACAAAGCCCACTGCGTCGCAAATACCAGGCCTAATGTGTGATGAGTAAATCAATTTTCCAGCTAGTTTTTGATAACTAAGTTTGTCTATAGGTGTGTTATCCCATTGATCCCGGAGTTTGTGACCAGGTTCAACAGGTGTAAGGCCTGGTTTACACCCAAGCATACCTTTTTTTTAAGTAAAATTTTCATTAATAAGGACCATAAAGGATCAATTTACAATAGGTGCACACTGGATCAGTATGATAGCAATCTAGTTCGTAAGCTAGCATTGCTTAAAATACAAAAAGCAAGTCCAGTATAGTGAAGCTCCAAACTTCTAATTTGGACATTGCAGTTGAAGCACTAGAACTATCGGTAGAAGCTCTGCCAGGTTGGGTTGTTGTAGGGGCTTTGAAAATCTTCATTAGTAGGCAGAAGTTGATTGCTAATTCCCAGCTCTTCTTTTTCTTCAAGTAACATGACCACGAGGAAGCAAAGATTTTGATGTTCTGTAGGATTTCATTGATAGTGTGAGACCAATCTCTTGGGTTTTGGTGATGTAGATGTTGGTTCCATTCTTTCTAGATTCCATAAACAGTAGCTGAGAAGACAAACATGGCTAAATCTTTTTGCAAGGTTGAGCACCAATGATAGGAGAGTAACCAGTGGAAAATTGAAACCCAGCCTTTTGTATTGCTATTGATGTTAAGGTACTGCAGGACTGTATCCCAAACTCGATTGGAGTAGCTGCAGTGGAAGAATAGGTGAGCTTGGTTTTTTGGGAACCTGTCACAAATCAGACAAGAGTTAGTATCAGCAAGGCCCCAAAGAAGAAGAGAGACAAGAGTAGGCATCCTCTTCCAGCATGCAGTCCAAAAGATAACTGCATATTTAGATAGATGACGCCTACTACAAACAACTTTTGTCAAACTGACTTGTGCCAGAGTTGGCATTTTGGTTTGTGTAGCACTCTTGACATAGAAGCAGAGGCTGGGAAGCTGCTGCCAACGATCAGGAGCAGTGGTAATTTGAATGGTCATGCAGACCAAATAAAAATTTTGAACTTGGCTATCTCATCCCCTCCCATAGGACAAGCACCATTGACCATTTCTTATTACTTCCGATACTCTGGATTCAGGACTTATGCCTAGCTTCCTTTTCAGTTCTGGGGACGCATTAGCAAGCACTCCCTATAGATGCCATGTGCCATACCAATATGATATGGATGTACCATTTCCGATGATTCTCTTAATGAACTGGGTGTATTGGTCTCTGATCCAGAGGAGATGCTTCCACATCAAGGAATTCAATGCCTTGGGTCTCATTTCCCAAAGAGATTTCCTTTTCAGAATGTTTGCTTGTACCCATTTAACCCATAGGTTCTCTTTGTCTTCGTAGATATTCCAGATATATTTCATAAGATAGCCATTGTTAACACTTCCTATATCTGGAATGCCAAGGCCTCCTACTGATTTTAATGTATAAACAGAGGAACAATTAACTTTTGTCTTTCTGGCCTCACCCCACAAGAATGTCTTCGGGAGTCTGTTTATTTCTCTAATTACTTGCCTAGGCAGGAAAAATGAAGCTGTCCAATATTGGCAGGTGGTTACTCGGACTGAATTAATAAGATGAAGCTTCCCCCTTAGGATAGCTTAGAGGCTGCCTAGTTAGTGATTCTATACTGGAGTTTGTCAAACAGCGCAGAGCAGTGAATGTGACAGTTTTCCCGCTATTAAAGGCACTCCCTAATACTTGATTGGCAAGGAACCAATTTCCATTCCAAGGACGTCTGATATTCACGCATTCCATGGGTCGTAACACCAGAAATGAAAACTGCACTCTTAAGGCCATTGGGGGTGAGACCTGACATTGACGAGAAAGTTTCAAGTGTCTCCCATACTGGTAATCCAGTCATTGAATTCCTTAATCGCACTTCTATTTAACTTCCCCCCTCTCCCAAAAAAAATTCCTCGTTCTACCCACATACCATGGTGATGATAAACTCGTCTTTTGTTGGGGTCTTTGCAGTGAACCTAGAAGTAATACACTGCTCTTCGCAATGTAGCACTTAGGCTTCAAAAATGTTAGGATCCCATCCCACCCAGATTCTGGCTACCGAGTTTGGCAGGGTATAATGTATATCTTCCCAATTTCTAAATGTTTTCTTGCTAAATTTTTCAAAGTTTTCCTGTCTCACTTTCATCTCTACTAGGCCTATTATACTTACACCTTTTCCTTGTATGTATTTTCTAGTTCTTTTTGTTTCAAGGGGGAGTTTAGCTCCCTTATATTCCAACATGCTGTTTTAATCATCGCTAGATTTTGAGCCTCTAGGGCGGCCTCTGGAAGGTCTAGTAGAGTTCCTTTGACTAGAGGAGATTTCTCTGTTTTGGAGAGAGTTATCTGCTGGTTTGTTTAGTGGTGAAGCAGGTTTCTCGTCCTCATAGACAGTTCCCTGTGGATATGAGGGCTATCCTAGTTTGGTGAGGGCTTTGACTAACAATTTTTGATATTAAGGTTGTTCTATCAAGTAGTTGACCCAAAGGAAAGGAGCTATCTAAAGATTCCTCTTCTGAAGAAGGAAAGGATTCACCATCAGTGTTTGAGTCATGCAATTGGTTAGGGTCTAGTATTGTTCCTTTGAGCTGAAGTGGGCGCTCAGAGGTACCAGCTTAGGGTTGGTCTAGGGTCTCTGCACTGTGAGGTGTCGACTGGGCTATAGCCTGATTGGTTGGGATGTGGTTTGTTGGTTCCACTTCCTACTGTTTTTGACTTGGATGTTGAGGCACTTTGAGCGCTGAGACGACTGACCCTCAAGGGGAATTCCCCAAGCTTTTCTAAGAGTTGGTCATCTGGTATGTCATCCTGGTCACTGGCTAAGACATTGTCATTCTCAGTCAGTGGTGCATATGTAGAAATATCCCGGATTTACGGGATCATTACCGGGAGCCTCATTAGTGCACACTACACAACTTTAGTGTGATACATGTGACACAATTACAATTAGGCAAGAGTTATAAGTGTAGGAATATATTTATCACCAAAGGTAGGAATAGAATAAATAGGAGTATATTGGTTTTCCATAGTTAGAAGATAATTGATATAGTTACCATAAATACAAAGGGTGGATTGACCTCTCATCAATCTATAAATAGGAGTGTGTTGTAAACAATTCTTTTAAGTCAATCAATAATATTCGATTGCCTCCATTTCGACATGGTATCAGAGACAACCACTACCGGCGGCTAACTACTCCGACAAGCTTCCCGTCGGCCACAGTCCGGCGAACCCCAAACAAAAAAAAATCCAAAACACACCTCTTTCCTCTTATACTTTAATCTCATACAAATGGCCACTGAGTCATCAAACACTAGTGCTATTGAGCACGTTTCCACTCCAGGCAGCAAGGCCGGAGCAGGGTCTAATACCCACAATGATGGGATTCCAATGGTAATAACCGGACACAAACTAACCGGTTACAACTATCTCTTCTGGTCAAGAGCCATGGAAATGTTCATAACGGGAAAGGGCAAAGAAGATTACATCACTGGAAATGTCACTGCCCCTTCCACAACCGACCCTCGGTTTAAACTCTGGAAGGCCGAAAATAACATGGTTATGTCCTGGCTCATTGGGTCCATGGACCCTGACATCAGTGAAGATTTCCTGCTGTACTCAACAGCAAATGAAATTTGGGTAGCAGCCCAAGAAATGTACTCAAAGAAGGATAACACCTCTGAACTGTATGAAGTTGAATCCCAGTTACAAGAGATTAAGCAAGGAGATATGAATGTCACCAAATATTTCACTCAACTTACCCGTGCGTGGCAACAAATTGATGCCTTTGAATCTATTAACTGGACATGCACAGCCGATGCAGCACTGTACAAGGAACTGACAGAAACAAAAAGAGTATTCAGATTCTTGATTGGTCTAAACTCTGAACTAGACAGTGTTAGGGGCCGAATTCTGGGAATAAAGCCCATTCCTAGCCTCAAAGCCGTGTTCTCTGAAGTGAGGCACGAGGAAAGTAGGCGAAAGCTAATGATTGGTTCAACACCACTCATGACCGAAGGATCGGCCCTAGTGATGAAGCGAACCTTCAACCCCTCCGAAGGCCCAACTCCTAATTCTAAACGGCAAAACAAACCATACTGCAATTTTTGCAAGAAATCCGGACATACTGCTAAGGAATGCTGGAAGTTACATGGAAAGCCAACAAACAATTTTGAGTCGAAAGCAAACAACAATTGGAGAAATTCAAAACCACCACAAACGGCCTATGCGAATAGGCCCCCTGCTGAACCTCAAAACACCAACTTACCTACTAAGGATCAAATTGAGGCCCTGCTGAATCTCCTAAATCAAAAAGGGGGTGAGACTCAGGAACCGATCCAAGCATCAATGGCCAATACTGGTGGTCTAGGCGGCGGCAATCAGAGTCAAAATCAACCATGGATTGTAGACTCTGGTGCTTCTGATCATATGACAAATGAAGGTAGAAACTTAATTAATTACACTAAATTTTCTTTACCTACATTTGTCCAACTAGCAGATGGAACCACTAGAAAAATAATGGGAAAGGGATCAGTTAAACTAAATCCCAACCTTACCTTACTAAATGTACTGTATGTTCCAGATTTAAAATTCAATCTCCTCTCTGTAGGGAAACTAATAAGAGATTCTGGATGTACTATCAAGTTCTCACCAAATGCATGTTATTTTCAGGATGCATGTTCGAGAATGACGATTGGCAGTGCTAAGCATGTCAGGGGGCTATTCCTACTCAGTCCAGAATTACAAGACCGAACGGCTATGTCAAATGGGCACAGTAGTGCGATTAGAATAAAAGGCTACAAGGCCGGAAAAAGAATAAATTGTACTACTACTAGTAGAAATAATAAATGTATTGCCTCAAACCAGATTATACTCTGGCACAAGAGGCTTGGTCATCCAAGTTTTATATATCTAAAAAGGTTATTTCCAAAATTGTTCATCGGTGTGGATACTAACTCATTAACTTGTGAGACATGCCAATTAACTAAACACATTCGGCATTCCTACTCAAACAAACGATATACAGAGTCAAAACCATTTAATCTGGTACATACCGATATTTGGGGTCCATCTCAAATTGCCAACATCAGTGGAACCCGGTGGTTTATCACCTTTGTGGATGATCACACACGTGTAACATGGATCTACCTTTTGAAGCAAAAGTCAGAAGTAGAAACTGTTTTCAAAACATTTCACAAACTTGTAAAAAATCATTTTGGAACGAATATCAAGACTCTAAGATCAGACAACGCTTCTGAATACTTAGACAAAACATTAAAAGCCTATATGGCTGAAGAAGGGATACATCATCAAACCTCATGTGTCCATACACCCCAACAAAATGGGGTAGCAGAAAGAAAAAATAGACACTTATTGGAAGTTACAAGAGCCAT
Source organism: Eustoma russellianum (assembly GCA_036186865.1). Classification (NCBI taxonomy): domain Eukaryota; kingdom Viridiplantae; phylum Streptophyta; class Magnoliopsida; order Gentianales; family Gentianaceae; genus Eustoma; species Eustoma russellianum. The sequence continues at coordinate 10,982,253 of AP025068.1, forward strand.
CATGAACTCAATGAATGTGCCTAAACAGTATTGGGGTGAAGCAGTTTTAACTGCTACTTATCTCATCAACCGCATGCCATCTAGGACTCTTGCGTTTAAAACTCCAAGACAAACACTAATAGATAGTCATCCATATGACTGTCTAATGTCAGAATTGCCTCTTAAAACTTTCGGGTGCACAGCATATGTACACGTGTACAATCGAACCAAGCTCGACCCAAAAGCCATAAAATGCATGTTCATTGGATACTCTGGAACTCAAAAAGGATACAAATGCTATTGTCCAAACAATAAACGAGTATACACAACACTTGACGTAACATTCAACGAAACTCAAGCTTTCTATGAAAAGCCAATAACCGACGCAATCCGGGAAGAGACCTGGAACCTCATTGACCTAGGTACACAACCTGTGGAACCTTTAAGTGATCAAGAGCAACCCTCAAATGAATCATTAAATGACCAACTAACGAATATACAAGGAAGACCTCCCATTCAGAAAGTATATAACAGGAGGAATATTCTTCAACCAAATGAACAAAACATACATACAGAGGATTCAGTATATCATACACAAAGGAACGAACTATGTCCAGACAATCAAGAAATTGATGACAGACCAATTGCACTCAGAAAAGGAACCAGAGAATGTACAAAGCATCCTCTATATAACTTCCTGACATACTCAAAGTTAAGTCATGAGTTCCAAGCCTTCACTAGTAGCCTAGACTCACAACTGATTCCTAAAGACATTAATGAAGCACTGTCAATACCGCATTGGAAGGAAGCAGTAAATGAAGAAATGAAGGCTTTAATAAAAACTGACACTTGGAAGCTAACTCCACGTCCAAAAGGGGTTAGACCAGTAGGGTGCAAATGGATTTTTACCATTAAATACAACACTAATGGAACAATTAATCGATATAAAGCTAGATTGGTAGCAAAAGGATTCACACAAACATATGGAATAGATTATTCAGAGACATTTGCTCCAGTAGCAAAACTCAATACAGTAAGGGTCATATTTACCATTGCTGTAAACTTGGACTGGAAATTGCATCAACTAGATGTAAAAAATGCATTTTTAAATGGAAACCTACAAGAAGAAGTGTATATGCATATTCCCCCGGGGTTCACAAATGAAACAAACAAACATATGGTTTGTAAATTGCAAAAATCTTTATACGGTTTGAAACAGTCTCCTAGAGCCTGGTTTCAAAGATTTACTAGAGAAGTAAAAGACCAGGGATTTGTACAATGTCATGGAGATCACACTTTGTTTCTACATATCTCAGAAAATGGATCATTAACAGTTCTTATTGTATATGTTGATGATATAATCATCACAGGTAACAATGAAAAAGGAATCCAAGAAGTCATAAAGAAACTATCACAAAAGTTTGAAGTCAAAGAATTAGGAGAACTGAGATACTTTCTGGGCATGGAAGTTGCCAGAAACAAAGAAGGCATGAGCATATCCCGAAGAAAGTACATTTTGGATTTACTAAAGGAAACAGGTTTGTTAGGTTGTAAACCAGCCACTTCACCAGTAGAACCAGGGTATAAGCCAAGAGAAGTATGGGATACAAAACCTGTAGACAAACTAAGGTATCAAAGATTAGTGGGAAAATTGATATATCTTTCTCACACAAGACCTGACATATGCTATGCTGTAAGCTTCATTAGCCAGTTCATGCATAATCCTACTAATGAGCATTTAAAGGCTACTATGAGGATTATCAGATATCTAAAGAATACTCCTGGACAAGGTTTATACTTTAAAAAGACATCAGATAGGAGTATAAAAGTATATACAGATGCTGATTGGGCAGGGTCAAAATCAGATCGAAGATCAACCACAGGATATTGTACGTATGTATGGGGCAACCTAGTTACATGGAGGAGCAAGAAGCAAGGAGTGGTAGCTAGGAGCAGTGCAGAAGCAGAGCTAAGGGCGCAGGCGCTGGGCGTATGTGAAGGAATGTGGCTCAAGACAGTCTTAACAGACCTCAAGCAACAATTTGACAAACCTATCCAAGTATATTGTGATAATGTATCAGCAATCAACATGGCAGAGAATCCAGTTCAACATGACAAATCTAAACACGTGGATGTGGATAAACACTTCATCAGAGAAAAGATCGAAGACAAAGTCATCAGTCTAAAGCATGTCCCAACAAAAGACCAGATAGCTGACCTCCTAACAAAACCAGTCTCAGTCAAGATATTTCAGCATTTATTGTCCAAGCTTAGATGTATTAATATCTACATCTAAGCTTGAGGGGGGGTGTAGAAATATCCCGGATTTACGGGATCATTACCGGGAGCCTCATTAGTGCACACTACACAACTTTAGTGTGATACATGTGACACAATTACAATTAGGCAAGAGTTATAAGTGTAAGAATATATTTATCACCAAAGGTAGGAATAGAATAAATAGGAGTATATTGGTTTTTCATAGTTAGAAGATAATTGATATAGTTACCATAAATACAAAGGGTGGATTGACCTCTCATCAATCTATAAATAGGAGTGTGTTGTAAACAATTCTTTTAAGTCAATCAATAATATTTGATTGCCTCCATTTCTACAGCATATTTGTTTGCATTGCTCTTAGAGTGAGTATGAGAAGGAAGAGATATCACCTTGTTTGTTGCATGCAGATGAGGTTGAGAACCACAGTTTTGTCCGTCACTTGGCTCGTTGAGGTTGATGGGGGGTTCTTCCATATCATTGTGGCTATAGATGATCTTCTTAGCCTTTCTCAGCCTAGCTGGTAGTTGCATGGTGTTTTCCTCATCTGTATTACTTCAGAGTTGCCTCTCCTGAAGGGGGGAGGAGGACATGGGCAAGCTTAGGCTCTTTGCCTTGGTCTTTGTTCTGAGTGAATACTTTTGGGTTTTTCTGGATGGGTGGCAGAATGACAAACATGGCCAAATTTCTTGCATTTCAGACAGTGAGGCGGGATCTGTTCATAGTACACTTCATGCATACACTTCCACCCATCTTCATCAACGTAGTGTATAGTAGTGGGAGGGATTTCAGCTGCAGAGATTTCTACGCAGATTCTCGCATAAGCCACTCTGCTTTAGGATGTAGTTTTCGTATCCATGAACATGGGCTTCCCTACAATACTGCCAAGGCCACTAAGCACCTCGGACTTGAAATAGTGTGCTCTAAGTTTAGGGAACTGGACCTGTACAGGAATGGAGTCTAGCATTAACTTTTCAATTGGCTTGTTCCAAACCCATGGTCTGACAAAAAGGACTCTGTTACCGAAGTATATAGGGGAAAGGTCAAGAATACTTTGTTTTGAGTATTCTAACCGGAATCTAAAGATAAAGAGGTCATCCTCCAACTTTTGCACTTCTAGGAGTCCCTTAACTGTCCATCGGTCCTCAGCAAATTTTTTCATGTTGAGATAGGAAGCATTGTTGCCCATTAATTGGCCCACAATCACTGAACACCATTTTTGTTTGGTTCAGCTACTGCATGTGGCTTGATTGCAAAGAAGTTTTTTCCATTCTTTAAATTTGTCTGAACGCAGTTAAGGGTGGAAGATGCCTGAGGAGTAAACTATGGTTTGAGCATCGATGTCCAAGCAAATTTGGTTCGAATAACTCCTTGCATGCTGAAAGCTAGCTCAGTTAACTAAGCCCAGCTATTTGAAATCGAAATGAAGTTGTGCGTTTGTCTCCAGCCACCTGTTTTCGCGGCCAGAGCGGCCACGAGGCCTAAGAAAGAAGATTTGATGAAGCCTCTGCAGGGAAGACTGGATTTTCCAAAAGTTTGGTGAAGAGAGAGAGGCAGGAAGTGAAGAGAATGTTAGAGGAAGAAGGCAGAAAGAGGATGGAGAGAGAAGAGAGATCTTGGAAAAGGGACGTTAATATGACTGTTGACGGTGGTGAGTGAAAAGGAGTGGAGGGGAATAGGAGAGAGGAGTGGAGAGTGAGGTGGAAAGTGATTTCCAGGGGAAAGTTTTAGAGAGAAGGCAGAAGATTTTTTCTTAGAGTGAGAAAACTTAAGCTGTTCGTACTTTAGCAGGTGAATATCCACCCAAGCATACCAATTTTGTGCAATGCTCATTCCTTGCTTATTTCTTCCCACTTTCAAACCTAAGAAGTATCTAAGTTGTCCTAAATTTTTAAGTTCAAACTCATGAGATAACTGTTTCTTTATTTTTTTTTATATCACTAGAATATCATTCCCAGTGAGTATTACATCATCTATATACGCTATTAATATAGAAATACATCCTATCCCGATACCCTTTGTGAACAGTGTGTGATCACTATGAGTTTGTATGAATCCAAGAGTTAGAATTACTTTAGTCTGGGTGACTGTATTATCCCATAATGACACTTTTCAATTTGTATATCTGATGTTTACTACTGCCATTGATAAAACCGGGAGGTATATTCATATGTACTTCCTCTTGTGTTGTCTCCATTTAGAAAAGCATTTTTGATACCCAACTGAAAGAAATTCTAGTCTAGGACAGCTATTGTGACTATGATTTTTATAGTATTTAACTTAGCAACCGGTGCAATGGTTTCTAGGTAATCTATAGCATATGCTTGTGTAAACCTTTTTGCAACTAACATAGCCTTGAACCTGTTTACTGTGCCATTAATATTATATTTGACATAGAAAACACATTTACAGCATGCATGCTTAATATCCTTAGTCCAGGGTCTTAATTCCAAGTTTTATTCTTGGTTTATGCTTCCATCTCTTCATAAACCATCTATCTCCACTTTGGACTACTTAATGCCTCATTAATATCTCTAGGTATAGTTAGATTATCTACTGCACAAGTGTAAACTTTGAAGTATGAACTGAGTTTTTGGTAAGCCAAAAAAATATAGAGGATGCTTTGTGCATTCTCTCGCTACTTTTCTGAAGGCAATATGTCCTTTTTTTGTAAGTTAAGGGCAATAAGTATGTTATCCCTCTCTATCTCAATGTTTCTATACTGCTCAGTCACCTCAAAGGGTCGAATGACTTCACTATTTACTCTTCTCCAGGTATATACTTGTGTTATAGGTAGATTGACCCTAGTTTTATAGTGTTCACTTTTTGAAAAGTCTAAAGGTTCTCTATCTGTGATATCCTCTTGAATTTGTTCTACTGGTCTAATATCATTCCCTGTTATAGGCGATATATCAATAATGCTCCAGTAGCTATCTTGTTCAAACTCACCATGACTTATTTCTGTGTCTCCATAATAGTAGGCATGTTCCTCGTCAACTTTTACATCCAGGATAACATGCATTTTTCTAGTAAGAGGACAACAGTATTTATATCCATTTTGTGAACTTGACTATCCGAGCAAATACACTAAAGACCTATAATCAAGTTTACCTCTTAAATGTGGCTGAACATAAATGTAGGCAGTACTCCCAAATAACGTAAAGGGTAAAGCTAAGAGTAATCGAGTATGAGGATAACAGTTCATTATAACCTGTCTATGAGTCTTAAATGATAGAACTCTAGAAGACATTCTACTAATCAAGTATGTAGCAGTAAGTACAGTTTCTCCCCAATAATACTTTAAATCATTCACTGAGAACATAATTGTTCTAGTTACTTCTAATAAATGCCTATTTTTCCTCTCTGATATGCCATTTTGTTGTGCAGTGTAGGTACAGACAGTCCGATGGTGTATACACTTTTCATTCTTAAAGTCTTTCATTGTTTTGTTTAGGTATTCGGAACCATTGACTAACCTTAAAGTCTTAATAGTATCATCAAACTGAGTTTTAACCAGTGTCACTAAGTTTTTTAAGATCTGTCCTGTTTCAATTTTGTATTTCATAAGAGATATACCCAAGTAATTTTAGTGTGATCTTCTACGAATGTCATGAACCATCTAGCAGCATTGATATTAGCTAACCTAGATGGTCTCCAAACGTCAGAATGTATTAAGTTAAATGGCTGTGTAGATCTGTAATTCTTAGCAGGATAAGCAGCTTTTGTTTGTTTAGCCAACTGACAATCTGACATACTTCACAATGGAGATCTTTTAAATCAACTTTCATAAATAAATCTGGCATAAGCGTTCCAAATACACAAAATTAGGGTGCCATAACCTTTTATGCCAGAGTAAAATCTGATTGACATATACTTCTAAACTGGTACAAGAATACAAGTTGAGCGAGCCTCTCTTGTTCTAATATGTTTGGGTGCTTCAACTTGCAAAAGATAAAATCCATTTAGGCTATTAGCACTGCCAATCTTCTCTCCCATACAAGTCATCTAAAAATAGCACTCAATCGGTGAGAAGTATACAGTAAAGTAGTTGTCTCTAGTTATTTTTCCTATTGAGATCAAATTAAAACTAATTTGCATTATACACAAAACGTTGCATAATATAGCTGTTTTGTTAGCTTATTTGATCCTTGTCCCACTATTTTTATGTTTATTCTATTTGCTATCTTAACAGATTTAGGAGTAGTGAAAACTCATAATCAAACAGTAAATTCTAATTATTAGTTATATAATCAGATGCTCCTGAGTCTATAATCCAAGTAATAAACTTACACTCTTGTTTGTTACCTGTATTTGTCATTGTAGCTTGAATAGGTGTGGAGTTGCTTGACTTCTGCTGATTCAGGAGCTAGAGTAAAGCTTTAATTTGGCTTTGTGCTGGCAGTGAGGTGGTTCCCTTGTTTGTCTAATGTCGTCATTAATTACCGTGTTAACTGTTATAATCCTTTTTTTAATAAGGGTAAAAGGGTCAATTAAGCCAAATTAATTAGAAAACGTAATTTGATTAGGAAAATTTTCCCTAAACCCTAATCAAATATCTATTTAAATCACGCTTAGGTTTCTCCCTTCCCTCATCAAACGTGCGCCGCATAGACTGAGAGAAGCAGCGACGCTTTCTTGCTTCCAAACCAGGCCGCCACTTTTAGGAGAAATACCACCACTAGATCACGCTATTCAACACGTATCAATTATCAAGTAAGTGCCCCCTTAACATCCGTTGAATGTAAAAAAACGATAATCTTTAATTTCTCTATGAAAACGAGATCGTGCATTAGTATTTGTGATTGTATAGATGTTTGATCATTAGACTATATGTATATGTGATGAATTGTATGTCCGTATATATGATCGTATATGTATATATGTCTGATGCTATTTCCGTATGAAAACTCGAAAAAGATTTGATTTTTGATGTGCGTGTGAATACCGGAATCGTAGGAAGAAGTGTTTGTGCCGGCGGCGCGTGGTCGGTGGTGGTGAGCTATGACCACGTGCTGCCGGATGGAGGAATAAGGGTGGGGGGTCGGCTGGAAGGTTGGGGGCTGAGGGGGGGTTCCGGCTGGAGAGTGGGTGGTTGAGGGGGGGCGGTCTGGGGGAAGGGGGCTGAGGGAGGTGGGGCGGCTGAGTGTGGGGGCTGAGGGAGAGGGTCGGCAGAGGGCTGGGGGACGAAGTCAGAAAAGAAGTTAGAAATTGAATGGGAGCAATTTTGGTTGACAATCAGAAGGGTGGGGAATGAAGGTGGGAATCGCAGGGAGTTCACGGGGGAGGATACTGGGAGTGTAAAAGAAAAAAGAAAAGGAAAAGAAAAGGGGGTTCTGAAGCGAAGGGAAAAAGAATAAGAAAAAGAAATGGAAAAAAAAGGAAGAAGGAAATTAAAGGAAGATTCCGAATGTGATTTCTGTGCATTCATGCATCACGACATTGCATATATGATATGTTATGTTATGTTCTGTTCCGTTCTGTTAGGATATGCGAAACGTAAGTCGCATATCTGATTTGTTCTGTTCCGTTCCGTTCCGTTCTGTTATGACCCGGGGTAATGCATTGCACGATTAGATGAATGTTTCTGAGAATGTAGGGTTATCATGCATCACGTATGTGGCATTGCATTTCACGCTCATTTCGCATGATTATGTGTTTTGATTGTTTTAAGAAGTTATGATCGTTATATGTATTTGCGAAAACGTGGACAGTCTATTTTCGTATTAACGTACTTATATGTATTTAACTACTGTCTTAGCATGTATAATCTCACAGGGCCGATGCAGGCAGGGTACCTACTGAGTGGCGTTTTTGTCGCTCACACCGTTCGTTTTGTTTTCTTGCAGACGATTCAGGGTATGATAACATATGGGTTGGAGAAGATTCAGAGTGGGCTCAGTGGGACTCGTAGAGACTATTTGGAGATTGAGGATCAAGAATTGAGGGAGTTTATTTTATTTATTATCTCATTGAGGACATAGCTTAGGGATTGCTTGTTTAGTTATTTTACGACATCGTTTAAGGGATTGTGACTTGATTTTGACTATATATGAATTTGGGGATTTTACTTTCGATTTAGGGTTTTAAATTGATTTATTTCGCTTCCGCAATCAAATACTGTCGTTTTGATAAATGCAGGGATTCGTACAGACGCCTTGTATATCCCTTAATGGAATACGGCGGGCGTACCAGTTCTGACCATAGAGTTCGGGACGGGGCGCTACAGGTGGTATCAGAGCCCAGGCTCTAGATCTACTTCGGAAAACGTGGAATTAAGAAATGATCTTAGACGTAAGAGATGACCATAGATTTAAATTCTGATCATAGATTTAAGTTCGATCTTATACTAAGTTTGGTTTTAAACGTAAGCTATGATCTAAGACTAAGTTTGACCTTAGAATAAGTTTGATTTAGACTAAGTGATGATCGGTCTGGGGCACAGTTGGGTTTTATTTCTGCTTTATTTGTCTGTATTTGACAGTTTTCTATTTCTTAAGTTTATTTATATATTTCTTGAAATGACCTTGACCAAAAGTGAAAATTTCCTTATAGTAGCAAAATGCCGCCAAGAAGGTAGAATGGTGGAAACGGCAGAGGAAATCGCTCTGACGACGGGGCTCCACCACAGGTTGTGCTTCCCCAGGCCCTGACTGATGCACTACTGGTCATGGCCCAAGCTGTGGCCCAGCAGCAGCAGCCACAGGCTCCACCTCCTTCGCCACCACCACAGCATGGGATCCGATTTTACTATGGCGAGATGAAGAAGGTACATGCTCCGACATTTGCAGGCAGTTCAGATCCGGAGGATGTTGAACATTGGCTAGCGGAGATGGAGAAATGCTTCAGGCTGACTCAGGTGACTGAAGAGATCCGTGTTGATGTGGCCACACCATTGCTTAGTGGCAAGGCCAGTGAGTGGTGGGACGGCATCGTTCCCCGAATGCAGCCGCCCATCACTTGGGCTCAGTTCCTGGAGGCTTTCCGAAAGTATTATGTGCCCGAGACTGCTGTGTTAGAAAAGATGAGGGCCTTCAGTAGATTGCAACAGGAGAAGATGACAGTAAAGGAGTATGCCAACACATTTCATGCTTTGGGGAAGTTTGTGCCTTCGGTTATGTCTGATAACCGAATGAAGATGCTCAAGTTTGAGGAAGGTCTAGACTCTCGTATCCAGTCCACGATTGTGAATGCGGGCATGAGGACGCTTAATGAGATGCTTGACGCATGCTACAAGGTTGAGAGCGACTTCAGGAGAGTCGCAGCGCAGGATAGAAACAAGAGCCTCGAGAGGAGGTCAGTGGGAGTAGTACGGGCAGATGGGTGAAGATTGCCCGGAGACCCTCTTTTGGACCGCCAGTTAGACCACCGCTTCCACCGAGGGACGATCAGCAGTATGAGCGCCCTCCACAAGCCACGCCGATGTGCAAAGAATGCAACAAGCCCCCATCATGGAGAATGTCATCAGAAGGCCGAAGCTTATTTCAGATGTGGAAAGGTGGGCCATATTATCAGAGATTGTCCAGATATGAAGTCAGCGCCACAGCTTGAGGCGAGACCGCCACCGCCCAACAAGCCTTGGACGAATGCTCGAGTTCACTCCATGACTAATGCAGACGTGCAAGGGTCAAACGAAGTAGTGACAGGTATATTTAAGATTTATGCATTTCAGTTGTCTTTCTTGCTATCTTTGGTTATACTTGCATATGTTATACTTGCATTACGGAACTTTAGGTGTAATTCTTGTAAACAAAATCCCGGCGAACGTACTATTTGATAGCGGCACAAGCCATTCATTCGTCGCTAGGAAATTCGTGAAAAATCTTAATAAATGCCCTGAACGATTAGAGACTCCTTATCGGGTGTTAGCCGCCGGAGACCAAGTAACTGTTTCACATCATCAGTACCCAGTTTGCGAATTAGAGATGGAAGATCAGATTTTCGACGCAACTCTTATACCCATCCAGATGAGCGACTTTGATATAATTCTTGGGATGGATTGGTTGGCTCGTTATCACACCAACATCGATTGTCGTCAGAAACAGGTTATTATCAAGGACCCAGCCAGAAAGGAGCTTGTTTTCTAGGGAAGTCCCAAGTTCAAGAAGGCGCCACAAAAGATCTACCTAACAGCGGCTCAGGCTTATAAGGCTCTACGAAACGGTAGAGAAGGTTTTCTTGTTTATGCCGTGGATCTCAGTGTCGGAGTACCTTCTATCGACAAGATACCAGTGGTCAAAGAGTTCAAAGACGTCTTCCCTGATGAGTTACCCGGTTTACCGCCCAATCGTGAGATAGAGTTTGAGATTAAGCTGGTACCAGGGGCGGAACCCATATCTAAAGCTCCTTATTGTATGGCCCCGCCCGAACTGAAAGAACTCAAGAAGCAACTGCAAGAGCTACTAGACCGAAAGTTCATCCGACCCAGTGCTTCGCCATGGGGTGCACCTGTTCTATTTGTGAAAAAGAAAGACGGTAGTATGCGCATGTGCATCGACTACCGGGAATTAAACAAGATTACCATAAAGAACAAGTATCCCCTTCCGAGAATTGAGGATATTTTCGACCAGCTAAAGGTACGATTTATTTCAAAAGAATTTGAATTACCTTTATTGGGAACTGAGAATTTCTTGTATTCATTCAGGGTGCGAGGATATTCTCAAAGATCGATCTCAGGTCAGGATATCATCAACTGAGGATCAAGGCCAACGATATTGCAAAGACGGCTTTCCGAACGAGATATGGACATTATGAGTTTCTGGTGATGCCCTTTGGACTCACTAATGCCCCCGCAACATTTATGGATATAATGAATACCACGTTCAGGGATCAACTAGATAAGTTTGTGGTGGTATTCATCGATGATATCTTGGTATATTCGCCAAATGAAGAGACACATGAGATGCATCTGAGGACCGTTCTGGGCATATTGAGACAGAAGAAGCTCTTCGCGAAGTTTAGTAAATGCGAGTTTTGGCTACGAAGCGTATCTTTCTTGGGTCATGTGGTTTCTGAGGAAGGTATATCAGTGGACCCCAAGAAGATTGAAGCGATTACCGAGTGGCCGAGGCCAACAAATGTGACTGAAGTGCGGAGTTTTCTAGGGTTGGCTGGTTATTATAGGAAGTTCGTGGAGGGTTTCTCGACTATTGCTGTGCCTCTGAGCCGTTTGACTCAGAAGAAAACAAAATTTGAGTGGACCCCTGATTGCGAGAAGAGTTTTACAGAGTTAAAGAAGAGGTTGACAACTGCGCCCGTATTAGCACAGCCTTCCGGCGAAGGAGAATTTGTGGTGTACAGTGATGCTTCCAAAAATGGTTTGGGCTGTGTGTTGATGCAAGGAGGAAGAGTTATAGCCTACGCATCGAGACAGTTGAAGCCATTTGAACAGAATTATCCGACCCATAGAATTGGCCGCCGTGGTGTTTGCTTCGAAGATTTGGCGACACTATCTTTATGGAGAGAAATGTCAGGTATTCACGGACCATAAAAGTTTAAAGTACTTGTTCACTCAGAAGGAACTTAATATGAGACAGCGCCGTTGGTTGGAGTTGACCAAGGATTACGATCTCACGATCAGTTATCATCCGGGCAAGGCTAATCGAGTGGCTGATGCACTGAGCAGGAAATCGAGTCACGCCCGGCAGACCCTGTTGGAGAGAGAGATTGCAGATTTTGACTTGGATATTGTTGACTCCACCGCAAATGTTCTGGCCACTTTAACCATTACACCTACATTGGTTGAGAAAATTAAAGAAGCGCAGGTTGATGATGAGGCGTTACGAGATATCAAGCAGAGGTTGACTACTGGTCAGGTCGAAGGATTTCAGGTGTTGGGAGATGGGAGTCTTTGGTTTCAAGGAAGATTATGTGTGCCTGATAATTTGGATCTTAGAAGGGAGGTGCTAAAGGAGGCTCATAATACCAGACTTTCTATCCATTCGGGAGCCACCAAGATGTATAACGACTTGAAGAGGAACTATTGGTGGAGTGGTATGAAAAGACACATCGCAGAGTTCATAGAGAGATGTTTGGTGTGTCAACAGGTTAAGGCAGAACATCAGCGACCCGGAGGTCTAATGCTACCGTTAGAGATTCCTACGTGGAAGTGGGAGCATATCGCCATGGAGTTCGTAGTTGGACTTCCTAGGACAATAAATAACAATGATGCTATTTGGGTTATTGTTGACCGTTTGACTAAGTATGCACACTTTCTTCCGATATCGATGGAGATGCCCTTGGAGAAGTTGGTGACCTTGTATGTGGATAGTGTTGTGAGCTTACATGGCGTTCCAGTGAGTATAGTATCTGATCGGGACTCGAGATTTACGTCGCGATTCTGGAGAGCTTGTCAGAAGGCTATGGGTACTGAGTTGAGACTGGGTACATCATTCCATCCTCAGACCGATGGTCAGTCCGAGAGGACTATTCAGACACTCGAGGATATATTACGTGCATGTGCGTTGGATTTTAAGGGAAACTGGGATGGCATGGTGAAACTAATTGAGTTCTCGTATAATAACAGTCATCACAGTGCTATTGGGATGGCACCCTTTGAGGCTATATATGGACGAAAGTGTAGGTCACCACTGTATTGGGATGAGGTTGGTGAGAGAGCCATTACTGGGCCGGAATTGGTTGAGCAGACATTAGAAAAGATCAAGGTGATTCGTCAGCGATTGAAAGCGGCCCAAGACCGGAGTAAGAGTTGGGCTGATTTGAGGAGACGACCGTTGGAGTTCGAGGAAGGAGAGAAGGTGTATCTCAGAGTTTCACCTACGAAAGGGGTGATGAGATTTGGAGAGAAGGGTAAGTTGAGCCCTCGATACGTGGGTCCCTTCGAGGTGCTCGAGAAGATTGGCACTCTGGCTTATCGACTTGCTTTGCCTCTAGCGTTGTCGCAAGTGCACAACGTATTCCACGTGTCACAGCTCAGAAGATATGTTTCTGATCCTAGCCATGTTTTAGAGGCACGACCCTTGAAAGTAAGGAGTGATACGACGTAGGAAGAGGTTCCTATAAGGATCGTTGATCGCAAGAAACAAGTTCTAAGGCACCGAGTTATCCCATATGTGAAGGTCCAATGGAGTAATCACACCGAGAAAGAAGCCACGTGGGAGCTTGAAAGTCAGATAAGGGAGATGTGGCCTCGACTCTTCGACTAAGGTACGCCAGTTTCGGGGACGAAACTTTTTGTAAGGGGAGGAGAATGTTATAATCCTTTTTTTTTAATAAGGGTAAAAGGGTCAATTGGGCCAAATTAATTAGAAAACCTAATTTGATTAGGAAAATTTCCCCTAAACCCTAATCAAATATCTATTTATATCATGCTTAGGTTTCTCCCTTCCCTCATCAAACGTGCGCCGCATAGACTGAGAGAAGCAGCGACGCTTTCTTGCTTCCAAACCAGGCCGCCACTTTTAGGAGAAATACCACCACTCGATCACGCTCTTCAACGCGTATCAATTATCAAGTAGGTGCCCCCTTAACATCCGTTGAATGTAAAAAAACGATAATCTTTAATTTCTCTATGAAAACGAGATCGTGCAATAGTATTTGTGATTGTATAGATGTTTGATTATTAGACTATATGTATATGTGATGAACTGTATGTCCGTATATATGATCGTATATGTATATATATGTATGATGCTATTTCCGTATGAAAACTCGAAAAAGATTTGATTTTTGATGTGCGTGTGAATACCGGAATCGTAGGAAGAAGTGTTTGTGCCGGTGGTGCGTGGCCGGTGGTGGTGAGCTATGACCACGTGCTGCCGGATGGAGGAATAAGGGTTGGGGGGTCGGCTGGAGGGTTGGGGGCTGAGGGGGGGTTCCGACTGGAGAGTGGGTGGTTGAGGGGGGGGCGGTCTGGGGGAAGGGGGCTGAGGGAGGTGGGGCGGCTGAGTATGGGGTTGAGGGAGAGGGTCGGCAGAGGGCTGGGGGACGAAGTCAGAAAAGAAGTTAGAAATTGAATGGCAGCAATTTTGGTTGACAATCAGAAGGGTGGGGAATGAAGGTGGGAATCGCAGGGAGTTCACGGGGGGAGGATACTGGGAGTGTAAAAGAAAAAAGAAAAGGAAAAGAAAAGGGGGTTCTGAAGCGAAGGGAAAAAGAATAAGAAAAAGAAAAGGAAAAAAAAGGAAGAAGGAAATTAAAGGAAGATTCCGAATGTGATTTCTGTGCATTCATGCATCACGACATTGCATATATGATATGTTTTGTTCTGTTCCGTTCTGTTCTGTTAGGATATGCGAGACATAAGTCGCATATCTGATCTGTTCCGTTCCGCTCCGTTCTGTTAGGACCCGGGGTCATGCATTGCACGATTAGATGAATGTTTCTGAGAATGTAGGGTTATCATGCATCACGTATGTGGCATTGCATTTCACGCTCATTTCGCACGATTATGTGTTTTGATTGTTTTAAGAAGTTATGACCGTTATACGTATTTGCGAAAACGTGGACAGTCTATTTTCGTATTAACGTACTTATATGTATTTCACTATTGTCTTAGCATGTATGATCTCACAGGGCCGATGCAGGCAGGGTACCTACTGAGTGACGTGTTTGTCGCTCACACCGTTCGTTTTGTTTTCTTGCAGACGATTCAGGGTATGATTACATATGGGTTGGAGAAGATTCAGAGCGGGCTCAGTGGGACTCGTAGAGACTATTTGGAGATTGAGGATCAAGAATTGAGGGAGTTTATTTTATTTATTATCACATTGAGGACATAGCTTAGGGATTGCTTATTTAGTTATTTTACGACATCGTTTAAGGGATTGTGACTTGATTTTGACTATATATGTGCTGAAAATTTTCTAACAGCTAATAGGAGAGAGACAATACCAACTATATTCCAACTATTGCTGGAATTGTTCATTCAATCTACTATTACTTGCGATGCAAATCTTTATAAACACATGACCGAATCTAGATGTTTCCAGAAAACGTGTAGATGTAAAACACATCTTCAAGCTCAGGTCAAGACAAGCCAATGCGACGTTAGATGCATCAAATGCTAATCATGAAAACAACATATGTACTTTACTAAAGGAGGGTGGGAAAAGAGACCCCGTTTGGAGCTCAGTTAATTCAACAGGTAAGTAAAAGAAAATAGTTTTCCACTTGATACACAAAGGCAGGATCATACCGTTGAATATGACAGAAAAGTACACAAATAAAATGCACTCTTTTAATGCAATGAGCAAGAAAACTAGGAATACCAAATGAATTATTTTGGAATAAAGAAAAATACCAGGGGCTCTTATTTATTAAAAAGTATATCCACTTCAGTCTGTCCAGCTGAGATTTATCAGCATGATCCTTAAGCCAATCTCTTAATGACGGATTGTTGTACCAGACCTGTTTGTGGACCAACCACAAGGAGAGTCCAAAATTAAATAATCAGAAGGTGACTGACCATTTTCAGGGGAGGCATTTTTCCAAGAAGAGAGACAGAGGCAATGACAGATAAATTAAGGAAAACAACTAGCTAAAGAAAGACAAAAGATGAACAGCTTTTTTCATCTTCTTAACCACATCATTTATCTTCTACAACTACCTCTTCCAAACTTTCACCCAAAGGCAGCAAATAACCAAAAATAAACAATATTTATGATGTGATTGGTCCTATTATGCTATTCAAAAGTAGAGCATTTGACAAAAATGAAATCCAAGGATTTTAATGGGAAAAAACAACAATCAAGCCTTTCCTCACTATGTAGGGCCAGCCATATGGATTGAT
Source organism: Eustoma russellianum (assembly GCA_036186865.1). Taxonomy (NCBI): domain Eukaryota; kingdom Viridiplantae; phylum Streptophyta; class Magnoliopsida; order Gentianales; family Gentianaceae; genus Eustoma; species Eustoma russellianum. The sequence continues at coordinate 10,998,256 of AP025068.1, forward strand.
CATTTCTCTTTATTTATTTATTTTTTCTAATAACTAATCCATAATATGCGCCTTTAAAATATGCATCTTTGAAAACTATCATATCATCTCAACCATGATTCAGGCCGAAATACCTAAAATTTTCGCTTAAATTTTAATCCTCTAATCAGAGGAAAAAAGAAAAAGGAAAGGAAGGCCTTTGGTTACATTACTAATTTGCAATAATTATTGACGAGAAATTGAAAGCTCAAAAAACACAACAAAGCTTCAAAAGATCATCTTCAGAATGAAGAGAGCAAAGTTTTTCTAAATTTATAACAAGTGAATAATGTGAATATCAGGAGTTGATAGCCTAACACAAAAGTCAAGTGATTTGGGTTATTACTAATGATGACATAAAATAAGTAGACAAGTTTACTTATACAAAATAACATTTATGTTATTTCAGCTCTATCACTAAGATTTATTAGCAGCAAGATTCAGACTACATAAAAAAAAGTTGCGACAATGCTATTTACTACCATCCAACTTCTAGCTCAGCTTGATCTTACATCTGAATCGGAAGCAACAACTATTTCAAGTGATCTTCATCATCAGTGTTCTGCATTATTTAGCATGTACTATCACTAGCAGAAAGATATATACGAGCCCACGACAATGGCATCAAATGCTACCTGAGAGTAAAAGATATCATCCACTATCTTAGCCGCCCTGATTAGTAATGCAAGCACTTCTTTATCTGCCCCTGTCAGCCCTGTCAGCTGCATGGTAAAGGAGAAGATTTTTTATGACTGCTCAACCAAATGATAAAGCATATATTCACTTCTTCAATAACTTCCTAAGACATAGCTTAGGTTTGTATCAAGCACATTCTACATGTATCATCATATGCTTTGAGATAAGTTGGTTAACATGCCATCAAGATAGGAATGCAGTTGCCCAAATCTGGCAACTTTGATTAACAAAAGCAAGCACATACAGAGCACAGTGGAAAAGTGTGCTCAAGAGAAGGATCTGAGAGAGTATTTTCACACAAACTTATTTTTTGGAATACGAGGGAATAATACAAAAGCAACCGCACAACATGATAGGGTCCAATGCGTTTTCGAATATCTATCATTGGTATTAAACATAATATACATACGGGGAAAAAAGGAATGCCATAACCCTCCTCGATGAGAAGGAGAAGGTTTGTTCTATGAACTCTAGCCAATGATCAACTCATGGGCCTAGATGCCTCCTAAGGTCTTTCCCCGACCTATGTCGGCTTGCCACCGATCCTACGTTGCAGATTCAGTCCCTCTCACTTTTTTTTACGTTAAAATTTCATACAGAGGCCATGAATAGCAAATTTACAAGGGATGTTGCTTGTAGATAGCAACCATTGTCTTAGCCTGTGCAAAATATAGGTAGGTTACACTGAGCTTCCCGAGCCTAGTGCCAGCCTTTATAAAAGTTGCCATACAATAACAACAACATTACCCATTGCCTTAGAGGCTTCCGCCTATAGCGGGGTATGGAGGTCGGATGTACGCAACCATACATATGTTTAGAAACACACAGAGGTTGTTTCTCGATGACCCATAATGAAAATTGCACCAAACTGTGTCGATCAACTGTTGCTTCACAATATAAGAACCGCAGCCAATTTAATAAGTCATTTTGCTTTATTTCATCATATTTCAAAGTCAAGGAAGAGTGTGTCTTTGACTCCATTGAAAATGAAAACATAAAACTTTCCATACAGTGACAACATAATCGTAGTCTACTAAAAACAAAATGCAATGGCTCCTGCCAACCTGTACAAAAAGTTGTTCAAGACAACAACAAAATAGGTGGCTTGCAACAAGGTTTCTAAGAACTAATATAAGTCAGTGATCATCATACAAACCATCCAAAACTAATAGGAAGCACTAAAAGCATGTAAAGCATAGAAGATAGAACTTGGAGATTAGAAAGTTGACATCAACAATACCGCCCCCACAGGGGTTCCCTAAATTGATGCCCAAGTTCTCCTATCCCCAACTATATAGCCCCAAAACATCTAGGCTATGTAAAACAAAGTTCCAGTGCCTAATATGTGGTGTCATTTTGATATTGGCAAGTAGAAGAAGTATGCTTAAGAGGGAGCAGAAGAGGTAGAATGGAGCAAGAGTAGCAATTGGAGAAGGAGGCATCAAGGCCAAACCCCACCAATTTAGTAGAACAGGAGTAGGAGATAGGGAGATTCCTTTTAACCTTGCCAAGGATTTCCATTGAAGAAAAGGAGAGGGTAGAGTGTATCCATGATTAAACAATAGCAACTGGTTTAGAGAAAACTTTCATGGTGATGCCAAGATTTATCGTCAACCCTAGTTGACATTGGGGCTTTGTATCCCCTCCAAGAACAAGAAAAGTAGCAAATACTCTCAAGAATGCTTATGATAAAGTTGAGTGATCATTGCCTATTTGTTGATGTAGCCTGCTGTTTCTTTCTCTCCAAATGTGATATACCGCAGGTGAAAACAAAAATTGAGCAATGTCCTTTTGAAACTTGGATTCCCAGGTAGTGTTTGAGGTGAGCCAGTTTAGAATATTTTGCCAACCATTAATCCATCCTTTGATATTCAGCTATTTCAAAAGTGCACTCCACACCTTGGTTGAATAATGACATCGAAAAAATAGGTGATCCTGGTCCTCTGCAAACCTATCACACAAGACATATGAGTTAGTTTGTACAATACTGCAAATCAAGAACTTGTCTAGTGTAACAATTCTCTTCCAACATGCAAGCCAAATGATGATTGCATATCATGGAAGAAAATGATTGCACCAAACAATCTTATCCCATTCAACCAAAGGCATAGGATCCTGGAATGCTTTTATAGCATTTTTAATAAAGTATATGGCATTTGCTTTCTAGAACCAGTAATCTTCTCCATGCCTAGCATTGCTCCTGCAAACAAGGTTAAATTGGATGACTCGTTCATCCCATCCTCGAGCATATAGTAATCTACATTCATGTCGACTTAAAATTGATGAAACTTTGACATCCTTTGCTATGCAAAGTTTTCTTTTTAATTTAGGATGATATTGGCTTAAAATACCCCATGGATGCCAGGGGTCACTCTAGAGAGAAGTGGTTTCCTCATTCCCTATTCCTCTGCCTATACAGTTTCCATGTTTGTCCCTGATCCAAAAGGACCTCTTCCAAAGCCAAGAATCTGAAGGTCTTTGCTTTGCCGCCCAAATTGATTTCCCTCTCAGTATCATTGTATGCATCCACTTAACCTAAAAGCTCTCCTTGAATATACAAATGTCCCAGATATTTTTCATAATATAGGCATTGTTTGCAGGCGTTAGGTCTATAATTCCTAGACCTCCCCGGTCTTTTGGTTGGCAGATCATGTGCCATTTCAATTTAGCATTTCTGGTATCTCCCCACAGAAACTCTTTCAGTATTTTTTCAATCTCTCTAATGACCCTTATAGGCAAAAAGCATGATATCGTCCGATACATGCATATTGCAACTACACCTGAATCAATCAACTGTATTTGTCCTCCATATGATATGTTTTGTTAGTCCAACTTTCCACCCTGCTAGTGAGTCTGCTAGGAGAGAGCCACAATGTGAATGTGATAATTTCTCAGCCCCAAGTGGCACTCCAAGGTATCTAATAAGAAGAGAACATGAAGCATACCTGTTGAAATATGAGCTCACATCACTGTTGTGTATCAGGGGGAAGACTATTGAATATGGAAACCTAACATTAAGTTCTCTACCAAGAATGCCATTAAGGCCCTTCAAACTCCCTTACCTTTAGTTAACCTGGGAGATAGTTGTCTAGTGTAAATATTTTCTTCCACGTTATGCAATCATTCTTTGGCTTGCACGTTGGAAGAGAATGAAAACACTGGATAAACTACTACTGGGGTTTGATTCAAATTAACTCATGTGCCTAGTGTGGCAGGTGCTCGGAAGACCAAGAATACCTCTTCTTTCAATGCTTTTACTCAGCTCAGGTGTGGAGTGCACTGTTGAAGCAGATAAAAGGCAAATATACGACAAATGAATGGCAAAACATTATCAACTGGCTCAACTCTAGACTGGTTGGAACTCAAGGTTACATAAGGATATTGCTCATTTTGGCTTTTCATCAGCTGTAACAAAAGAATTTAGCAACAAATTCGAAAAGATCACAAGACAGTTTTAAAGGAAATTTTGGATAGGATTTGATATTCTGCTATCTTTTGAAGGGGATACAAATGTAGCAAATTCAACAGGGAAGTTGCTTTGAATCTTGGCATCTCAATGAAAATCTTTTCCAAACAAGGCTATGCTTCTTCATAATCTCCTTCCCAGCTTCTGACTTGCTCTGCACACATCTTGCATGATTCTACATGATTATAGTCCACATTCGGGGATTACTCTATGGCAAACCTGTTTGTCTCATATTCTGCTAGCGTTTGGAGTGTTTCGGCAACAAGCTCTGAAAGCTATGTGGAGTTTGTTCTGTCTTGTAGTCAAAATATGCATCCTCTACTCTCTGCTAACCCTGTTGTTGCTCACACCTTCATCTCTTCTCATCTATCACAACTTCTTGCTCATCCTTCTTTGTCTGATTTTTGTCTTGCTGGCTATTGCATTATATGGAATGTTGTACATCACTATTCAGCACATGTGACCATTACTTGAAGATTGCTGCTCTGGCTACAGCCACGCTTTACATGATGCTTTGCCTAGTTCATTTTGTTGTCCACCTACATGCTGGGTCCTTTTGCTTTTCTAGCCACCTACTTGGGTGCTAATTTATTTTCGCTTTCTGTCGTTCCAAATTGTACTTACAACTAGCAGAAGTTTCTCCTTTATCTTCTGCTGTTTTGAACCTCCTCTGGTTTGCTCATTTGGAGAGTCTTTGGGTCTTTGGGTCTCTATCTTAGGCATATAGATGGGACTATATTTAGCATTAGATTATGGTTAGAATATGTTAAAAAAAAAAAAAACTTTGCACCTTTGTATTTAAACAAGACATGCTTGCTATTGCTTTCCCCTAACAACCACTTTTACAAATTTGTCTAATTTGACCTATATATAACATTTTAACTTAAAAAAATAAAAAATAAAAATTCCCACAAAAGCTTTAACTCAATTTTTCCTCTCTTGTACTTTTTAGTCATATACCAAAAACATAAAATTTGCACAAAATAGTGACAGTTTTTGAAAATCATCACCTTGTATAAAGAAAAGCATTACAGATAGGGTTCTTGAACGAACCGAACAGTTCGCGAATGTTCGAGTTTTGTTCATGTTCGGTTAGTATTCGTTCAGTAATTATTTGTTAACAAGCCGAATTCGAACAGGTATTCGGGTCCGTTTAGTTAAACGAGCTGAACTGTTCGTGAATTATTCGCCTCGTTTAAACAATTATAAGGATATTGAGCCGAACTCAAACCAATTTTAAAGTTCGTTTAGCTAAACGAACCAAGACAAACAGTTCGTTTAGCTAAACAAATCCGAATTCGGAAACCCATTATTCGGTTCGACTCGGTTCGTTAACACCCCTAATTACAGAGTTTAAACTGAGTAACATATTGAATTCATGTTATATTTATTGTATCAAATTCATTATGTCAGATGATTTAAAACAAATATAATCTATGCATACATAATCAAGTTAGAAAACCTAATGATGATTATAATCATCCCCCTAATGGACCCAATATGGTCGGTTTGAAAATTAATTAAAAAAACAATAACAATGATAATAAGAATATTAGTAATAACCCCAAGAAAATAACAACGGTAACTAATTAAAAAGTATTGACAATTAACATGACATTAAGAATGATAGTAGAAACAATAAGAAAATTGATTATCATGATATTGTGAAAACCAAAAGCAAAATAAATAAATTCTTTAAGTAAATATACGTCGTGTTACCCGTTGATGAAAAATGATTTTCCATGAATTCCAGGGCTCTATGATACTTTTCTTCTATCCACAATACTTGGGGTCACAAAATTTGTTTATTTAGACTTTAATATTTGATCTATTCTTTCGATTCTTTTTAACCAGGTTTCCACCATCACTTGAAAACATTATAGTTGTGAAGTGCATAAAAAGTTAACATTTCGAAGATATTAAAGACGAAGATCTAATCATGAAGAAAAGAAAGTAATAACGACTTGTCCTCTTTGTCTAGGCAGGGTCATGCTCCTTTCCTACTTTAAAGTGAAGAAAAGCAACCCTTAGCCTTTAGACAAAACCGGACTTCATACGATGAGTATGCATTATGCAATTGATGGGCCACATCAAGCATCTACAAGGAAAATTAGAAAAGAAATTATGACTGATGCATGCCAAAACCAACTGCCAGTCAGTTGTCCACAGATTTCATGGAAAATGTTTGATTCATATTAAGAACTTAACCTGATTGCAATAGGGATAACTTCACCTAATCCTATGCAAGCAACATAATCAGAAAGAAGAGATCTCGCAAGAAACATAGGTTATTAACTGGGCCACTAGAAAGTAAATCAGACATGTCCACCCATTATATGGCAAACGTTTGGAAAAACCTCCAGGACACAAATTACTGATGTCTAAGTAAACATTCAACAACAGTTGAAAGAATTTTAGAGTAATAGGAGACCTCAGATGGTTTGACAAATGCAGAATGATAACTGATGATGCAAAGGTTGACATACTTCCTGTTCCTAGTTGAGACTTATCATGTCTACATTTCTCATTCATATTCACTTACGCTTCTAGAGATAGAAATCATGTTATTAGATATCCATATAACCTTCAAGGTGGGGAATTCCACTTGTTATAATAAAATCCTAACTTCATACTTCCCTAAATGTGTGCTAATTTCCTGTATCAACTCTCTGTGATGGCTAGAAAAGGTTTTGCTGATAAAGAACAAATCTTCATACCTCAAAATCAAATATCAGATTGCAAGAGATGAACCATCAATGAATATTATGAAAGAACTCAACCAGAAGTATAAGGGACTTACATTCCTAAAAGGTATGAATTGTTAACTTACTAACTCTTCAGAAATGCAAATTTAATCCAATTTAGCCAACCCTAGAAGGTATTGCTAATAATGCAGAAAGCCTGACAGAAACACATCTATAGAGCACCTCTTGTGCCAATAAAAAAGTTAAAACTGCCTTTCAATACTCAAAATTACTCATACTGCATCTACAATCAGCAGTATCTTTCGAGCCATATTGATCGGATAAATCTCAACATACTAAGCAAATAGAGGAGAAAATACAAGTAAAAATATGAAGCATGGTAAATATTAAACAGGTCTTCTGGATTAAACTTTGATGTCATTCTATCATCATCTAGATATTTAATCTACTGCAGTTCCAAGAAATAAAAGCCGTGAAGAGGACCTCCGCTGATAGAACGACTGGAGCATAACGTCTCAGCTGTTTCTGAAGGGACAAACTCCGACCTTCCACGTTCACTTCATACCTACAAAAGTATCTTATTAACTCGTAAGCACACATAAGCCTCTCTAAAATCCAAGGATAGAACAACAACAATAACAACGCTTAAGACATTTTTCCAATATGTAGAGTCCGTTATATGGATCAATCACTTTTCTTACACTTTATTCATTTATTTATTTATTTATTGTCTGTCGTAGCACAAAACCTACCCTCCTTTTATGTCTCTTATTACCTATTGCATAATACGCCTTTCAAAAATATCGTATCTTTCCAGTCGTGATTCCGGCCTAAGTACCTAAAATTCTCACTTAAATCTTATACTCTCTAAATAACATCGGTTACATGAATCAACTGTCTCCACTGTACTCTACCACCGACCATATGCTCCTCAATTGTCATATAAGTCATATCCTTCCTTATTTCGTTCTCTATGTCTTCTTTGGTCTCCCTCTCCCATTTCAACATTCACCTCATTCATTGTCTCGCACCGCCTAACAGATGCATATGCAGGATGCCTTTGCACATGAATATACCATCTTAACTTTGACTCACTCATCTTCTTTATAGGAGCTACCCTAACCTTTCTTCTTATACATTCATTTCTTATTTTATCCTCCCTTATATGACCATACATCCATCTTAACATTCTCATTTCCGTCACTCGCATCATTTGTTCATGCTCATAATTTATTCCCCATCATTAAAACCGTAAAACAATTAGGATCTTACTGTCGTCTTGTAAAACTTTCTTTTAGGCTTTAAAGGTAATTTTCTATCACAAAGAAGACCTGATACACTTTTTCACTTTAACCACCCTGCCTCTACCGTGCGATTAACATCCTTCTCAATTCCTCCATCTTTCTATAGTGTAGATCCTAAATACTCAAAACTCTCACTCAGATGAATCTAATCGGATATGTATTTGGCAACCTTAGCAAATGTGGAATCCTTTTAAATAGCTGCTTTTAAGGAAATGCAAAACTTATGCTAGGACTAATTTAAAAGGAAAAATAAGTAATATTGGAGAATCTTCCATCAAAGCAAGAAAAAAGAGAGAGAATCATATTTGGATATAAGTGTAGATGCAAATTCTCCGTCAGATAATACATGAAAGTTTTTTCATACTCATACCTCTTCTCTATGATATCAAAAAGCTGACCATACTGACCACCTACATCATATGGCACATAACTAGAATCTCCTTTAGCAAGTACATCTTTGTAGTCTTTGACGGAAACATATTTTACAGCTGAAACTTCTGATTCCTGCAATACCAAAAAGGAAACTTTCATCATCATTCTACATAACAACAAACATAGATGGCATAAGAATTAATGAAAACAAATATTTACACACATACATATGGGTGTGCCTGTGTGTCTATATATAAGAAGAAGAAGCATTATAAGAACTATAAAATCCAACATGATAGATGGCAGACATTGTGATGAGAGTACCACTCACACTTAACAGATCACTATTAGGGTTAATTGAAAAGATCTGCAAACATTGGAGAGAGGAAAAAGTTCAGCTATTGCTTCCAACTTTTAACCACTCAAATGAGTTGACACCTGTCCTAGACATAAATAACTCATGAAACGTGCCTTCTAGATAAAATTGATTATGCTTTAGAGATTTTGCGGTAAATTGCTGGTTTTAATGACAAGGTATGGGGTAATATTAGAGACGGCTTATTTAGTAGAAGAGCACATCCCGAAAGCTGTATGCTTATGTAAGAAGCTTCACATTTTGTCAAGTTGTTTAGATTGATCAAAAGGAATAATCCACTTCAGCTGATAATAAAATGCATGGAACTATGCCAAGTGGCTAGAACAAGACACTACCAATGCATGGAACTATGCCAAGTGGCTAGAACAAGACACTACCAGAGGTTAATAGATATGTGTTTTGTCTTGATGACCATGTGTTTTTGAATGGGTATATCCATCAGCAAATGTACTCTCTTAAATAGTTTCAATAAAACTGCCTACAACCCAAAATAACAAAATTAAAATTAGAAAGAAAATGAGGTAGTACCAAACTTTTGCTAATCACATCATGTCTACTACTCCTACAGCATGCTTGACGTTGCCCTTTATCTTCGACCAGAAAAACGATGCAAAGTACAGTGGTTGGTAGGTATATAGGATTTGAAAGCATTGACTGCATACTATGAAATCGGTATTAGGAGTTGATCAAATTCCAGCAACTGAAAACTAGACTGCCCTAAATTTATGCTTGATGATGTAAACAGACAGGTTCAAAGCGTCTTAGATTAAGAACTTTCCAGCACCATTTTCATACAAAATACATATGTCCTGAAATCTGGAAATTGCATATTGCAAGGGATGTTGTGCAGTTCATATGGTTTGGAGGTTGCTAACATAGAATTTCTTAAGACCCATTTTTCACAGTTAAAGACACTATCTGAATTGAAGGTTGTTAGAATGTGATGTTAACAGTTCCTTACTTCTCTAAAACATTTAAGCTATAACTATGTAACGCTCAAAAGAAATAAAAAAGTGAATTTCTCTCTCCACATAGTATCAGAGAAGTTCACTCTCACAAGTTCAAGTTCTGATGACAAATGGCTCTTTTTCTCTCTTAAAAATTTCCTCTCCTTTCTCTCTAGGAAACAAAACACCCCAATGGTAAGAAAATCTCCTGTCCCCCCTTGCCCCCTCTCAATCAAGTCAAAACAGAAAATCCACTGCCCGGGGAGCTTGCTCCGGCCTTTCCGGCCACCTGGATGCCGCATAAAGAAGGTGGTATTCTGTCAGAGTATAAATTGCACCGGGAAATGCTTGATCTGCTTTTCTTCAACTCGATCTAAGCATGCAAGACCTATTACAGGCTAAATCGGCTTGGGCTACCTTGCTCAAGCCGAGATTTCAAACCGGAAGAATCCTCTATTATCTCTTTTTGCAGGTACGATGAAGTCAAGGTAGATAGGTTTTTCGCTATCCCTAGTACACAGCAGCTCCGGGTAAACAAAAATAGGGATCCTCCATTGTTGGTCAGGTAATGGGCAACAGTGCGTCTTTTATGAACGTAAAAAACGAAAATGAGGAGTTCAGGTCATATGATGCTGATGATGACTCCTCTGCTGAAGACAACGCAAAAAAGGTAAATGAGAGCACCACTAACCAAGATCAAAGGACATCTCCAAAGAGGAGTTACTCAAGTAGGTTTCATGGTGTTAAAAAATGTCATGAGATTTCAGCATTTAGTCTAAGAATGTTCCCTTCGTTTCAGAATTCAGCATCAAAGTCTTTATCTACTTCACAATGACAATACCACTCTGAGTTCTGTTTGCAGCAAACATCTTGGTGCATTTTCAATATTGAAAAATGGATTTCCATAATTTGCTTTGACTGCCATAGTTGCTACAGTTGACAAAACTGCATCAATGCCAATGCCAAGGAATGGCACAAACTTGCTTGAAACAGGGTGAGGGTTAAGGGACTTTAAAAGTGAGCAAGGTGATTGAGGGGTTTGTGTTTTGATTAGGCATCTGAGGAGGATGACGGCTTTAATATGGCTGTGTCTAATTTGTTCCTATCCTCCCCTCAATACTTTTTCTTTGTAAGTTAAAGTTATCATACATAAGCCAAAATCAAAACTTCGCGGAAGCAAGATGGAGTAACAACACAAAAACATTTGGAAGCTACCGATCAAAGTCTAAGTTCCAAAGTATGGGCAGCAACAGTCTACCAATTGCATTAGAGGAACAGATGACTTCACCACCATGTTAAAAAGGGACCTCACTTTATAGGTATAGAATTTTTGAGAAGTATTAGATTCTCTGGTGAACCTCTTGGAAAAGATCAGGGGAAACAGGACCCAATTGGGCGATTGCCTCTAATTGTAATCTAACCTGAATGTATTTTGTACGAAGTGATAGTTCGTTAAGATAGTTTTGGGACTTGTAGATCTACGTTATCCTCTATACCACATGTAGATGCAAATTGATGAGATAATTTTCCTTTAAGCTGGGGGAGGGGGGAAGGAAAGAACAATTTTATACAGATATCTTAGTAGATCCCTGCAGAACCACAACCAAAAATCAAAGAAAGGATAACATCCTCACCTGGAGAGTAAAAGCCTCCAAGGGAATTGGATCTAGTAATGTAACCAGGTATACATCATTGTATTCATTGTTAACATAGGTGCCATCATTTATTACGCTGTAAGGAAGAAAAAAGTTCTTGTAATTAACAATTACTGATCACTCTAACTCGAAATGAATAAAAAGGAAGCACCAACAAGCCAAAAAGTCCACATTAAAACTAGAAAGCTGTGAGGTAGGATATAGCTCTCCTACTAACATCTGAAGCTAAAGTGCAAAAGAAAGGGTAGTCGAAATATGAAACAAGTAACAGAATCCAGTTTCCTCTTTTTCTTTTTTCTTTCGTAAGTTAAATTTTCATCAGTGTAAAAAGATGTAGACAGATAGAGCTAGCAAGTTAGACTTGCATCAAGAGACAAAAGACCCTATTAGCCTAATAGCAACGAGTCATATTTAGCTCAAAAACCCAAAAGAAGACTAGGATTCCCTAACTTCAAACCATGCGCCATCAAAACACTTGATCATTTCTTGGAGTTGTAACACTTTCTTTCTATTCCTTGTCCTACTGTACACTATGCTTTCTGTTAGCAGTCAGTTTCTGTTATAATACTATGCATTGTGATAAAAATCTTTTAACAATTGCATAAAAGACTAAAAGAACTTCTATTCTGAATTAACTAAGGGAACCGGTAATTTACAAATTCACAGATATGACAAGTGCAGGGAAGCAGAGGTGTGATTTAGGTTTTCCCTAGAAAAATGGACACATTACAAGAGGCACAGAGGATAGAACTAGTCTTCAGCAGTTCAGATGCTGATCCTACATCTGAAAAAATACATACGGATAAGATAAATACAAGTAAATCTGCTTGTAACACTTTCCACCAAATCGTGATCCAAAAGATCATAGGACACAGGGAAATATGGATATTAGGAAAAAGGAACATAAGGCTGGTCAATCACCAAAACAGCCCTACTGGAACTACATACAAAGGGCTTCGCAATCTCTGTGTTAAGACGGGAGAATGTAGGATAGCACTTATGGTGTCACAGCTTGTCATAATGATCCATGTATTACTTTAGTTATTATAGACATCACAAAAGGAATTTTTACTTTTTTATTCTTTCCAATGGAGCAGTATCTGTATGATGTCCTCATGTTTCCCATCATGATCTAAGGTATTAAAGTAAATATGTTGATAGACTGCAATTTTAAACATTGTACGCAGATGCAGAGATATATTACAATGGACTGCAATCTTCCAGCAGATAAAGAACGTCATGCAGTTCCAAACATGGTGTCACATGGATGTTGGTAACCTTACCACTCTTGAAGGAAAACAAATATCAGTTCAAACGCATCCTTTGGAAGATCTATGCCAAGCTCCTCATGCAACTCCCTCCTGCATGCAGGAAAACTCCTCTATCAAGCTTAAGGTCATGAAAATTTTATTTCTTAGAGATTAATAAGAGCGGATAAAAACAAAAGTGCAGATATGCTAATTAACTTTAAGGGTCGTATAATAAAACTGAAATCTGCATATATGGGACAGAGACAGTAATTAACTCCTAAGGTTAAACCTGAATATTGAACCCACAATGTTTTAAGCATTTCAATGCTGAAAACTGTTATATTTTTTATGAAGCAAAATCTGAACAGACCTCTGATAACAAAATAATGGTTGAGTCACAGTTTCACCCTTCCTAGTTCAAAATATTTCATAACCATGGCCAACAACAATGCTACAAAATGATTATACAATTCTAGCAAGACTTCTTCTTTTTTTTTTTAATACAATTTTACATAAGACTTCTTTACATTTTTTGGGTTGAGGGCTCTTTTCTCCCAATAACCAAACATATTCTAGTAAGACTTCTTCAAAATGTTTATAAAATTCTACGTAAGACTTCTTTACATTTTTTGAGTTGACAGCTCCTTTTTTTTCACAATTACCACTGGTTGAAACAAAAGTAAGCGCCAGTAAATGATACAAGAGATGTTGTTGGACACTATCCTGTAACTTAAACTCCTCTAATGGAAGTACACATGGACATGAATGAACAGAAAGAACCTAGGAAATAAGGTGCCTTCTATAAGGTTGCAAGGATAAAATCATATACGGCTATGAAATATTTAATAAAAGAATAAATGCTATGTAAGGGAACTTCCAGCATTAGTAATACATCCCTGGGTATTCAAATCCATTCTCTGTTCTTAATGTTTTTATTGTACAATTGAACTAAATTTTTATCAAGTTGAAGTAAGTCCTAAAGATCTGATTTATTTTTCATAAGATACACCCAAGTCACTCTTGAGTGATCATCAACAAATGTAATAAACCACCTTATTCCATTAATATTTGTGGTTCTTGAAAGACCACAAATATTAGAATGAACAAGGTTGAAAGGTTGTATAGGTTGACAAACTTTTGAAGGATAATACTTCTTTGTATTCTTTGCTAACTAACAATAATCACACATAAAAGGTTTATAGTCAATATTATCAAATAACCTTGGCATTAAATGTTTCATGTACAAAAATTTAGATAGTCAAGTCTTCTATGCCACAAAAGAATGCGATCAATACAGGTATAATTCCTATCAAAACTACTTTGTTTCATATTTGGATCTTCTTCAACAGTGTATGACTGATAGCATTTGATTTTGGAGTTTTCTGCCTCAAGTAGAAAGGGATCATTAATATATTTAGCACTCTCAACCATCTTCTTCATGTTTTTCTCCTAAAAAACAGCATTCAGAAGATAAAAAACATGCTAAACAATTACTATCTTTTGCAAGTTTTCCTATAGACAGTAGGTTGAAGTTAATATTAGGTACATACAGTACACTGTATAGTGTTAACCTATCATTTAGTCGAACATTCCTCGTACCCATAATATTCAATGAAGTTTTATTAGCAATGTCAACTATGTTAAGAATTAAAAAAGACTGGTAAGAAGTGTAACATTCTTTGTTATATGATTTGTACCTCCAAAATCAACAATCCAAGAAGTTCCTGGATGATATTGTCTTGAGCTAGCTATAGAAGCTTGTATGATTGGAGTTGATGTCTGTTGTCTATTTAATAGTTGTAGCAGAGACGTAATCTGATCCTTTGTAGAGAGTTTATCTGCTCCGATCCTTTGTCAGGAGGTTATCTGTCCTTGTAGTCTGAGCTGGATTGCTTACAAAAAGAGCATTACTTTGTTCACCATAATTGAATCTTAAAGGAGGTCTTCAAGGTCCATTTTTGGGTTATCTCCAAGGAGCATTAGTAGATATGAGTGGAGTTCTCTAAGGTCCATTGATGTTTTGTCTCCAGGGAGCATTAGTAGGCATAGGTGCTGGTTTTCCTCCTCTTGCAAGCTTAGTTTGTAATTTCCAACAATCATCCACCGTATGTCCCTCTTTGTTGCAATACTTACATGTTTCTCCAGAAGTTACCTGTCTCTTTGCTGCAAGAGTTGAACCTTCAGTAATATTTACAGATGGTTCTTTAGCGACAGGGGTTGAAGTTTCTGTATTCATGTTCATACTAATTACCATCATCATTTTCTTTCTACTTTTCTTGTTTAATCTCAGCAAATGCTGCTTTTAACGTAGGCAGTGGTCTAGTACTCAGGATTCTACCCCTTGCACAACAAAGTCAGGGTGTAGCCCTGTTAAAAATCTAAAAACTGTTTATTTTTATTCAGTAATACTTTTCTATATCTGAAAGGCAGAAGCACAAGACCACTGATGTATCTCAAATACATCAATTTGTTGCCATACTCTTGTCAGCTGTGTGTAATATTTATTGACTGATAAATTGCCTTGCTTCACTTCATGAAGTTGAGCCTCTAGCTCATATAGTTCAGATGTATTGTCTTTCTTTGAGCATATTTCTTTAACCGCAGCCCAAATCTCAGTTGTTGTATCATACATTATGAAGTCATAACTAACTTCTGATGTTATTGACATAATTAGTTATAACTTCTGCCGTATCATACAGTGTATTTGTGTGGTGTATGTATACTGTATTTACGCTAAATTTCTACAGCTTTTATCGTTGTTTGAACTAACCTTCAAGAATGAAATAATATGTACTTAATGGTGGTTTCTACTATTTATTTTTTATATCTTATGAGCAAAAGTCAAAACCAATTCTAAGGGACCGTCAATCATGATTTTTCAATTTTTCCTAGACTTGCGAATATTATGAATAGATGAAATCATAAATCACCTTTACAATCCTTTAGCTATCAAGATTATTTCTCAAAATGCAAGTGGATACTTTGCTTTGAGTCTTCATATTAAAATTACCAAAAAAAAAGATTCTTCACATTGAAAGCGAAAGATGAAAAGATCTTCAATACTTTGAACTTCCACTAATCCCTTGGAAGTCCAGCGATTTTTTGCAAAATTTTTCATATTTGTGAATGAAGTTGCGTTCACCATGACTTGGCCAATAATTGATGAGCTACGTTTATGTTTATTCTACACGATAAGCACTGGGTTGACTACAAAAAATCTTTTCTCATTATTAGAATCAGTTGGAACGTACTTTAAGGCTAAGGAAGCTTCCGATGAAAAATCAGGCTTGGGCATCATCCGATTTTGCATGAACAAGGCTTTGCATGTTACAGGTCCGACTAAGATCGTGAAGATCCAGTCATTTTGAAGAAAAATAGAGGAGAATTGAGTTTTTCGACCACTTCTCGCAGCGGCTGGAGAGACCAAGATAGCCTCAGAAGACGCCTAGGTTATGGCTCAGTTGTTACCTTTAGAAGAAATACAAGGTTTGGGGGTGGATGAGAGAAGAAAAATTACTATTGGCGAACAAGGAGAAGAGACAATGATTGTTCGTGTCGTTAGAGACGGCGAAAGAGAGAGAAAGTGTACGCTACGGCAATTTTCCAACAGTTAGGATGGGGGAGGGGGAGAGAGAGGAGAGCGAAATTAGAGAGAGAAAAGTTTTCACACCTCCTTCTGCGGTTTTTGAAGCTTCTTTGCTTTATTTTAACCATGTTATCCTTTAGTTTAGATTTCTGGTTTTGGTTAGATAGATGGAAAGTGATTAAGTTTGGCATAACATGATTAGAATGTCTAGTAAACTATTTGTGCCATTTGTATTTTGACCATAGCTTTAACAACTACTTTTGTAAACCTGCCTATTTTGGTATATATGTGGAATTTTAACTTATAAAAAAACCATCTGACATCCGTACCACATAATTTCCACATACATTATCATCTAAATCTCATCAAATTTCTCAAACTCAATACAGAGTTAGAAGAATATTTCGACATGCACATCACAATAACTTGGCATGTGCATGCACATAAAAACTACAGGTAGCATGAACCTAAATGCATTTAGTTGCAGGCAGGTAGAAGTTAAATCCAAGTTCAACAGCAGCCTCTTGATGAATGGGCAAAAAACATATGACTTATTTACAAGTTTCCATAGAAAATCATGAAAGGCCGACAAAATTAGATAAGGATAAATTACATTGCTGAGATCAGCGAAGAATCACCAGCGGATATATGACCAGCACTAGATATATCCCACAATGCAGGCCATGAATCCTTGCAATCAGCACGTTTTTGAAGGAGTAATTCTCGAGTGTTTTCAGCATAAATCCACACATGAACTGCACGATGATAGTCCCCATCTCTGTGAACATCTCTCCTACAAGAAGCAACGGAATTTAAATAGTCAAGTAAACAAAAGAAAAAACACTTCACAAAGCCCTGAAATATGTCGGCTGACAGTGTAGCACCCAGGTAAGCAGAAGTAACAGAAGTGAAATTCAAACTATCAAATCAGAAAAGGAAAAGGAAATTGCAGGATCGAATCCCAGAATTCTTTATATCACCCATAAAATTGACATAAGGTCAACAGCAAGAAAAGGTGAAAAAAGAACAATTGAAAGTGAATTCAGTCTCAACAACTGATTCTTGTTTAGTAATACCTGAAATGGGTGACCATGAAATCAGGATAGCAAGTCTTTACTGAAATGTACTCTTTTTGTGTGGTTAATAACTGAAATGTACTCGTTTACTTTTTTGTTGTTCTTTATGACTGCTTTGTATAAGGATACCCTTTTTTTTTTTTGGGCAGCAAAATAGGAGAAATCACCTGGACTTTGAAATGCCAGTCTTTTCACCAGTTTTAGTGAGGACATCAAGCAGCTCTTCTTCTTTCACTTCCTCTGTTCCACCCATTTTTCTTTCGAGATATTGAGAAAACTAACATGCATATAAACGCATAGAGATAGTTATACATACATGTAGCCAGTAATTTTTACAAATCTCTGAAAAAGAAGACATAATTATCGCTGGATGAGGTCCGCATGCAAGCAACCATAAGAAAGAGAAAAAAGAAAGTACCATGACCATATATAAAGAAGTAGCCATAAGTTAAAGCATGTCTTCCTTCACTTGTGTGGTCAATCTCTGTGATAATTTCATTTTGGCTTAAAAGATCTCGATTTTTTTGAATTAAATTTGTGTCCACATGTGTGCTTGTCCACATACATCAAGTCCAATTATAATTATATAATGCGTCCGTCTGAATAAAGAATAAGAATAAAAGCTCCAGGACATGTTGTTCAATGCTTATCATTAAATCGTTAATCATTTCATCTTTATTTTCCTATCATAAACAATGATTCTCTCTCTTTGTAATAGCATCAGAACCTTTAAAGAAGTCCAACCCTTGAGTTTCAGCAAGTAGGATGTAACGAGGGTTCTCCCCTACCTGTTAGATTTACCAGTGTCATTTTCTCCATTTTTTTTCCATGATTGTAACAACAGTCATGCTATTTTACGCGCCATTTCATTACAATATTTAAGAATAACAGCAGGGTATATAAGTTCATGATGAATGCAAAATACAACAACACTGAAGCATTTTTCCTACTAAGTGGGGTCGCCTAATGATGAGTGCAAAATAATAAACCTAAAATTTTGTAGAGGCGTTTGCAAGTTTTAGTTCTGCAGTTCAAAACGTGAATACAATACCTGATCAAAAACTTACTTTTTGATATTCAACAGTGTACACCATTTGAATAATGTATTCTTTTCGTATTCATATAAAACCAACGGAGAACTCATTATCTCACACAAAACAAAACAAAGTGCTATCATAACTTGTAGTCTGTCAAAAATATAGGTCAAGCTATGAATCATCCTAGCTACTGATAACTGCAAATTGAAACAAGAGACCTGCAAATAGGAAAGAGTGTCTTTAAATGAGAGACCTTCCACCCCCAACAGAATTAAACTACTGGCCACAGAAGGGAGAAGGTAAGTTGGATGAGTGTAGAACATGTGCAAACATGCCTGATTTAACAAAATAGTTAGTTCAGACTTGTTTTTCCCTGTTGAACATTTTGGTTCTTACTTTTTCCCATATACTTCATTTCTTTTATTAGACTTGGTAGCATTGTGAGAGTTAGGATCTACCCTCATTGCTATCTTTGGTACTATGTCAAACACTAGCAACCTCAACAAACTCAAAATTTAACTATCTAAGCTCCAATTTCTAGCCACTGGCAGTGAAGCAGAAACCAGAAGAAATAAGACTCGTTATAAATCAATTCTAGTGGAGTTTATAAACCATTTCATCAAATCAACATGCTCCCCGATGCTATGATTGTCGCATGTTGGAATTCAACAATCATAACGAACAGTGGGCATTCAAGTTGTCGTATTTGAGGGCTGAAGTTCCCTTAGACTTGAAAAAATAAATAAATATCCCATGGGCTCATGCCCAATAGCGTTAAAGTTCACACAACTGAGTACAATGAGGGGATTATTGCAGAAAATCAAAAACGAAGGTGAAAGACAATACATGCCTGCTAGATTCAGCAATAGCCTTCTTAATTCACCTGCGGCCACCGTCTATAATTGCTATGACGGTAGAGATATGCACGTTCTGAAATCAAACTTGTTTGCCCCACAGGATATGAAATATATGCACGTTCTCAAGTCAGACTTGTGTGCCCACTGGGTTGTCTGTCTAGGGATGACGATTGACGAGTACATTATTAGCTAAAAAATGTGGAAATGGCCATGTCCAGGATTTTCGTTTTTCACTAGATTTTTTTTTTGGGTGCCCTGGTGGTGAAGTGGAAGAAAGAATTAGCAACAAAACACCAATAATACTACAACAACAACAACACATACATAGCATATCCAACAACAGTACGAGCTGTCGCTAGAGTTTGGAAGGCTGAGAGACATGCAAACAATACATCCATATCAAAAGATAGAAAGTTTGATTCCAACGACACCCAAGATCTACATATAACTGCATATACATATAATGTCGCTAGATTTTGGGAGGCTGAGAGATATGCAAACAATACATTTATATCAAAAGATAGAAAGTTTGATTCCAACGACACCCAATATCTACATATAACTGCATATACATATAATGAATGACAAATTATGAAAGATAAAGACAAAAAAAATGCAAAGTTAATATAACGTTTAGAAAACAAATATTTTGGGTCAATTGTCGAAACAAGCCCAAAAGATTGGTATATATTTCATATCCTGTTAAAAGCCCTCAATGTTTAGCGCGTCAAGATAACTGTGATGTTTAAAAATACATTAAAAACCACATAATGTATGGACTAAGTTGGCTAAAGGCTTTTTCCGTCAAAATCATTGTTAATGTTGGAAAGTGTCCGTTATACCCTTTGTTTTGTACTGAAGACAATCTTAAATTGAACAAAAGGAAAATTGTCAAGACATAAAAGAATCAAAATGAAGGCAAAGGAAAAGAAACTCGTCTTCCTTACGCCATCACTTTTCCTTCCCGCATCCACCCCACCTCATTTAAATAGAGGAAGGGTCTTGATAGTGAAAGGATCAAAGTAATGTTTAAAACCAAATCTTCTTCCTGCATGAGAATTCTTTCTATTATTTAATATTTAATAATAAATATTATTATCTAATATTTAATATTAAATATTATTTAATATTTAATAATTATGTACCAGTATTTTTCTACTAAGTACACGTGGGTTGTCGTCCTTCGGAGACCAGAAGTCGTACACTTTATGGTTGTTACACTTTGAGACCACACTATACATCCACGAACGCGCCCGATGATCACTTAACGTATCGATGTTTTTACGCAATAATTAATATTATTATGTGACATATGTGGCATATAAAATTATCATGCATAACGTCCACTTTATGATTAATTCATGCATACTTAATCAACGTGCTCCGCATCAATGTATCTCGAATTAAACAAATATATCCATCCAATAAATAGTGGTTTAGATTCTTTACTATTCAGGAGATGATGTAAAGTTGTGTGGTCCATATAGACTATAACTTTTGCATCAAGAAGATATAAAGGGGATTTTTCCAAAGCAATGATGGCGAGTAATTTTTTTCCATAGTAGTGTAGTTACACTGTGATTCTGTAAGAGTTTTCAAGGCATAAAAAATTACATGAGGAATTTTATCTCATTTTTATCAGGAAATTTGCCCACCGCCATAGTCACTAACGTGACATATGAGTTCCAAAAATAGGTCCCAATCGGGTGGTTGGACTACATGTGCTAATTTAAGAGATTCTTTGAGTTTATTGAGTGCTTTCTTACATTTATTATCAACATCAAAGGAAATATCCTTTTGAAGAAGTTTTGACGTAGGAAGGATGATTTTCGAAGAAGTCTTTAATAAACCTTCGGTAAAAAAACAGCGCGCCCAAAGAATGAAGAGATGTCACTGACTGTGGTTGGTTAAGGAAGAGTTTTTATTAGGTCAATTTTTGTCTTGCCAACTTTTATTCGACTATGTGTTCCAAAACTATGCCTCATGAGGTCAAAAGATGCATAATCGCAAAAAGAGGATGTATGTAGGGATGAAGTGGGAGGAATAGAGGTGAGCAAAAAACTGGAAACCGTAAAACTGGACCGAAACCGAACTGAAAATACGGGTTTTAAACCAAACTGGAACTGTATAACTTTTACGGTTCAGTTCTTGAATTGGATTTCTAGTTCACGGTTCCTATTCGGTCTAATTTCTATAAACCGCTAGAACCAGAACTGAGCCTTATAAATAATAATATTTTACTTTTTTATATAAATAATTATTAATAGTTCTTTTAAAAAAACTAATTGAATGTTTAAGATCCTACTGGAGTAAATAACAATTAATAGTTTTTTATATAAATAATAATTAATAGTTTTTTATATAAATAATAATCAATAGTTTAAAACTTTATTGGAGTAAATAATACTTAAAATGTTTTATGTAAATAATAATTAATAGTTTTTTATATAAATAATAATTAATAGTTTAAATAATAATCTTTTTTCTTTGGCGGTTCTGCGGTTCTAAACCGGAATCGAACCGTATTAAATGGTTCTACGGTTCTGCAGGTTTACAGTTCCAGTTCGGTTCCAAAAATATTATGTCAAACGGTTTCTCGTTCCAACGGTTCTAGAACCGTCAGGACCAAAACCGGACCGTTGCTCACCCCTAGGGAGGAAGCACGTTCGTAACATTTTGCATGACCTAATTTTCGACCACCATGCTTGTAACCTTTTGTAATATATTTTAGAGTCATTTTACAGTTTTTTAGAATTTTTTTTAAACATAAAAATTGTTAGTTAAAAGATAGGAAAATAAGCTTTCTAAATTTGGGGAAAAGCTTAAAAATATGGTTTTTCACAAGATGATCTTATCTCGTTATTTTGCCTGTATATCACTCATATGACGTCGTTTTGAGGTGATTCAAGATGTTATAGAAACTACACATCCGGGGCTACAACTTTCTAGAAGACTTCATCGACATATTCAGCCCCTAGATAACCTATATATTGCCTGCAATGTTGATCAGATGCTGAGGAGATAAAAATCCAATAGAATGCCTATCATATCTTTTGTAAACTAGGTTTATTACTTGTAGGGTCATGTGTAAACGTGGTCAACCGCCTATAAACTCGGAATATTGAATGAAAAGTTATAGTTTTCGGCCAAAGGCTGTCAAGCAAGGGTTTTCCTTGTGTTTTCTTTGATCATCGATCAAAACTAGATCCTATATCAACGTCTTGAGCAAAAATTATGGATGAATCGAATCCTTCCATCTTGAAGACACGTACCAATGGTGGATTGTTGTTCTTGGACCACAAACAAGCTCAAGAAGGTGAATATTGATCAGTCCAAATGAGAGCATACGACCCAGAATGGTTTTTGAACTGTTCTTGTTACCGCACAAGGTTTCTTATGGAAGACACGATCGGAACAAAAGAAAGGTCCATTCTTTGGCGATAGACACACATCAATACCTTATCCTACCATAAATTGAGATTTTTTAAGATTAAAATGCAAGATTAATTTTGATGCAATGTTTCATAAAAAGCGAAAGATTATAGAGCCACTTGTCAAACGAGTTTCCATATGCAGAGAAGTCGTCCATGAAGACTTCGATTATCTTCTTAATATAATGAGAGAAAATACTCATCATAGAATGTTGAAAAGTTACAAGAACATTGCTTGACCCAAAAGGCATACGACGATAGGCAAAAGTTTCAAATGAACAAGTAAAGGTGGTTTTGTCTTGATCTTCTCGAGATATGATGATTTGGGAGTATTCTAAGAATCCATCGAGAAAACAGTAGAATTTATGTCTGGCTAACCTTTTAAGAACTTGATCTATGAACGGGAGTAGAAAGTGGTATTTGCGAGTAGATACATTTAATTTACGGTAATCTATGCATACTCTCTATGTATTAGTTATTCTCACAAGTGCTAACTCTTTATTTTTGTTTTAGCCACAGTGATGCCGAACTTCTTTTGGCACCACTTGGGCTGGACTAACTCACTGACTGTCAAAGATTTTTTATATATCATTTCTACTTGTAAAAGCTTAGTAGTTTTCATTTAACTGCATCCGTCATTAATGGGTTTAATCTTCTTTGTGCTTGACAAATAGGTTTGAGATTTACTTCCAATAGGATAGGTGCATACATATGTCGAGGCTACTGCCTGTAAGATCATTGATGATCCAAAAAATACCCCCCGTTAGTCAATAACGGTCAACGCTAAGACAAAGGGCATAAAAATGGCTAAGTACCGCAGCTCGGCCTGGAGGTTGATCAGGTCATGTGCCGACAAATAGTCCATCTCGGCCACCCAGTCTCAGCCCCTTCGGGGGGTAAAGAGCTCATCTCGGCCTAACGGCCTTTGGCCCAAGGGTCCTACCTCGGCTTCAAAGCCCTATCTCAGCCAAAGAGTAGCTCGGCCAGAGCACCTCGGCCCAAGCATCTCAACATGAGGCCCCGGCATTTCTGCCCGTCAAAATGGCATCTTGGCCATAGCAACTTGGCATCTCGGCCACCTTGAGGATCTCGGCCTTAAAGGGGATCTCAGCCTCAGGTCCTTGGCTTTTAGCCAAGGGTCTTCAGCAGTTCATCTCGGCCATGGGTCTCTAACTACTGACCTCGGCCAGACTATAACAGTCATAATCTGGTGTGCTACGTGGCCTTCATGCAGTCCTTTCCAGCTGTTGGCCATGCAGAGGAGAGTTGCCAGCACAGCGATCCTTGGCAGCTACGTGGCTGCCATACAAGCCAGCCAGACGTCCTCATCTCACCCCTTTGGGACACTTAGCTCCCAGCCTTCCCGAGTATAAAAGAGCTTCCTCAACAGTGAGAAGGGCCAAGTCTGAAAGAGAGATCAATTGATCATACACACCCATTGATCCTACCTCAGCTCGGCTTACACTTTGGCCGACTTCAAACAGGTTATACACAACCTTTACTCCAGTTTAAGCTATACACATAAATGCCCATAACTGACTTGAGCGTCGGAGGGTTTACCCAGGGCAGCGCCCTGGGACCCCTAACGTTTCTTTCTCTTCTCAGGCTTCATTGAAGGACAATCGACGGAGGAATAACGGCCTAACTCCAATATCTCAACTTTTACAATGGTGATAAATCTGGCATCATCATATTGGCGCTAGAAGGAGGGCCGCCTGAACCTCCGGGTCCCTTTACCCACGAGATATTTATCCCAAGGCTCCTCCAGCGATTACCTAGAGTTCTCCTAATTGTCCTTGGAAGCTATCGAGAGAAAGATGAATCAAAAAGACAGTCAAGGGTCCGAGCAACCCACGACGTCTGGGAATCAAAAATTTTCCCAGCAGCAACTTGCTCAATGCTCTATGGAGCCAGAAGAGTTCCTAACTCCCATTATCCTCACGTATGAAGAGCAGATGCGAGCTATACATTATGTGGCTCAAAATCCAGCGGCGTTCCGAGCTGTGGAGGAGGAGATGAAGGGGAAAGCCTTAGCAGAAGGTACCCGTGGCTTCTCTCTCAGCAACTCTGACGCACAGGAGTTGTACTCCCCATCTCGGCCAGGATATCACTCTGGGTGTCAGGCCGAGATTAACGATGAAGCAGGGTATTCAGTGCAGAGGTCTGATTACCAGAGCGTACAATGCACTCTAACCCCATCTCTGCCACTCAAACATGATAGGGAGCGAAATAAGGGTAAGGCCCCGCTGCGAGAAAGGGGTTCTGTCAAAGTTCAGCTAGGGAGCCAGGGCAGAGAAAGAAGTTCTTTGCTGGCTTCAAAGGCCCATATCCTTTCCTACATGAGGAAGAAAGGGCTGGCAAGAGAACCTCAGCCCCTTGCAGGGCCACTCCATAAGAGGAACCCACAATTTTACTGCCTATATCACCATGATATTGGGCATGATACGGAGGATTATAGGCAACTCGGCCAGGAGATTGTGCGTTTGATTGAACTCGGTCATCTGCAGCAATTTTATAATCCGAGATCAAGGCTGCACAGCAGACCCGACATAGACAATCCCCAGAGTGGGTGCCAGTCTAAGCCACAGCTTTGAGTCTCAAAAGGATTGCAAGCGAATCAGGCTGTTTTGACAATGAGTCTGAGCTCAAAATGAGGATCCATCTCTCTCTTCTGTACAGATGAAGTTCCACAGCTCGGCCTTGTAATGAGTTTATTCAGCACTCAATAAAGTTAGTCACAATTCGGTGCAGGAGACTTCTCGGGAGAAAAAAGTTTATGGTTATTCGTAACTCACAATGAAACTGTGGACAACTCTGCAGAACTGAGAAGTCTCCTACAAAAAGACCTCGGCACGTCTGAGGCAAATGCCCGCTAAAGGGTACAAAAAGACCTCGGCACGTCCGAGGCAGAAGCCCGCTAAAGGGTGGAAAAAGACCTCGGCAGGACCGAGGCGAATGCCTGCTAAAGGGCACCAAAAGACCTCGGCACGTCTGAGGCAGAAGCCCGCTAAAGGGTGGAAAAAGACCTCGGCAGGACCGAGGCGAGTGCCCGCCAAAGGGTACATCAAGACCTCGGCCTGCTCGAGGCAACAACCTAATGGAAGACTTGTACGATCTTGGCAAGTTTGAAGAGGGTAACCTGGGGCAGATACCTCTATATCTCACCTTGGCTAGCGTACGTCGGATATGCTCAGAGGATTATCGCCCTCCAAATGGGATCTCGACCAAGGTGGTACAAGATTCTCTTATTTAGCTCAGCATGGCAAGGTAACGTTTATTTTGTCAATTTATTAAAACTGAGCAGGTTCAATAAGGCCGACATGGGAGTTCGGCAACAATAAACTTGAAGAGCTCAGCCAGCTAACAAGAGTACATTAGCTTGGGAGCTAAGTTTCGTCTCAACTTGTTCAAGATTAATTAGGCCGACGTATGAACTCGGCAACAACAAGTTCGAGAAATAAACCTAAAGAAAACGCCGAAAGCTGAAACTCGAAGATAAAAGAGAACAAGTAAAAACGGCTCAAATTCTCATTGATAACTAAGTACATGTTTCAATTTAAGTACAAGCCTAAATCTGTTCTTCATCCTCGCGCAAGTCTGCCCCTTCAGAGAACTTCAGAAATTGAGCTTCGAACTCGGCCTCGGCATGGGAGTTATAAAGTTCAACCAGCCAAGGATCCTTTTTATTCAGCTGAGGGCAGACTTCGGCGCATACATCAATGGCCTTTGTCTGGCCCATCTGCAGAACTGGGCCTTGCAGCAGCACCATATTCTCTTCAAAAAGCTCAGATTTCCTGAAGTCGGCCACTGCCTCAGCTTTGGCCGTTGAAAGTTGAAGTGCAAAATTGGATGCCTGCTGTTCCAATTTCTCTTGCAGAGATGTGATCACAGCATCCTTCTTCCCCGACTCTGCCATCACTTGGTTGTAACAGGCCTCCAAGTCGGCATTTCTCTTCTCCAGCTCGGCCACTAAAGAGTTAGCTGTGGCCCATTTGACTTCTGCCTCTTCCCTTTGTCCTTGAAGCTTATTAATTTCGGATTTCAGGGATGTGATGTCTTGAGAGGCTGCTTCAGACTCTTTGGTTTTGGTTGCCAGCTGACTTTGTAACTCTTCACCTCGGCTGATGAGTTCTGACAGTTGGACTTTCAGCTGTTACACCAAAACAGAGTTAGGGAAATGTCTAAATGGGTATAACCAGACAAGTTAGTCCATACCATGGCAGAGTTGATATGAACAGAATTGACTAAACTGCCCCAAGAGGCGGTTGAGAAACGCTGTTTATCTATGGGCAGAATTAAACTGTTCATCCTCTTGGCAACAGCCGGGTTCATCACAGTCTCGGTTTCATCGAATTCGCCCACTGTCATAGTTTGTTCTTGAGCAGGCAGCATCTCGGCTTCGGGGATAGGAGCATCTTCCCTTTGCCTTTTTTCTAGAACAGAGCCCCCGCTCTGCTGAGCTTGGCCGAGATCCAGTGGGGCCAAACTCCTCAAAGGGACCTCAGCCCTTGCCTCTGCCACAGTAACCAGAATATAATAAACAACCTAAGGGCACAACAATTTTACAAGTTAAAAAATGTAAAGTACCTGGGGTAGCCGAGTCAGAAGCAACTGTAATTGCTTGGTTCACCTCAGCTTCAGCAGTGCCTTCAGCTGGGGGCAATCCTTGAGCAGCCTCAGCTCTTGCCTTCGCTGCCTGAGCCTTCTTGCGAGATGCAGTCTTAGCAATTTTGGCTGCAAATTCTTTACCTCCAGGGTCCATGGAACCTGCATAAGGTACACAAGGTTGTAAATGATAGCAGACAGAACGACAAAGAGCACAAGAAGTACCAAAGCATACCCCGAACAATCGCCAAATTGTCTGGAGAAAGGGGCTTATAGTGAGGACCTGAAGCTAAGGAATTCAGGTCGGCCGCCTTTAGTACTGAATCATTTACTCTATACCAGTCAATGACTGTGGGCAGAGAATACAACTTGGCAGCCTCATCACAATATTCTGAGCTCGGCTTCATGTTGTCGGCCTTACCCGACTTCCATATGTCTAGCCGAGGTAACCTTAACTTCTTGATATAGAAGAATCTTCCTTTCCAGTTCTTCTTAAAAGTGGGTATATGAACAACGAAGTTAAAGTCATCCGGAGAGACTCTTTTGGTAAAATAGTACCAGCTCTCAGAAGACCTACAGGAGAACAGGCTCCTAAAGATTCTCTGATCAAAAGGGATCTCGGATGCTCTAAGGAATAAGAGGAAAGATAGAATAATTTTCAAGCTATTAGGCTTGATCTAAGGAAGCCTAAGGTTGTAAGAATGAAGAATCCGAAACAAAGAGGCTGGGACAGGAAGACGGAACCCAGAATGGAAATACTCTTCATAGATAGCCTCATATCCAGCAGGAGGATCATAAGCTGTTTGATTGGGCAAAGGAAGAATTGGGTCAAATTGTTCAACGTCAATGTCATACATACCATATAGTAGAGACACGTCCACCTCGGACAAAGTACAAAAAGCTTCCTGGACCTCGGCTGAAGGGGACCCCCTATAAACTACCCCCACTGGCAGAGTTGAAACCCTAGATTTGGTGGGCACCACGGCAGTCCCCAGCGGAGGGACAGTTTCAGCCTGCTCTGGCGAAACCTCAACCACAGTTACGGCTTTGCTAGGCAGAGCTCGGCCACTGGGGCCGGCGGCATCACCAGCATCCCCTGATGGCCGAGCTGGAAGACGGTTGTCAGAAACAACCGTCCGCCCCGACGAGGAACTGAGGTTTCCTTCATTACCAATGTAGAAAGCTCCCTCAGAGCGGTTTTGCGAATCAGAGGCGGAAGACATGGAAGCTAGGAGAGGAGACTTACAGGCGATTTGCTGGAAGAGAAAAAGACCGCAGAAATAAGGAGGATCAACGCTGGAGAAGCTGACGCCGAGGAAGAGCTAAAGCTAAGAATGAAAGCAAGCCGAAAGTAAAGAGCAAAAATGAGGAGTAAGGGCCTATTTATAGGCAGGGTTCTCGGCCATTCCAAAGGTCACCTCGAGAGAACCGACCCCGTTTCCTGCGCCACATTTAAATCAGCTGACACCGAATCCTGAACCGCCGCGTCTGAAAAACTATACCGTCGTCACCTCGGTCTGTACAAATAGTAAATGCACGGGACCCACCAATCCGAAATGGACACGTGCCAATAAAGATGATCCGTTTGATCAGTTCAGTCCAATCAGGTCAGCCAAAAGGTGACATGGACGCTTCGTACTCTGCATTTAATAAATACGTGGAATGACTTGATCAAAGGTCAACACATCGTCAAGGGACAATAAAAAATTAGAGCAGATTAGCTTGCCCTCTCAGGTCAGCTCGGCCAAACTAATCTGGAGGGCAAGTGATGATCCAAAAAATACCCCCCGTTAGTCAATAACGGTCAACGCTAAGACAAAGGGCATAAAAATGGCTAAGTACCGCAGCTCGGCCTGGAGGTTGATCAGGTCATGTGCCGACAAATAGTCCATCTCGGCCACCCGGTCTCAGCCCCTTCGGGGGGTAAAGAGCTCATCTCGGCCTAACGGCCTTTGGCCCAAGGGTCCTACCTCGGCTTCAAAGCCCTATCTCAGCCAAAGAGTAGCTCGGCCAGAGCACCTCGGCCCAAGCATCTCAACATGAGGCCCCGACATTTCTGCCCGTCAAAATGGCATCTTGGCCATAGCAACTTGGCATCTCGGCCACCTTGAGGATCTCGGCCTTAAAGGGGATCTCGGCCTCAGGTCCTTGGCTTTTAGCCAAGGGTCTTCAGCAGTTCATCTCGGCCATGGGTCTCTAACTACTGACCTCGGCCAGACTATAACAGTCATAATCTGGTGTGTTACGTGGCCTTCATGCAGTCCTTTCCAGCTGTTGGCCATGCAGAGGAGAGTTGCCAGCACAGCGATCCTTGGCAGCTACGTGGCTGCCATACAAGCCAGCCAGACGTCCTCATCTCACCCCTTTGGGACACTTAGCTCCCAGCCTTCCCGAATATAAAAGAGCTTCCTCAACAGTGAGAAGGGTCAAGTCTGAAAGAGAGATCAATTGATCCTACACACCCACTGATCCTACCTCAGCTCGGCTTACACTTTGGCCGACTTCAAACAGGTTATACACAACCTTTACTCCAGTTTAAGCTATACACATAAATGCCCATAACTGACTTGAGCGTCGGAGGGTTTACCCAGAGCAGCGCCCTGGGACCCCTAACGTTTCTTTCTCTTCTCAGGCTTCATTGAAGGACAATCGATGGAGGAATAACGGCCTAACTCCAATATCTCAACTTTTACAATGGTGATAAATCTGACATCATCAATCATCAATAGAACATCCTGTTGCCTTTTTATGTTCCTTGAGCATTTTTGTCAATTTCACTTTTTGTTTGGCTGATAAGTCATTTGCAACAGTAATCGGTGAAATTTTATTATTGTCTAAGAAGACTTATTTAAGATTGGATGAAAGAGTTTTGATTTTGATTTTAGGTAGTTGGACAATTGAACTTGGTAAATTAGCAATAGAAATTGAAATATCTACGTAGTTAAGTGATAGTGACTCGTTTTCATTGGTAGAGTATTAATCATGTACATTTTAGTATATGTCATGCACCGTAAATTTGTGTATCATGTATGATAGTTGAGTATTTTTTAGTCTAATTTCACATGTTCTTAGGATTGAAATCATTGAATATGATTCCATATGTGAGACTGCATACTAATGGTTAATCTTGATAATTTCACATGCCTAAAACATGAAGAGAAAGCTGCTTGAGTGTTTTGAAGGAGGAAAAGTTGGAAATTCATCCAAGTCTAAACCAACGTTTTGGCATGTTGACCAGAGGTTCACACGTTCGTCCTTACGTCTACACATCGACCTGAAGTTTGATGCCATTCCCATTCAAAGAAACATCTCACTTTTAGCAGTTGAAAAAATACCCAAGTATAGGCCAACGTGCAGATGTCGGAGGTCGAGGTTTCCAGACTTTTGCTCCTGAAGCAAGAAGAGGTACTTGGTTTTGATGTAACTAGTGGTGTTACACCAATTTTTTACTTTTTTCACTTTGTTGTTAATCACTCTTACAGATTATAGAAGGATATTTTCAATGTATGAAAGGCTAGATTAGTGGTTTTTGAATAGTGTAGTTAATCATAAGCTAATTTCTAAGTCTTATTTTGCGGGAATATTGTTGGAGAAGCTTAGTAATACTAAGGGAGACAGTTGCATGAAAATTATATCATCTTTCACACTCTTAGTACTCACTCTCTCTCTCTCTTATAAGTCTTCTCCTTTATCTCTCTTCAACCACCATTGAATACTTGGTATTCTTGAAGCTTCAAAGGTAATTTTCATTAATGAAAGCTTATATCTCTTTTTGTAAGTTGGTTTTCTTGCTTTTATTTACATCATGACAGCTTAGATCTTTTGGTGTTCTCACCTGTGTTGAAGTTTTTGGCTTGAATTCGAAGGAGGTATGAGAGGAGATGTGTATTTGAGTAGTATTTGATATGTATTAGAAGAATCGATATTTATGATGTTGAATTGCTAGGTTTAAAAAGTCTTGGCTTAGCTCTTCATCATTTATTGCATGGATTATTAGATTGCAAATAGGTCGGGTATTTACATTTTGATCTAACTTGGATTTGTTAGCTTTAACCCATTAGAGCGACAACATAAGAAGGTTGATGTTGAATATTTCAATCTCTAATGACTTTGTTGGCTAAATGATCACAAGTGTGTACTTGAGTTAGGGCATTCCTGGTGCACTAAGCCGTTTGCGTAGGTTCCGGAGAGGAGTCGTATCGTTTAATGATCTGATGTAAGCAGTCCTGCCCTACACTTTGTGCAACAGGCTGTTTATGCGGCTCGAACCCGTGATCTCAAGGCCACAAAACAACAACCTTACTAGTTGCTCCAAGGCCTGTCCTCAAGTGTATACTTGAGTTAATTTAAGTTAATATACCTCATCATAGACGGGAGCCTCTAAGACAATGGGGTAATGTTGTTGCTGTTGTTGTATAGTTAGAATATGTTTTAACTATTTACATTAGGAAATTCATAATATATCTAATATGTATATATATATATATGTGTGTGTGTGTATGTATATATATGTGTATATATATATATATGTATATATATATATATGTGTGTGTGTATATATATACATATGTATATATATATATATAACCGATGTCCATGCATTACATGAATAACCTACCCAATATATGTGCATACAATATATACACATACATATAAACACATACACATAGATATACATACATATATCGACATGTGCGTGCATGCATTATATGTGTTGGTGTGTGCGTTTATGTGTGTGGAGGTGTGTTTTTATACACACGCGCGTACACACACACACATATGTATGTATGTCTGTGTGTTTGTGTGTATATATGTATTCAATTATAAATTGTGAATACGGTACGAAAATAATTATTTAATACACACTTAAAGTAATGTATTAAAAATTTAATCTTTACTTAATTAAGTGGATTTTTAAAGTAATAGTTATTATAGTAGTATTTGTGGGCAATCTTAAGTTTTCAAATTAATTTTGATGGGTCTTTTGCCTTCTCTGTAATTTTTGATTTTTTTTTGTGCCATTTATAATAATTATTAAACTAATGCATCTTTTTTATAGTATTCAAATTTCAATGGCACTAAACCCAGATTTTCCTCCACTACATTATGTAAACAACCAAAAATTGGCCATTAATTTCCTGACCAATAAAAGGATCTCTTGAACGACTTGCTCTCATGAAATTATGTGAAACTCTTTAAGTTCACCATGTGTGAGTTAATATTTATAACTTATCCACCATCAATATATTTATGTATGAATAAAAACTGTATAGAGTAGGATGAATGTTGCGTAAAAGTATTGTCTTAAATTAGATTTTCTTCAGGTCACTTTCCCTCACAAAGAGTCCATGAAAACCATGTGGCACTCTTTGAGGAAGCTTGACAGCAGCCACAATATCAAGGTTAGGTGATTTGGCATCCATTATCAAGAATCTTGATTCTCTTGTATTTTCATTATGAACATATGACACCACGTAACCATCATCTTCATCTGTTTTAGGGTTGACAGGCTCTTTGGCTACAAAAAATGGTTCACCGCCATAGCACCCCGGTCCGTAGAGCCGGCTAGCCACGATACAGTCTATACGGTCGTCCTCTGATGCCGACACATCTAGCTTGACCACTTCAGCTACCTTCGACATAGGTTCTCCAATGGCCGCATAAAAGTACCTGCGTTATAGTTTATACACCTTGTTTTAGAAGCAACACATGTTCAGGTTACATAGATGCAAAAAGGGGCCCTATTTCTCATAACAAGGATATATTGTTAATCCCTTTTATCAGTTGTATGGACATTTAGCTCTTGAGTATAGTTGTATGGACATTTAGCTATTGAGTATAGGTTGAAGTTCGACCTCAATGAGTCTATGGGTAGGTATTGAAACATGAGTGAAAATTTCTTCTTATTATAGTTGAACCAACCGAAAACAACGTGTGCTGGGTTGCTCTGCAATCTGATACTCGCTCTGAAATCTGATATTCCATACTAGATGGACATGTC
Organism: Eustoma russellianum; assembly: GCA_036186865.1. NCBI lineage: Eukaryota > Viridiplantae > Streptophyta > Magnoliopsida > Gentianales > Gentianaceae > Eustoma > Eustoma russellianum. Next base: position 11,031,638 of record AP025068.1, read on the forward strand.
CATCGATATAACATTTGTATCAAAAATATGCTCCCTTCTGCTCTTATGTAAATACTAATACCTCTTACGTTTTTTGTGCATCCTATTCACTATTGATTAACAACGAGTATGACTATTATTTACTTTTGAATGCATCAAAACTAGTGGAACTTTATTTATAATTATATTATTATTATTTGTTTCAAATATTTCATAAGTTTAATACATTTTGTTAAACAATAATAAATTAATAAACACATAAAAAACATACCAAATTTCTTTGAGAAGTGGTAAGAAATGAGATGAGCATGTTGGGATTAATTCGAGATACGTGTGATGCGCAGCAAGTTGATAAGGTTTATACGAATTAATCATAAGGTGGACGTTATGTATGATAATATTATATGTCACATATGTCACGTAATAATATTAATTGTTACGTAAAACATCCACACGTTAAGTGATCATCGGGTATGTTCGTAGATGTATAGTGTGGTCTAAATGGAAACCCCGAATATGTAGACAGTCATATGGTTAGAGACCGCGATGGATGGGCTCAAAGTGCAGTGACCATAAAGTTACGACATCTGGTCCCCGAGGGGCGACAACCCACGTGTGGCTAGTAGATAATTATTGGCACAATAATTAAAGATTAAGGAAGATAAGGTTGGGTTTTAAATTCAGATTTAAATTTGAATTCAGATTTAAATTTGAATTTAAGTTTAAATTTAAGTTTAAATTTAAATCCTAACCTATCAGATACTTCCACCCCTCTATATAAAGGAGGAGGCTTCACCTCCTCATATGATCAAATCAAAAAGGAACGCATACAGTACAGCGTATTAGAGGGAAGATGTGCCAAGTTTTCTATAAAGTCCACACTGCCTAGCCTCTCCATCGGGTAAAGCAGTGAATTGTTGAAACCAGTCAAGGGGTGTATCAGCAATTGGTGGGAGGTCGTGAATCCTTGGATCACGCCAGATTCTTCATCAGCCGGAGCAGTTGCAGTGTACGTGATCAGATTAACAACGGCAATGGAGCAAAGTATATTTTCTGCATTTTGTTACTTTGTCCATCGATTCGATTAAACGGTCCTATTCAGGGGTTTATTAAATTAAATCCAACAAGTGGTATCAGAGCAGGCCTAATCGAATCATTATTGTTAATCTGTTCATGCTGGGAAAAACAAAATTTTTGGGGTCAAAATTCGTTTTTTAATTGCCATCAGTTTTTTATTCTGGTGGAATCTGGTTTTAATACAAATAGAAAACGTCGTGCTATCAGAACAGAATTGGCTTCGGCGTGGTGGCCAGCGCCGTTGCCAGCAATGGGAAGGTCGCAGGTTCAAACCTGCTGTCCGAAACTTTCGCTTCAGGAAGGTGGAATTTCAGGCAGCTTCGTTTTCTTTTATATATAATTAAACGGAAGCCCATCTTGTACACAAAGGCTTGATGACCTGGTTGTCACTGCCTCTGACAGTAACAAAGGGGTCCCGTGCTCAAATCCTCCTTTCGCTAATTTTTGGTGTTTTACTGGAAACTGTATTCAGAATAATATAAATATAAAACCTCCTTCAATATAGCAGTCAAGGCTGCTGGCCTAGTGGCCAGCGCTTGAGACAGAAAGAAGGAGGTCATGGGTTCGACCCTTGCTAGAGACAATTCTTGAGCATTTTTGCTCCAGGATTTCGGTTCCAGTTCTGGGCCGGATCCGGTTTCAATTCGGTCCGGCCCTCTTTCAATAATAGGGCTTCGGCCGAAATCAGTTTCCAAATCAATTTAAAAAAAAAAAGGAGTTTCAGATGGGCTTTCAGATTTGGTCCCAATTCCGTTCAGGAAAGGGCTTCGGCCCAATACAGATTCCAAATAAAAAAAAAGAGGCAAAATCCGGAAATCAGAACGGGCCGGGCGGGTTCTGACCTGACCCGGCCCCAGCCCCTTTATTTAGTTTTTAATTTCAGTTTGTTGTTTATGTGTATATTATTATTATTTTGGATAAAGTAAATAATAATAATTTCTTATTATTATTATTTAAAGTTTATTTTAAGGAAAATAGTAGTAATAACAAATTGTTGTTATTATTATTATTTTAAAGTCTCCTTTTAAAGAATAATAATAATGATGATGATAATTTAATTATTATTGTTATTATTATTAAAGGAAATAGTAATAATAATAAGTAATTATTATTATTATTATTTTAAAGTTCTTTTAAAGGAAAATAAAGTAAATAATAATGATAATAATTTCATTATTATTGTTATTATTTAAAGTTTATTAAGGAAAATAGTAATAATAATAATAAATTTTTGTTATTATTATTATTATTTTAAAGAAATCCAAAATAATATTAATAAAGTGTTAAGTTAATTTCCGGTTATTATTGCAGTATTTCTTTATATGCATGCAGTTAATTGTTTATTTATTTATTTATGCCTTATGTTTATGCATGTTAATAAATAAATAAAATAAAGTTAAGGAACTTAACCCAATAAGGATCCGAATCTGGTTTGACCCGGTTTGACCGAGTTCAACCAAGTTAATTCGATGGGTTAAGTTGACTGAATTAACCAATACTTATCAATCAATGCGGTTTATACTCGTGATAGATGACTCATTGAGTTGTGATAAAAACACCGTACACATAGTTTTGTCTAAGAAAGCCGGTACTTAAGCGAGACCATTGTGACTCCACCGG
>AP025068.1:11034413-11127780 GCA_036186865.1 Eustoma russellianum
TTATAGATAGTGTTTATACACGTCTCAAGCCATCAATTATCTACTTCTTCTACTCGTTCTTGTATCTGTTCTCTAACAATCGCAAAGAATACTATTATGAAGATGGATTCAAAGTCATTTCTGAATCAAGAGAGCATGAAGCTAGACAGGTTTGATGGCACTAACTTTCTGCGGTGGAAGGACAAAATGATGTTTACTTACCGCTTTGCAAATTGGGTATTGCTTGGACCGAAATTTGAAGGAATTGCCAACCCCCCAGGAGGAGAATGACGAGGCGGTGAAGGCCGCCTGGCAGAAGAGGCAAGAGAATGAAGTTCTGTGCCGGGGACACATCCTCAACAATCCGTCGGATCGTATCTATGATCTGTTTATGGCTACGACATCACCGAAGGAGATATAGAACGCTTTGGAATTCAAGTACAACAACGAGAAATAAGGCGAAGACAAATTCCAAGTGATGAAATACTTCAATTTTAAGATGATTGAGAATTTCTCAATCATGGACCAAGTGCACGAGTTGCAGGTCATTGTTTCCAAACTCAAGGAGTTGGGTGTGGAAGTTTCTGAGGCATTACAAGTAGGAGGGATAATTGCAAAGCTTCCCCCTAGTTGGAACGACTACAAGAAGAAATTGCTACACTCAACTGAATCCTTTTCTCTTCAACAACTTCAGAAACACTTGCGTATTGAAGAGGAGACAAGAAATCGCGTCAAGAGGCATGTTTTTGAAGATGCACCAAGAGTGCCTTATGTCAAAGGGAAAACAGGGAGTTAGATTGGAAACAAGAGAAAGAACTCCGGTTCATCTGAACCCGTGGACAAGACAGAGAATTCCAAGAAAGGAAAGAGATGTTATAATTATGGCAAGAATGGACACCTCAAAAAAGACTGTTGGTTCCGAAAGAAGCAAAAACAGAGTGGTAGTTCCCAAAATGCCAACAATGCAAATATGGTAGATATTGAAACCGATCAATTAGTTGCAATGGTCTCCGGATTGCATGTTGGCATGGTAACGGAACTGCATATGGCTACGAACGAAATCATAAATGCTTGGCGGCTTGATTCAGGTGCAATAGTACACATATGCAACAATATGGATCTTTTCAAGACCTATCAAGTTGTGGACAATAGCCAGCAAGTTTTTGATGGGTAACCGAAGCACCATAAAAGTCTTAGGTAAAGGTAGTGTAGAGTTAGACTTTACTTCTGGAAAGAAGTTGTTAGTCAATGTTCTACATGTATCCAAGATTTCTAAGAATCTCGTTTCTGCACATTTAATCTGTAAAAACAGGTTCAAGATTGTAATGGAGGGGGACAAAAATATGTCCAAGAATGGAATCTTTGTCGGCAAGGGTTATTTTTGCGATAGGATTTTCAAATTGAGTATTAATAAAACTCCTTCAGCTTGTGTTTACTATGTTGATTCTTCTTTTTCATTCTGGCATGATAGACTTGCACATGTAAGTATGCAACAATTAAGTTTATGTCTAAACATGCCTTAATTTCTTGTAACGATGAAAATGAAAGAACATGTGAGATATGCATACAAGCTAAAATGACAGAGAAACCATTTCCAAAAGTGGAAAGGAAAACAGAACTATTAGAACTTATTCATTCGGATATTTGCGAATTGAACAGTGTTTTGACCCGAGGTAGAAATCGATATTTCATGACTTTCATTGATGATGCCTCCAATATACATATGTGTATTTGCTAAGGTATAAAGATGAAGCTTTTAACATGTTCAAATTATTACAAAATGGAAATTGAAAATCAATCGGGACAAAATCAAAGTTCTAAGAAGTGATCATGATGGTGAATACTTTCCTCTTGAATATAATCAAAGTTCTAAGAAGTATCCATGGTGGTGAATACTTCCCTCTTGAATTGAAAATCAAAGTTTTAAGAAGCAATGTTAATAAAATCTGATTTGCCAAAGAATTAGTGGAGAGAAGCCTTGTTAACGGCTTGTCACATTCATAATAGAATTCCTTTTAAGAAGTTTAAGATTTCTCCATATGAAATTTGGAACGAAGACCAAATCTAAGTTATCTTAGAGTTCGGTGCTGTCTAGCCTATTATAGAGTTCCGGATCCAAAAAGAACTAAGTTGTGGCAAGAGCCCTCAAATGAGTTTTTATTGGATATGCTTAAAACTATAAAGCATATAGGATTCTTGACATAGAATCCAATGTGGCTGTTGAATCTAAGGATGTTGAATTTCTTGAGAATGAATTCTCAAGAATATATTCAAATCAAGATTCAACAAGTGGAAATTTGAACGAACCTATACTTGGATATTTCTCTAAACAAAATTCTCCAACTGAAGTTAGGAGGAGTCAACGGGCTAGAAAGGAGAATCATTTGCATCCGGATTTCATTTATTCACAATCCATTACATTCTTAGTTGAAGGAAATAGGACAAAGATATTTAATCAAATACCGATTGTTTTAAGTGTAGAAGATGATTCTAAATCCTATAAGAAAGCAATGCAATCGAGAGATGCATCATTTTGCAAGGAAGCAATTGATGATGAGATGAATTCGTTATTGTCTAACAATATGTGGGTTCTCACTGATTTGCCTCCGAATTCTAAAGCAATTGGATATAAATGGGTATTTAGAAGAAAATACAATACGGAGATGGTTCAATTCAAACTTTCAAGGCTAGATTAGTAGCCAAAGAGAAGAAATAGTATATTTTGACACACATGCTCCGGTTGCAAGAATAACATCCATTAGAGTGTTGATAGCTTCGGCATCCATAAATAATTTGTTTATTCATAAAATGGATGTTAAGACTGCATTTCTGAATGGTGATTTAGGCGAAGAAGTCTATATGGAACAACCGGAAGGTTTTGTTCTACCTAGTAATGAGCACAAAGTGTGTAAATTGGTAAGGTCATTGTATGGATAAGCACCGAAACAGTGGCATGAAAAGTTTGATACTACCATTTCAAAGAATGGTTTCTGGCATAATAGAGTTGATAAGTGTTATATTTTAAGTTTACTGACAAATATGGTGTCATTGTTTGTTTGTAAGTGGATGACATGCTGATTATTGCACTAATATAGAATGAATAAATGAAACTATGAAGTATTTAACTTCACAATTCCAAATGAAAGATTTGGGTGAGGTAGATACTATCTTGGGCATAAAAGTGTCTAAACATAGTGAAGGTATCTTGGGCATAAAAGTGTCTAAACATAGTGAAGGTTTTGCTCTTTGTCAGTCTCATTATATAAACAAAGTGTTGAATAAGTTCAATCACTTGGAGATCAAAGAAGCAAACACATTGTTTGTTGCCTCATACAAATTGGTTGGACATACTGGTAGAGCGGTTGCTCAACTTAAATATGCTAGTGCAATTGGTAGTTTAGTGTATGCTATATATTGTACTAAACCGGATATTGCCTTTGCGGTGTGCAAGTTATCAAGGTATACTAGTAATCCAAGCAAGTATTTGGGTACTTGAAACGAATTATGAATTATGGATTGTATTATAATTATTTTTTCGCGGTGTCGGAAGGTTATACGAATGCTAGTTTGATAACTACTGTTGGTGATAACAAACCCACTACAGGATGGATGTTTACATTGGGAGGTGGTGCGGTTTCTTGGGCTTCAAAGAAACAGACATGTATTACATGCTCTACAATGGAATCCGAATTCATAGCATTGGGATCTGCATGTAAGGAAGCAGCATGGCTAAAAAATTTAGTGTTGTAAGTTGCTTTACAAACTAAGTGGGGGATTGTAATGATAGTTTGTAAAGGCAATGAGATGAAGAATGAGGGTAGATTGGTGTTTAAATAAGCAAGAATAGCTTGACTCACGACATGGATCGATCCATGTGGCTTGAAAATGAAGCTGAGTATTCTATTGGACATAGATCGATCACATCGATCAATCGATGTCTCATAAATCGATGACTTCGATCGATCAATGTACCCTGAGTGTAAAGTTGAAGTACACTGTCCAACATAGATCGATCGATGCGACTTCGATCAATATATAGATCAATCGAAGTAGCTTAGATGAAAATTTGGAGCTCTATGTGAGACATCGATCGATGTCACATACATCGATCATATCGGTCGATCGATGTGCCCGACAGGTGTGACTCTTCATTTAAAGTTGCAACTTTTACACCAAGGGACATATTCCAACCACCCAAGGATAGTTTGAATGTCTGAGATGAAGTTAAAATGCCTATAAAAAGGCATGTTTAACACATTTCAAGACTATCCAATCCATTGTTCAAGATCAAGCATCCTAAATTCTCTTCCTACTCCAAAGCATTCTCAATTGAAAGTTCATTGAATTTCTATCCTTATTGTTGCGTCTGAGATGAAGTTAAAATGCCTATAAAAAGGCATGTTTAACACATTTCAAGATGATCCAATCCATTGTTCAATATCAAGCATTCTAAATTTTTCTTCCTACTCCAAAGCATTCTCAATTGAAATTTCATTGACTTCTATCCTTATTCCTGAGGATAAGAGATCATTTGGCTGTTGTATCCCAGAAGAAAATTTGTCTACAACACTATAGCAACTAGTGGGGAAAAATATTCCTTACAGATAGTGTTTCTACACGCCTCAAGCCATCAATTATCTACTTCTACTAATTGTTCTTGTATCTATTTTCTAACAATAGGATTTCACATATGTAATGGCTATTAAACCATTCGTTATTAATTGCCTTACATAATCACGCCCAAGGTTTACATGTCTAGATTTTCCGTTATAGAGTTTACTATGAGCTCTAGACATCGTTGCTTGACTATCACAATGTAAGGAAATGGCTGGCATCGGTTGTGGCCACAACTCTATAACTAATAGTAAATTTCTCAGCCATTTCGCTTCCTTACCTGCAGATCCAAATGCTATGAATTCGGATTCCATAGTGGAGTGTGTAATACATGTCTGTTTCTTTGAAGCCTAAGAATCGGCCCACCACCCAAAGTAAACACCCATCTCGTAGTAGATTTGTTATCATCAACACTAGTTATCCAACTAGCATTAGTATAACCTTCCAACCCGGAGGGAAAATTATTACAATACAATCTATAATTCATAGTTCGTTTCAAGTACCCAAGTACTCGCACGATTGCTGTCCAATGGTTCATACTAGGATTACTAGTATACCTTGATAATTTGCACACCATAAAGACAACATCCGGTCTAGTGCAAGATAAAGCATACATTAAACTACCAATTGCACTAGCATATTCTAGTTGAGCAATCGCTCTACCGGTATGTCCAGTCAATTTGTATGATGCATCAATAGGTGTGTTTGCTTCTTTGATCTCCAAGTGATTGAACTTATTCACACTATTTATATAATGAGATTGACAAAGAGCAAAAACCCCACTATATTTGGATACTTTTTCCCTAAGATAGTATCCTCACCCAAATCTTTCATTCGGAATTGTGAAGTTAAATACTTCTTAGTTTCATTTACTCCTTCCGTATTAGTGCTAATAATCAGCGTGCCATCCATGTACAAACAAATAATGATACCATATTTGTCCGTAAACTTAGAATATACACACCTATCCGCACTATTATGTCAGAAACCATTCTTTAAAATGGTAGTATCAAACTTTTATGCTACTGTTTTGGTGCTCGCTTCAATCCATACAATGACCTTACCAATTTGCACACTTTGTGCTCATTACCCGGTAGAACAAAACCTTCCGGTTGCTCCATATAGATTTTTTTCGTCTAAATCAACATTGATAAATGCAGTCTTAACATCCATTTGATGATTTGTTTATAGATGCCAAAGCTATCAACGTTCTAATGGATGTTATTCTCGCAACCGAAGCATATGTATCAAAATAGTCTATCCCTTCTCTTTGTCTAAAGCCTTTGGCTTCTAATCTAGCCTTGAATGTTTGAATTGAACCATCCGTATTGTATTTTCTTCTAAATATCCATTTACATCCAATTGCTTGGAACTCGGAGGCAAATCAGTGAAAATTCACGTGTTGTTAGACAATAACGAATTCATCTCATCATCAATTGCTTCCTTCCAAAATGATGCATCTCCCGATTGCATCGCCTCCTTATAGGATTTATGATCATTTTCTACACTTAGAACAATTGATAGTTGATTAAATACATTTGTTCTATTACCTTCAACTAAGAAAGTAATGGATTGCGAAGAAATAAAATCCGTATGTAAATGCTTTTTTTTCTAGCCCGTTGACACCTCCTAACTTCAGTTGGAGAGTTTTATTCAACACTAGAAGGATCATTAGAGAAATCTCCAATTATAGATTCATTCAAATTTCCACTTGCTGAATCTGTTCTTAAGAATTTATTCTCAAGAAATTCAACATCCCTAGATTCAACAACCACATTGGATTCCATTTCTAGAATCCTATATACTTTAGAGTTTTCAGCATATCCAATAAAAACTCCTTTGAGAGCTCTTGGCTCCAACTTAGTTAGTTTTGGATCCGAAACTCTATAATAGGCTAGACAGCCCCAAACTCTAAGATAACTTAGATTTGGCCTTCGTTTCTTCCATATTTCATATGGAGAAACCTTAAATTTCTTAGAAGGAATTATATTATGAATGTGACAAGCCGTTAACAAGGCTTCCCCCCACAAATTCTTTGGCAAACTAGAGTCTATTAACATTGCATTTAGCATGTCAACTAATCTTCTATTCTTTCTTTCAGCCAAGCCATTTTGTTGGGGTGTATACGGAGCACCTTTCTGGTGTATGATATCATTCACCTCACAATACTGATAAATCAAGAGGGAAGTATTCACCACCACGGTCACTTCTCAGAACTATGATTTTCAATCCCGATTGATTTTCAACTTCCATTTTGTAAATTTTGAACATGTCAAAAGTATCATCTTTATGCCTTAGCAAATATACATATGTATATCTGGAGGCATCATCAATGAAAGTTATGAAATATCGATTCCCAACTCGGATCAAAACACTGTTCAATTCGCAAAAATCCTAATAAATAAGTTCTGAGAGTTATGTTTTCCATTCCACTTTTGAAAATGGTATCTTTGTCATTTTAGCTTGTATGCAAATATCACATGTCCTTTCGTTTTCATCTTTACAAGAAATTAAGGCATGCTTAGACATAAATTTAATCATTGCACTACTTACATGCGCAAGTCTATCATGCCACAAAGAAAAAGAAGAATCAACAGGAGTAAACACAACCCTTGCCGACAAAGACACCATTCTTGGACATTGTAAAGGCAATGGGATGAAGAATGAAGGTGGATTGGTATTTAAATAAGCAAGAATAGCTTGGCTCATGATATGGATGGATCCATGTCTCAGTTAGATTAAACTGTGTGGCTTGAAAATGAAGCTGAGTATTCTGTTAGACATAGATCGATCACATCGATCGGTCGATGTCACATAGATCGATGACTTCGATCGATCGATGTACCCTGAGTGCAAAGTTGAGGTACACTGTCTAACATAAATTGATCGATGTGACTTCGATAGATACATAGATCAATCGAAGTAGTTTGGATGAAAAGTTGGAGCTCTCAGTGAGACATCGATCGATCGATGTCACATAGATCGATCACATCAGTTGATCGATGTGCCCAACAAGTGTGACTCTTCATCTAAAGTTGCAATTTTTGCACCAAAGAACGTATTCCAACCACCCAACAACGGTTTGAACTTCCGAGATGAAGTTAAAATGCCTATAAAAAGGCATGTTTAACACATTTCAAGATGATCCAATCCATTGTTTAAGATCAAGCATTCTAAATTTTTCTTCTTATCCCAAAGCATTCTCAATTGAAAGTTCATTGGATTTCTATCCTTATTGCTATCATTTGGTTGTTGTATCCAAGGAGGAAATTTGTCTACAACCCTGCAGCAACTAGTAGAGGAAAATATTCCTTACTGATAGTGTTTTTACACGCCTCAAGCCATCAATTATCTACAATGCAAATAGTTGGAATGACTACAGAAATAAGTTGCTACACTCAACTAAATCTTTTTCTCTTGAGCAACTTCAGAAACATTTGAGAATTGAAGAGGAGACTAGAAGTGTCGTCAAAAGACATCTTTCTGATGATGCGCATAGAGTGCATCACGTCAAAGGAAAAAGAGGGAGTTGGGTTGGAAACAAAAGGAAGAAATCCGAGTCGTCTGAATCCATAGACAAAGCAGAAAAATCCAAGAAAGGTAAAAGGTGTTACAATGTGGCAAGAAGGGATTCCTCAAAAAGGACTGTTGGTTTCGAAAGAAGCAAAAACAGGGTGGTAGTTCTCAACGTGCCAATAATGCTAATATGGTAGACATTGGAACTGATCAATTGGTTGCAATGGTCTCCGGATTGCATGTTGGTATGGTAACAGAGATGCATATGGCTACGACAAAATCACAAGTGATTGATGGTTCGATTTGGGTGCAACGGTGCATGTATGCAATAACAAAGATCTATTCAAGACCTACCATGTTGTGGATGATGGCCAACAGGTTCAAATGAGAAACCACAGCGGCACAAAAGTCTTTGAGAAATTTACTAATGGATATAGAGTTGTGGCCACAACCGATGCCAGCCATTTTCTTATACTGTGATAGCCAAGCAACAATGTCTAAAGCTTATAGTAAAATCTATAACAGGAAATCTAGACATGTCAGCCTTAGGCATGATTATGTAAGACAATTAATAACGGATGATATAATATGTAATGATAATCCGTAAAGGCAATGGGATTGATGCGAATCAAGGAGCCCTAAACATACAAACTTCACAAACAAGGGCCTTGAACATACAAACTCCACAAACAAGAAGCTTTTGCACAAATAGAAGATGTAAACTAAAGAGCTTCTTGTTCAAACATGTACAAGATGAGCCAAGGAACGTAGATGCATGATTTTTCTATGTTTATTGAGGCTATAATCTGATTGTCCAAGTGTTTCAATGCATATTATAAGATGCAAGGGCTGGTGGGAGGGCAGGATGGTCGTTTCATGTGTTAGCATCGTAATATCGAGTCTAGTTGTTTGCTTTGTCTTTGTTTAGGACAAGGATAATTTACAGTCTTTTAATATGTGTTTATTGTGCTATTGGCCATTTTAGGTATCTTCGTAGGTGGCAAGACTAAATAAGGAAAGTGGCTTGGAGGATCCCTACTTTTCAGGAAGACAGCCAGACACCATTCGGTATTTTGAATGCACAGTTCGGAGTACAGGTCCAAATGGGTCCAAACCACCTGGAAGTGACACACAACTCAATATGTGACGGTTTTCATGTTTTGTACTTTTCCTAATTCGAGCTACAAGGTGGACCAAAAGCAGATGGAAGATGGGAGTCCAGAATGGAAAGTACTTAAGCCCATTGGATAGATACCTGATCTTTGGAAAGCTTTATCTCTGCGAAGAAAAGTCCAAATGAGGTGATTCAAGAGCCTAAATTCAAGGGAATTTCATGAGCTAAGACTGTTTTGAAGAATGAAAACCTTAATTCGGCGTCTAGAAGCAGGTAGAAGTCAATAACCGAAAGGGTGTATTCCAGTTAAAGGTCTTTGATTCTAAAAAGGGTTAAAGAGCTGATTGGTTGAATATGAGGTCGTTCATGGATAGATTGTCTGAAACATACACTTACCTTTCATGACGTAATTGTGTTTCCTTTTGATTTGGATTTCCTTGTGGCTATCATTGAGTTGGTTTGCCCTAGGCAGCATGGTGGACAAAATTATTAGCATTTTTTTGATATTATCTTTTATTATTTTAGTTTAGTACCACTTAGTTTATAAATAAGATCATTTAGCACTTGTAAATGGCAGACATTTTTGATAATCATATGATATTTCTCTTGAGTTCTTAAGAGTTTCAAGACGTTTTTTTCTTTGGTTTTAACAAACTAAAATCAAGGCTAGATCCAATCAAGGCTTGAGCAAACTTAGTTGGTGAATCACAATCTAAGGATACGGAACGACGTGTTGGATTGAGAGATTTGAATTGCTCATCATTGGCTTTTTGACAACTCTTGTCCAAGAAGGTGGTGTCCCATTGTCCCACACAAGGGCTGTTTGAAGGTGTCTTTTGGAGTTGAAAGAAGCAATTCAATTCAATACGATTGAAGATCGTATCAGGGATGAAGAATGAATGCGGATTTGTGTTTAAATAAGCACGAATAGCTTGACTCATGACATTGATCGATCAATGTCTCAGTTGGATTGATCCATGTGGCTTGAAAATGAAGATGAGTATTCTGTTGGACATAGATCGATCACATCGATCGATCGTTGTCACATGGATCGATGACTTCGATCGATCGATGTACCATGAGTGCAAAGTTGAAGTATATTGTCCAACATATCTCGATAATATAGATTGATCGATGTGACTTCTCGTATCGATCGAAGTAGTTTGGATGAAAAGTTGGAGCTCTCTGTGAAACATCGATCGATCAATGTGTCCTACAGGTGTGACTCTTCATCTAAAGTTGCAACCTTTACACCAAGGGACATATTCCAACCACCCAAGGATGGGTTGAACGTCTGCGATGAAGTTAAAATGCATATAAAAAGGCATGTTTAACACATTTCAAGACTATCCAATCCATTGTTCAAGATCAAGCATTCTAAATTCTTCTTCCTATTCCAAATCATTCTCAATTGGAAGTTTATTTGGCTATTGTATCCTAAGAGGAAATTTGTCTACAACCTTACAGCAACTAGTAGAATCAAATATTCCTTATGATTGTTAGAAAATGGATACAAGAACGAGTAGAAAAAGTAGACAATTTATAGTTTGAGGCGTGTATAAACACTATCCATATGATAGTTTGTAAAGGCAATAGGATGAAGAATGAAGGTGGATTGGTGTTTAAATAAGCAAGAATAGCTTGGCCCATGACATGAATCGATCCATGTCTCAGTTGGATCGATCCATATGGCTTGAAAATGAAGCTGAGTATTCTGTTAGACATAGATAGATCACATCGATCGATCGATGTACCCTGAGTGCAAAGTTGAAGTACATTGTCCAACATAGATCGGCCACATAGATTGATGTGACATCGATCGATACATAGATCGATTGAAATAGTTTGGATGAAAAGTTGGATCTCTTTGTGAGACATGGATCGATCGATGTCACATAGATCGATCACATCAATCGGTCGATGTGACCTACAGGTGTGACTCTTCATCTAAAGTTGCAACTTTTACACCAAGAGACATATTCCAACCACCTAAGGACGGTTTGATAGTCTGAGATGAAGTTAAAATGCCTATAAAAAGGCATATTTAATACATTTCAAGACTATCCAATCCATTGTTCAAGATCAAGCATCATAAATTCTCTTCCTACTCCAAAACATTCTCAATTGAAAGTTCATTGAATTTATATCCTTATTGCTGAGGATAAGAGATCGTTCGGCTGTTGTATCCTAAGAGGAAATTTATCTACAACCCTGCAGCAACTAGTGGGGCAAATATTCCTTACGGATAGTGTTTATACACGCCTCAAGCCATCAATTATCTACTTGTACTCGTTCTTGTATATATTTTCTAACAATTGTAAGGAACACTATTATGAAGATGGATTCAAAGTCATTTCTGAACCAAGAGAGCATGAAGCTAGACAGGTTAGATGGCATTAACTTTCTGCGATGGAATGACAAAATGATGTTCTTACTTACTGCTTTGCAAATTGGGTATTGCTTGGACCCAAATTTGAAGGAATTGCCCACCCCCAGGAGGAGGATGACAAGGCATTGAAGCTCACCTGGCGGAAGAGGCAGGCAAATGAAGTTCTATGCCAGGGACACATCCTCAACAATCTGTTGGATCGTATCTATGATTTGTATATAGCGACGACATCACCAAAGGAGATATAGAACGCCTTGGAATTCAAGTTCAGCAACGATAAACAAGGCGCAAACAAATTCCAGCTGATGAAATATTTTAATTTTAAGATGATTGAAAATTTCTCAATCATTGACCAGATGCACGAGTTGCAGGTCATTGTTTCCAAACCCAAGGAGCTGGGTGTAGAAGTTTATGAGTCATTACAAGCAGGAGGTAATAGCAAAACTTCCCTCTATTTGGAATGACTACAGGTAAAAGTTGCTACACTCAATTGAATCTTTTTCTCTTGAGCAACTTCAGAAACATTTGAGAATTGAAGAGGAGACTAGAAGTGTCGTCAAAAGACATCTTTCTGATGATGCGCATAGAGTGCATTACGTCAAAAGAAAAACAGGGAGTTGGGTTGGAAACAAAAGGAAGAACTCCGAGTCATTTGAATCCACAGATAAAGCAGAAAACTCCAAGAAATGTAAAAGCTGCTACAATTATGGCAAAAAAGGTACACCTCAAAAAGGAATGTTGGTTTTGAAAGAAACAAAAACAGGGTGGTAGTTCCCAACATGCCAATGATGCTAATATGGTTGACATTGGAACTGATCAATTGGTTGCAATGGTATCATACCCCGTGACTTTTAAGCGCAACTTTCAATATGTTAGGTCAACCTTAAAAAAAATTTAATTAATGATGTAGGATGTGCGACTTAGTTACTTAAAATATAGGAAAAATAAGAAGAGGGGTTAAAAGTAGAATTAAAGGTAATTAAAGGAAATTACCTAAAAGGTCCCTACTAGGAGATAGGTGAGTTACCAAAATTTAGTATAACTCCCCATCTCAGCCTAATGGGACGGTTATACCATCAAAAAGAAGAGGGGAAAACCGCAGGAAAAGAGAAAGAAGAGAAAAGGAGAGGAAGAAGAAGAAGAGGAGAAGGAAAAGGTCAATCTAGATTCAATCCTTATAAAGATTCTGCAGTAAATTCGTAACGTTAACTAGAAACAAAGGCAAGTAATCTTTCTATACGCTTTACGCAAATTTTGATACGTTAGGCCCTATGTTCTTACAAAGAGAAAACTTGGATCACACATTGGTAATCTTGTCTTGTCTATGTTAAATGCTTTATTATATGTAAGTTTTGTTGCTAGTTGTGTAAAGTCTTGTTCTTTGGGCCATATTTCTGAAAGTAGTTATGCGTGCTTTGTTGTTTGTCAAGCATGCCCATGAAAGTGTATATTTGATGTGCTTATTGTCTTGTTCTATTCTCATGTTGATTGTCTACACTTAGACGTTTGGGGGTAAGTGCAGGGAATTGAAGGATGAGTGATGGCATTGTTGTAGACTTGTTGTGTTGGGAATGTTGATGATATCTTTTGAAGGTTGTGAATGATTGAAGGTTAAGAGGGGATATTGTTAGACACAACTAAGCATCAATTCATGATTAGATGTGTGTTAAGTACGATGAATCTAGATGGTAAGATGGATCTTGAGAGGTTTAACATGAAAGGGTTGAAGGAGGAAGATGATGGGAGGAAGTTACTGCAGAAAAACTGCAGTTTGGCATCGTCAGAACACTTCGAACGCCTACATTAGGCGCTTCAAGTCACATTAGGCGCCTAATGTAGCGTTCAATGTGTCCTGAAGCTTTCCCGTACAGAAAAACTGCAGTTTAGAACCGTCAGAACACTTCGAACACCTACATTAGGCGCTCTATGTCGCATTAGGCGCCTAATGTAGCTTCAATGTGTCCTGAATCATCTCCGAACACTTCGAACACCTACATTAGGCGCTCTATGTCACATTAGGCGCTTCATGTAGGCGTTCAATGTCTACGGAACATCCCCGAACACTTCGAACGCCTAGTATAGGCGCTCTATGTCACTTTAGGCGCCTCATGTGGCGTTCCAATACTGGAAGTCTTTTTAACCCTTTAGGCGCCCTATGTATGTGTGGTAACTTTATACACTTCTTTTGAACATAAAATGCAAAGGTATTTGAGGTGTAATTGAGGTGTAGATGGTAAGTTTGATCAAGCAAGAATAAGATTGAACCCTAAGTGAATTAGTAAGACGAAGGGACTTGGAAAGTTACGTACATGGAGTGTTTGAGGTGCAAGACAATATACTTGATATGTATGATGTATGTGTGTGTGTTACATGTTTGATACGAAGTTACATGTGCATCCTGCATCCTGACATGGGCACTTGCATTTGATTTGAGATTTGCTTTGCAAAAGAACATGTGTTTATAAGAAAGGTGTAAAGTTTTCGAAAGACAAAATGGCTGCTGGTTGATCGCAGGGTATAAAAGTCACGCCTGCGAAAGCAGGGTATAAAAGCATGATCTGTGAATCAACAGCAGGGTATAAAGTATTTTATGGGGCCGTGGACCTATCAGCACGGAAAATAAAGTATTTTATGGGGCCGTGGACCTATCAGCACGGATATATGATATATGTAATGGGGCTGTGGACCTTTCAGCACGAGGTATAAAGTTATATGTTATGGGGCCGTGGACCTTTCAGCACGGGGTATAAAGTTCTATTTGCTGTGGATTGATCACCCACAGGGTATAAAGTTCTGCTACGCGAAGAATATGATATGTAAAGTGATGAAATGTTTTGTGAAATGACATGCATGACATGTTTATGAAAGAAGACATATGCATGGGTGTTGTGTGTGATTTTAAAGAAGTACATGCATCATGATACACGAAGCATAAGACTTGATATGCCAGAAACGTGGTTAGTTTATGACTTGCTGATGTGATACGTTGTTTTAATACATGCTTGTTCTCGTACCCGTGTACCATATATGTGCTTTATCTATTTTAAGAAATTCTTATTGTGATGCTATTTGTTAACCTGAGCACCTGTATTTTGGGCAATGATTTATACACTGGTGACTCGTCGTGTGTGATTCCGTAAGGTGTATAGACGGGTTACTTGCGGGCGATAATTTCGCTAAGAACAGTTCTCTATTCCTTTTCAGGTGAGCCTGAATATGAGTTGATATTTATCGAGGACGATGGCGAGTGGGCTCAGTGGGAAGACGGACATGGGAATAAATAGATGCTGGATTATTTTCTTGAGATTGGAAACTCAATGTTATTATGTTGTTCTGACATTTGTGTTAGCTAGAAGACCAAACACTTTTTAATTCCACTGCATTTTCTGGTTTTAATGACGATGAAGTTTTAAATTTATCGATGTTTCCGCTGATTTATCTTTCGTCATAGATGATGTATGCTTGATCCGTTTTGACGCTTCGTAGTTCTCATAGTAGACTACGTCGGGTGCACTGGTTCCGATGACGGTATCGTGCCGGGGCGCTACAGGTGGTATCAAAGACAGGTTTCAGATCTATCTCGGAAACTTAGGTTCATGATCTTTTAGACACCTAAGTTATGATTCTCCCTTAAGTCTGACCCTTAGATATAAGTATTGATTATTCTTAGTGGTTAAGTATGATATGGGTTGGGTGTGTGCGAGCGCGTTTATCATCTAATGTCGTATTAATAGTTGTCTTACATACCTCACCCCCTTCGTACGCGTTCAAGCTTTCAGTAACCCTTTGTATTTACTGAATGCTAATGCAATGTTGACCTTTTCAGAGAAATATGCCTCCAAGAAGAGATAACACAGGCACCTCTGGTAATGGACAGGAGAACCAGCCACCACAAGTTGTTTTACCCCAGGTGCTCACTGATGCACTGACGGTGATTGCACAAGGGTATGTGCAACAGCATCAGCCTCTGCCTCCACCGCCGCCACAGCATAACATCAGGTTCTTTTATGGAGAGATGAGGAAGATGAGGGTGCCGGAGTTCAGTGGATGTATTGATCCTGAGGAGGCTCAGCACTGGTTGGTTGAGGTGGAGAAATGTTTTAGGCTAGTGCAAGTACCGAATGAGATAAAGGTTGAGGTGGCCACGCCCCTTCTAAGTGGCAAGGCTGGCGAATGGTGGGACGGAATGGTGTTGAGAATGACCCCACCAATCTCCTGGACTCAGTTTTGTGATGTTTTCTTGAAGTAATACGTACCAGAGACTGCGATATTGGACAAGATAAGAGCGTTTGACAGATTGGAGCAAGGAAGGATGACGGTGTCGGAGTATGCAGATCGTTTTCATGCTTTGGGTAAGTTTGCCCCTGCGATCATGTCTGATAATCGTCTTAAGATGACGAAGTTTGAGAGGGGTTTGGACTCGAGGATACAATCAGCGATAGTGAATGCGGGGATGAAAACTTATGAGGATATGTTAGATGCGTGCTTCCGTGTTGAGAGTGATTTCCGCCGAGTAGCGGCAAGAGCAGCTGGCGCAGGAGGGTCTGATAGAGGCAAAAGGCCAAGAGAGGATGTGAGAGTGGGTGGAAGACCCGGACGTTGGGTCAAGATTCCAAGAAGAGGTCTGGTTGGAAATTTTCAGAGACCTCCACCCCAGAACCAGGTGGCCCAGCAGGCTATAGGAGTATGTCCACACTGCAACAGGAACCACGTCGAAGAGTGTAGGAAAGTGGCTGGAGCATGCTTTCGATGCGGTCAAGTGGGCCATATGATTAGAGACTGTCCGGAGATGAAGAAGAATAATCCTGGAGAGGCGGCTCAGCAGTCGAGAGTGAAGCCTTGAGCAAATGCCCGTGTACATCTCATGACGGACACAGATGTGCAGGAGGCTACCGATGTGGTAGCAGGTACCATTTGAATTAAGTTTAAATCCTTAATGAATTAAGTGTTTATGTGTTTAACTTTTTGTGTGTAAAACTTTATATGGCCTTAGGTGCGGTTTTAGTAAATAAGATGCCTGCCAATGTACTGTTCGATAGCGGCGCAAGCCACTCCTTTGTAGCGAAGAGATTCACTAAGCACCTTGGTAGTTTGCCTGAATGGTTAGAGACTCCGTATCGTGTTCAAGCGGCCGGAGATCAGGTTATGGTTTCGTATCAGCAGTATCGAGATTGCGAATTAGAGTTTGAAGGCCAAACATTCTCCGCCACACTGATCCCTATTCAGATGTACGATTTTGATGTTATATTGGGAATGGACTGGATGGCCAAGCATCATGCCAATATTGATTGTCGATTGAAACAAGTGACAATCAAGAACGCTAAGATGGAAGAGGTAACGTTTCAAGGGGAACCGGAACGAAAGAAAGTTCCTAAGAAGATGTATGTGTCGGTTGCACAAGTGTGCAAAGCCTTAAGGAAAGGTGCTGAGGGATTCCTAGTGTATGCAATGGATGTTACTCGGGAGGTACCGTCCCTTGAGCAAATTCCAGTGGTCAATGAATTTCCTGATGTGTTTCCGGAAGATTTACCAGGAGTACCACCCCCGAGGGAAGTGGAGTTCGAGATAAACTTGATTCCAGGAACAGAACCTATTTCTAAAGCTCCTTATAGAATGGCTCCGGCAGAATTGAGAGAGTTGAAGGAACAACTGCAGGAGTTATTGGACAAGAAGTTTATCCACCCTAGTATATCGCCCTGGGGAGCACCTGTTTTGTTTGTAAAGAAGAAAGATGGTAGCATGAGGCTTTGTATCGATTATAGAGAGTTGAATAAAGTTACCATCAAGAATAAGTATCCCCTTCCACGAATTGAGGATTTGTTTGATCAACTCAAGGGCGCCAAGATTTTCTCTAAAATTGATCTCCAATCAGGGTATCATCAGTTGCGAGTGAAGGCTGAAGACAACGCGAAGACAGCCTTCCGCACAAGATATGGCCACTATGAGTTTTTGGTGATGCCGTTTGGATTAACAAATGCCCCCGCAGCTTTTATGGATCTTATGAATACCGTCTTTCGAGAACAGTTGGACAAATTTGTTGTTGTATTCATAGATGATATTCTGGTGTATTCCCCTGACGAACAAACTCACACTGATCATTTGAGAACCGTTCTAGGTATTTTGAGGCAGAAATAACTATATGCTAAGTTTAGCAAGTATGAATTTTGGTTAAGAAGTGTGGCTTTCCTAGGTCACGTGATATCAGAAGAGGGGATTGTTGTTGACCCGAAGAAGGTGGAAGCTATAACTGAATGGCCTAGACCTACCAACATCACCGAAGTGCGAAGTTTCTTGGGTCTAGCGGGTTATTATAGAAAGTTTGTTGAGGGATTCTCAAGGATTGCCGTACCACTCATTCGCCTTACTCAAAAGAAGTCCAAGTTTGAATGGACGACGGAATGTGAGCAAAGCTTCGTGGAGCTTAAGAAGAGATTAACGACAGCTCCAGTATTGGCTCAACCCTCCAGAACTGATGGATTTGTGATTTATAGTGATGCGTCCAAGAACGGTTTAGGTACGTAAACTAGAGTGTAAGGTTATGATCTTGTATATCCATTAAGTTTAGACTAATACCTTGTTTGTAGGTTGCGTTTTAATTCAAAACGAACGAGTCATCGCATATGCCTCAAGACAGCTAAAGCCTTATGAACAAAACTATCCCACACATGATCTTGAGCTTACCGCGGTTGTGTTCGCCTTAAAGATCTGGCGGCATTATTTGTATGGAGAGAAGTGCGCGGTATTCACGGATCATAAGAGTTTAAAGTATTTGTTCTCACAGAAGGAATTAAATATGAGGCAGCAGAGGTGGTTGGAGTTGCTAAAAGACTATGATTTGACAATCCATTACCACCCAGGGAAGGCTAATAAGGTGGCAGATGCGTTGAGTAAGAAGTCCAGCCATGCGCGACAATCACCATTGGAAAGAGAGATGGAGGAGTTTGGTTTAGATTTGATTGACTCCACAGTGAACGTTTTGACAACATTGACTATCACACCAAGTTTGGTTGATCGGATAAAGGAGGCTCAGAAGGATGATAAGACCCTCACTGAAATAATGGAAAGAGTGAAAAATAGCCGAGTTGAAGCATTTCGGATCAAAGGGGATGGGAGCTTGTGGTTTAGAGAAAGATTATGCGTGCCTAATGTTGACGAACTTAGGAGGGAAGTGTTGCAAGAAGCTCACAACTCAAGGCTATCCATACACCCTGGTAGCACCAAGATGTATAGAGATCTCAAGCAATATTATTGGTGGTCCGGAATGAAATGACATGTCGCTGAATTTATTGAGAGGTGTTTGGTTTGTCAACAGGTCAAGGCGGAACACCAAAGGCCTGGTGGATTGCTGATGCCGTTGGAAATTTCGGAGTGGAAATGGGAACATGTCACGATAGATTTCGTAGCGGGATTACCAAAGACCAGAAATGGATGTGACATGATTTGGGTCATCGTGGATCGTCTAACAAATTCTGCCATTTCCTACCCGTTTCAAGTGAAGCACCTCTTGACAAGCTAGTGAATGTATATATGGAGAATATTGTTAGCTTGCATGGTGTCCCGGTAAGTATAGTGTCTGACCGAGATTCACGGTTCACATCTATGTTTTGGACAGCATTTCAGAAAGCCATGGGTACAGAGTTAAGGTTGAGTACGGCGTATCATCCACAAACCGATGGACAGTCCGAGCGGACTATTCAGACCTTGGAAGATATGCTAAGGGCTTGCATGTTGGATTTTAAAGGGAGTTGGGATGGAATTGTAAAGCTGATGGAGTTTTCTTATAACAATAGTTATCACAGCGCGATTGACATGGCTCCTTTTGAAGCTTTGTATGGAAGGAAATGTAGGTCTCCGGTTTATTGGGACGAAGTAGGCGTGAGGACCATCACCGGACCTGAACTATTGGAGAAGACGCTAGAGAAGGTGAAAGTCATCCGGGAAAGACTCAAGACGGCTCAGGATCGCAATAAGAGTTGGGCAGATTCCAAACGACGACCATTGGAATTTGATGTGGGTGAAAAAGTTTATTTGAGAGTATCACCCATGAAGGGCGTTATGAGGTTTGGAGTCAAAGGCAAGCTAAGTCCTCGTTTTATTGGTCCTTATGAAATACTTGAGAAAGTGGGAGCCTTGGCATATAGATTGGCATTACCTCCGGGGTTGGCGCAAGTTCACAATGTATTCCACGTGTCACAATTAAGGAAGTACGTGGCGGATCCAGGTCATGTACTTGAAGCTCCACCTTTGGAACTCAAGGACGATGTTTCATATGAGGAGATACCTGTGAAAGTTGTGGACCGAAAGGATCAAGTGTTGAGGAAGCGAGTGATTCCGTATGTAAAGGTCAAGTGGAGCAATCACACGGAATGTGAAGCCACTTGGGAGCTCGAAGAACAAATGCGGGAGAAGTATCCTCAGCTCTTTGACTAAGGTACGTAAGTTTCGAGAACGAAACTTTTTGTAAGGGGGGTGGAATGTCATACCCCGTGACTTTTAAGCGCAACTTTCAATATGTTAGGTCAACCTTAAACGCAATTTAATTAATGATGTAGGATGTGCGACTTAGTTACTTAAAATATAGGAAAAATAAGAATAGGGGTTAAAAGTAGAATTAAAGGTAATTAAAGGAAATTACCTAAAAGGTCCCTACTAGGAGATAGGGGAGTTACCAAAATTTAATATAACTCCCCATCTCAGCCTAATGGGACGGTTATACCATCAAAAAGAAGAGGGGAAAACCGCAGGAAAAGAGAAAGAAGAGAAAAGGAGAGGAAGAAGAAGAAGAGAAG
This sequence comes from Eustoma russellianum, assembly GCA_036186865.1. Classification (NCBI taxonomy): domain Eukaryota; kingdom Viridiplantae; phylum Streptophyta; class Magnoliopsida; order Gentianales; family Gentianaceae; genus Eustoma; species Eustoma russellianum. The sequence goes on from AP025068.1 coordinate 11,054,815, forward strand.
AAGGAAAAGGAAGGAAAAGGCCAATCTAGATTCAATCCTTATCAAGATTCTGCAGTAAATTCGTAAGGCTAACTAGAAACAAAGGCAAGTAATCTTTCTATACGCTTTACGCAAATTTTGATACGTTAGGCCCTATGTTCTTACAAAGAGAAAACTTGGATCACACATTGGTAATCTTGTCTTGTCTATGTTAAATCCTTTATTATATGTAAGTTTTGTTGCTAGTTGTGTAAAGTCTTGTTCTTTGGGTCATATTTCTGAAAGTAGTTATGCGTGCTTTGTTGTTTGTCAAGCATGCCCATGAAAGTGTATACTTGATGTGCTTATTGTCTTGTTCTATTCTCATGTTGATTGTCTATACTTAGACGTTTGGGGGTAAGTGCAGGGAATTGAAGGATGAGTGATGGCATTGTTGTAGACTTGTTGTGTTGGGAATGTTGATGATATCTTTTGAAGGTTGTGAATGATTGAAGGTTAAGAGGGGATATTGTTAGACAGAACTAAGCATCAATTCATGATTAGATGTGTGTTAAGTACGATGAATCTAGATGGTAAGATGGAATCTTGAGAGGTTTAACATGAAAGGGTTGAAGGAGGAAGATGATGGGAGGAAGTTACTGCAGAAAAACTGCAGTTTGGCATCGTCGAAACACTTCGAACGCCTACATTAGGCGCTTCAAGTCACATTAGGCACCTAATGTAGCGTTCAATGTGTCCTGAAGCTTTCCCGTACAGAAAAACTGCAGTTTAGAACCGTCAGAACACTTCGAACACCTACATTAGGCGCTCTATGTCACATTAGGCGCCTAATGTAGCGTTCAATGTGTCATGAATCATCCCCGAACACTTTGAACACCTACATTAGCCGCTCTATGTCACATTAGGCGTTTCATGTAGGCGTTCAATGTCTACGGAACATCCCCGAACACTTCGAACGCCTAGTATAGGCGCTCTATGTCACTTTAGGCGCCTCATGTGGCGTTCCAAGTATACTGGAAGTCTTTTTAACCCTTTAGGCGCCCTATGTATGTGTGGTAACTTTATACACTTCTTTTGAACATAAAATGCAAAGGTATTTGAGGTGTAATTGAGGTGTAGATGGTAAGTTTGATCAAGCAAGAATAAGATTGAACCCTAAGTGAATTAGTAAGACGAAGGGACTTGGAAAGTTACGTACATGGAGCGTTTGAGGTGCAAGACTATATACTTGATATGTATGATGTATGTGTGTGTGTTACATGTTTGATACGAAGTTACATGTGCATCCTGCATCCTGACATGGGCACTTGCATTTAATTTGAGATTTGCTTTGCAAAAGAACATGTGTTTACAAGAAAGGTGTAAAGTTTCCGAAAGACAAAATGGCTGCTGGTTGATCGCAGGGTATAAAAGTCACGCCTGCGAAAGCAGGGTATAAAAGCATGATCTGTGAATCAACAGCAGGGTATAAAGTATTTTATGGGGCCGTGGACCTATCAGCACGGAAAATAAAGTATTTTATGGGGCCGTGGACCTTTCAGCACGGGGTATAAAGTTATATTTGCTGTGGATTGATCACCCACAGGGTATAAAGTTCTGCTACGCGAAGAATATGATATGTAAAGTGATGAAATGTTTTGTGAAATGACATGCATGACATGTTTATGAAAGAAGACATATGCATGGGTGTTGTGTGTGATTTTAAAGAAGTACATGCATCATGATACACGAAGCATAAGACTTGATATGCCAGAAACGTGGTTAGTTTATGACTTGCTGATGTGATACGTTGTTTTAATACATGCTTGTTCTCGTACCCGTGTACCATATATGTGCTTTATCTGTTTTGAGAAATTCTTATTGTGATGCTATTTGTTAACTCGAGCACCTATATTTTGGGCAATGATTTATACACTGGTGACTCGTCGTGTGTGATTCTGTAAGGTGTATAGACGGGTTACTTGCTGACGATAATTTCGCTAAGAACAGTTCTCTATTCCTTTTCAGGTGAGCCTGAATATGAGTTGATATTTATCGAGGACGATGGCGAGTGGGCTCAGTGGGAAGACGTACATGGGAATAAATAGATGCTGGATTATTTTCTTGAGATTGGAAACTCAATGTTATTATGTTGTTCTGACATTTGTGTTAGCTAGAAGACCAAACACTTTTTAATTCCGCTGCATTTTCTGGTTTTAATGACGATGAAGTTTTAAATTTATCGATGTTTCCGCTGATTTATCTTTCGTCATAGATGATGTATGCTTGATCCGCTTTGACGCTTCGTAGTTCTCATAGTAGACTACGGCGGGTGCACTGGTTCCGATGACGGTACCGTGCTGGGGCGCTACAAGTGGTATCAGAGACAGGTTTCAGATCTATCTCGGAAACTTAGGTTCATGATCTTTTAGACACCTAAGTTATGATTCTCCCTTAAGTCTGACCCTTAGATATAAGTATTGATTATTCTTAGTGGTTAAGTATGATATGGGTTGGGTGTGTGCGAGCGCGTTTATCATCTAATGTCGTATTAATAGTTGTCTTACATACCTCACCCCCTTCGTACGCGTTCAAGGCTTCAGTAACCCTTTGTATTTACTGAATGCTAATGCAATGTTGACCTTTTCAGAGAAATATGCCTCCAAGAAGAGATAACACAGGCAACTCTGGCAATGGACTGGAGAACCAGCCACCACAAGTTGTTTTACACCAGGTGCTCACTGATGCACTGACGGTGATTGCACAAGGGTATGTGCAACAGCATCAGCCTCAGCCTCTGCCTCCACCGCCGCCACAGCATAACATCAGGTTCTTTTATGGAGAGATGAGGAAGATGAGGGTGCCGGAGTTCGGTGGATGTATTGATCCTGAGGAGGCTTAGCACTGGTTGGCTGAGGTGGAGAAATGTTTTAGGCTAGTGCAAGTACCGAATGAGATAAAGGTTGAGGTGGCCACGCCCGTTCTAAGTGGCAAGGCTGGCGAATGGTGGGACGGAATGGTGTAGAGAATGACCCCACCAATCTCCTGGACTCAGTTTTGTGATGTTTTCCTGAAGTACTACGTACCAGAGACTGCGATATTGGACAAGATAAGAGCGTTTGACAGATTGGAGCAAGGAAGGATGACGGTGTCGGAGTATGCAGATCGTTTTCATGCTTTGGGTAAGTTTGCCCCTGCGATCATGTCTGATAATCGTCTTAAGATGACGAAGTTTGAGAGGGGTTTGGACTCGAGGATACAATCAGCGATAGTGAATGCGGGGATGAAAACTTATGAGGATATGTTAGATGTGTGCTTCCGTGTTGAGAGTGATTTCCGCCGAGTAGCGGCAAGAGCAGCTGGCGCAGGAGGGTCTGATAGAGGCAAAAGGCCAAGAGAGGATGTGAGAGTGTGTGGAAGACCCGGACGTTGGGTCAAGATTCCAAGAAGAGGTCCGGTTGGAAATTTTCAGAGACCTCCACCCCAGAACCAGGTGGCCCAGCAGGCTATAGGAGTATGTCCACACTGCAACAACAGGAACCACGTCGGAGAGTGTAGGAAAGTGGCTGGAGCATGCTTCCGATGCGATCAAGTGGGCCATATGATTAGAGACTGTCCGGAGATGAAGAAGAATAATCCTGGAGAGGCAGCTCAGCAGCCGAGAGTGAAGCCTCGAGCAAATGCCCGTGTACATCTCATGACGGACACAGATGTGCAGGAGGCTACCGATGTGGTAGCAGGTACCATTTGAATTAAGTTTAAATCCTTAATGAATTAAGTGTTTATGTGTTTAACTTTTTGTGTGTAAAACTTTATATGGCCTTAGGTGCGGTTTTAGTAAATAAGATGCCTGCCAATGTACTGTTCGATAGCGGCGCAAGCCACTCCTTTGTAGCGAAGAGATTCACTAAGCACCTTGGTAGTTTGCCTGAATGGTTAGAGACTCCGTATCTTGTTCAAGCGGCCGGAGATCAGGTTATGGTTTCGTATCAGCAGTATCGAGATTGCGAGTTAGAGTTTGAAGGCCAAACATTCTCCGCCACACTGATCCCTATTCAGATGTACGATTTTGATGTTATATTGGGAATGGACTGGATGGCCAAGCATCATGCCAATATTGATTGTCGATTGAAACAAGTGACAATCAAGAACGCTAAGATGGAAGAGGTAACGTTTCAAGGGGAACCAGAACGAAAGAAAGTTCCTAAGAAGATGTATGTGTCGGTTGCACAAGCGTGCAAAGCCTTAAGGAAAGGTGCTGAGGGATTCCTAGTGTATGCAATGGATGTTACTCGGGAGGTACCGTCCCTTGAGCAAATTCCAGTGGTCAATGAATTTCCTGATGTGTTTCCGGAAGATTTACCAGGAGTGCCACCCCCGAGGGAAGTGGAGTTCGAGATAAACTTGATTCCAGGAACAGAACCTATTTCTAAAGCTCCTTATAGAATGGCTCCGGCAGAATTGAGAGAGTTGAAGGAACAACTGCAGGAGTTATTGGACAAGAAGTTTATCCGCCCTAGTATATCGCCCTGGGGAGCACCTGTTTTGTTTGTAAAGAAGAAAGATGGTAGCATGAGGCTTTGTATCGATTATAGAGAGTTGAATAAAGTTACCGTCAAGAATAAGTATCCCCTTCCACGAATTGAGGATTTGTTTGATGAACTCAAGGGCGCCAAGATTTTCTCTAAAATTGATCTCCGATCAGGGTATCATCAGTTGCGAGTGAAGGCCGAAGACATCGCGAAGACAGCCTTCCACACAAGATATGGCCACTATGAGTTTTTGGTGATGCCGTTTGGATTAACAAATGCCCCCACAGCTTTTATGTATCTTATGAATACCGTCTTTCGAGAACAGTTGGACAAATTTGTTGTGGTATTCATAGATGATATTCTGGTGTATTCCCTTGACGAACAAACTCATGCTGATCATTTGAGAACCGTTCTAGGTATTTTGAGGCAGAAACAACTATATGCTAAGTTTAGCAAGTGTGAATTTTGGTTAAGAAGTGTGGCTTTCCTAGGTCACGTGATATCAGAAGAGGGGATTGCTATTGACCCGAAGAAGGTGGAAGCTATAACCGAATGGCCTAGACCTACCAACGTCACCGAAGTGCGAAGTTTCTTGGGTCTAGCGGGTTATTATAGAAAGTTTGTTGAGGGATTCTCAAGGATTTCCATACCTCTCAGTCGCCTTACTCAAAAGAAGTCCAAGTTTGAATGGACGACGGAATGCGAGCAAAGATTCGCGGAGCTTAAGAAGAGATTAACGACAGCTCCAGTATTGGCTCAACCCTCCGGAACTGATGGATTTGTGATTTATAGTGATGCGTCCAAGAACGGTTTAGGTACGTAAACTAGAGTGTAAGGTTATGATCTTGTATATCCATTAAGTTTAGACTAATACCTTGTTGTAGGTTGCGTTTTAATGCAAAACGAACGAGTCATCGCATATGCCTCAAGACAGCTAAAGCCTTATGAACAAAACTATCCCACACATGATCCTGAGCTTGCCGCGGTTGTGTTCGCCTTAAAGATCTGGCGGCATTATTTGTATGGAGAGAAGTGCGCGGTATTCACGGATCATAAGAGTTTAAAGTATTTGTTCTCACAGAAGGAATTGAATATGAGGCAGCGGAGGTGGTTGGAGTTGCTAAAAGACTATGATTTGACAATCCATTACCACCCAGGAAAGTCTAATAAGGTGGCAGATGCGTTGAGTAGGAAGTCCAGCCATGCGCGACAATCACCATTGGAAAGAGAGATGGAGGAGTTTGGTTTAGATTTGATTGACTCCACAGTGAACGTTTTGACAACATTGACTATCACACCAAGTTTGGTTGATCGGATAAAGGAGGCTCAGAAGGATGATAAGACCCTCACTGAAATAATGGAAAGAGTGAAAAATAGCCGAGTTGAAGCATTTCGGATCAAAGAGGATGGGAGCTTGTGGTTTAGAGAAAGATTATGCGTGTCTGATGTTGACGAACTTAGGAGGGAAGTGTTGCAAGAAGCTCACAACTCAAGGCTATCCATACACCCTGGTAGCACCAAGATGTATAGAGATCTCAAGCAATATTATTGGTGATCCGGAATGAAACGACATGTCGCTGAATTTATTGAGAGGTGTTTGGTTTGTCAACAGGTCAAGGCGGAACACCAAAGGCCTGGTAGATTGCTGATGCCGTTGGAAATTTCGGAGTGGAAATGGGAACATGTCACGATGGATTTCGTAGCGGGATTACCAAAGACCAGAAGTGGATGTGACATGATTTGGGTCATCGTGGATCGTCTAACAAAGTCTGCACATTTCCTACCCGTTTCAAGTGAAGCACCTCTTGACAAGCTAGTGAATGTATATATGGAGAATATTTTTAGCTTGCATGGTGTCCCGGTAAGCATAGTGTCTGACCGAGATTCACGGTTCACATCTAAGTTTTGGACAGCATTTCAGAAAGCCATGGGTACAGAGTTAAGGTTGAGTACGGCGTATCATCCACAAACCGACGGACAGTCCGAGCGGACTATTCAGACCTTGGAAGATATGCTAAGGGCTTGCATGTTGGATTTTAAAGGGAGTTGGGATGGAATTGTAAAGCTGATGGAGTTTTCTTATAACAATAGTTATCACAGCGCGATTGACATGGCTCCTTTTGAAGCTTTGTATGGAAGGAAATGTAGGTCTCCGGTTTATTGGGACGAAGTAGGCGTGAGGACCATCACCGGACCTGAACTATTGGAGAAGACGCTAGAGAAGGTGAAAGTCATCCGGGAAAGACTCAAGACGGCTCAGGATCGCAATAAGAGTTGGGCAGATTCCAAACGACGACCATTGGAATTTGATGTGGGTGAAAAAGTTTATTTGAGAGTATCACCCACGAAGGGCGTTATGAGGTTTGGAGTCAAAGGCAAGCTAAGTCCTCGTTTTATTGGTCCTTATGAAATACCTGAGAAAGTGGGAGCCTTGGCATATAGATTGGCATTACCTCCGGAGTTGGCGCAAGTTCACAATGTATTCCACGTGTCACAATTAAGGAAGTACGTGGCGGATCCAGGTCATGTACTTGAAGCTCAACCTTTGGAACTCAAGGACGATGTTTCATATGAGGAGATACCTGTGAAAGTTGTGGACCGAAAGGATCAAGTGTTGAGGAAGCGAGTGATTCCGTATGTAAAGGTCCAGTGGAGCAATCACACGGAACGTGAAGCCACTTGGGAGCTCGAAGAACAAATGCGGGAGAAGTATCATCAGCTCTTTGACTAAGGTACGTAAGTTTCGAGGACGAAACTTTTTGTAAGGGGGGTGGAATGTCATACCCCGTGACTTTTAAGCGCAACTTTCAATATGTTAGGTCAACCTTAAACGCAATTTAATTAATGATGTAGGATGTGTGACTTAGTTACTTAAAATATAAGAAAAATAAGAAGAGGGGTTAAAAGTAGAATTAAAGGTAATTAAAGGAAATTACCTAAAAGGTCCCTACTAGGAGATAGGGGAGTTACCAAAATTTAGTATAACTCCCCATCTCAGCCTAATGGGACGGTTATACCATCAAAAAGAAGAGGGGAAAACCGCAGGAAAAGAGAAAGAAGAGAAAAAGAGAGGAAGAAGAAGAAGAGAAGAAGGAAAAGGAAGGAAAATGCCAATCTAGATTCAATCCTTATCAAGATTCTGCAGTAAATTCGTAAGGCTAACTAGAAACAAAGGCAGGTAATCTTTATATACGCTTTACGCAAATTTTGATACGTTAGGCTTATGTTCTTACAAAGAGAAAACTTGGATCACACATTGGTAATCTTGTCTTGTCTATGTTAAATGCTTTATTATATGTAAGTTTTGTTGCTAGTTGTGTAAAGTCTTGTTCTTTGGGCCATATTTCTGAAAGTAGTTATGCGTGCTTTGTTGTTTGTCAAGCATGCCCATGAAAGTGTATATTTGATGTGATTATTGTCTTGTTCTATTCTCATGTTGATTGTCTACACTTAGACGTTTGGGGGTAAGTGCAGGGAATTGAAGGATGAGTGATGGCATTGTTGTAGACTTGTTGTGTTGGGAATGTTGATGATATCTTTTGAAGGTTGTGAATGATTGAAGGTTAAGAGGGGATATTGTTAGACATAACTAAGCATCAATTCATGATTAGATGTGTGTTAAGTACGATGAATCTAGATGGTAAGATGGATCTTGAGAGGTTTAACATGAAAGGGTTCAAGGAGGAAGATGATGGGAGGAAGTTACTGCAGAAAAACTGCAGTTTGGCATCGTCAGAACACTTCGAACGCCTACATTAGGCGCTTCAAGTCACATTAGGCGCCTAATGTAGCTTTCAATGTGTCCTGAAGCTTTCCCGTACAGAAAAACTGCGGTTTAGAACCGTCAGAACACTTCGAACACCTACATTAGGCGCTCTATGTCGCATTAGGCGCCTAATGTAGCGTTCAATGTGTCCTGAATCATCCCCGAACACTTTGAACACCTACATTAGGCGCTCTATGTCACATTAGGCGCTTCATGTAGGCGTTCAATGTCTACGGAACATCCCCGAACACTTCGAACGCCTAGTATAGGCGCTCTATGTCACTTTAGGCGCCTCATGTGGCGTTCCAAGTATACTGGAAGTCTTTTTAACCCTTTAGGCGCCCTATGTATGTGTGGTAACTTTATACACTTCTTTTGAACATAAAATGCAAAGGTATTTGAGGTGTAATTGAGGTGTAGATGGTAAGTTTGATCAAGCAAGAATAAGATTGAACCTTAAGTGAATTAGTAAGACGAAGGGACTTGGAAAGTTACGTACATGGAGTGTTTGAGGTGCAAGACTATATACTTGATATGTATGATGTATGTGTGTGTGTTTTACATGTTTGATACGAAGTTACATGTTCATCATGCATCCTGACATGGGCACTTGCATTTGATTTGAGATTTGCTTTGCAAAAGAACATGTGTTTGCAAGAAAGGTGTAAAGTTTTCGAAAGACAAAATGGCTGCAGGTTGATCGCAGGGTATAAAAGTCACGCCTTCGAAAGCAGGGTATAAAAGCGTGATCTGTGAATCAACAGCAGGGTATAAAGTATTTTATGGGGCCGTGGACCTATCAGCACAGAAAATAAAGTATTTTATGGGGCCGTGGACCTATCAGCACGGATATATGATATATGTAATGGGGCCGTGGACCTTTCAGCACGGGGTATAAAGTTATATGTTATGCGGCCGTGGACCTTTTCAGCACGGGGTATAAAGTTCCGTTTGCTGTGGATTGATCACCCATAGGGTATAAAGTTCTGCTACGCGAAGAATATGATATGTAAAGTGATGAAATGTTTTGTGAAATGACATGCATGGCATGTTTATGAAAGAAGACATATGCATGGGTGTTGTGTGTGATTTTAAAGAAGTACATGCATTATGATACACGAAGCATAAGACTTGATATGCCAGAAACGTGGTTAGTTTATGACTTGCTGATGTGATACGTTGTTTTAATACATGCTTGTTCTCGTACCCGTGTACCATATATGTGCTTTATCTGTTTTGAGAAATTCTCATTGTGATGCTATTTGTTAACCCGAGCACCTATATTTTGGGCAATGATTTATACACTGGTGACTCGTCGTATGTGATTCCGTAAGGTGTATAGACGGGTTACTTGCTGGCGATAATTTCGCTAAGAACAATTCTCTATTCCTTTTCAGGTGAGCCTGAATATGAGTTGATATTTATCGAGGACGATGGCGAGTGGGCTCAGTGGGAAGACGGACATGGGAATAGATAGATGCTGGATTATTTTCTTGAGATTGGCAACTCAATGTTATTATGTTGTTCTGACATTTGTGTTAGCTAGAAGACCAAACACTTTTTAATTCCGCTGCATTTTCTGGTTTTAATGACGATGAAGTTTTAAATTTATCGATGTTTCCGCTGATTTATCTTTCGTCATAGATGATGTATGCTTGATCCGCTTTGACGCTTCGTAGTTCTCATAGTAGACTACGGTGGGTGCACTGGTTCTGATGACGGTATCGGGCCGGGGCGCTACAAATGGTCTCCGGATTGCATGTTGGTATGGTAACGGAGCTGCATATGGCTACGATGAAATCACAAGTGATTGGTTTAATTCGGGTGCAACGGTGCACGTATACAACAACAAGGATCTATTCAAGACCTACAATGTTGTGGACGATAGCCAGCAGGTTCTATTGAGAAACCGCAGTGATACAAAAGTCTTGGAGAAGGGTAGTGTAGAGTTAGACTTCACTTCTTGAAAGAAGTTGTTGTTAGTCAATGTTCTACATGTACCCGAAGTTTCGAAGGATCTTGTTTCAACTAATTTAGTTTGTAAGAATGGATTCAAGATTGTAATGGAGGGAGACAAAATTATAATGTCCAAGAACGTAATCTTTGAGGGCAATGGTTACTCTTGCAACGGGATGTTCAAACTGAGTATTAATAAAACTCCTTCGGCTGGTCTTTACTCTGTTGATTCTTCTTTTTCATTCAGACATGATAGACTTGCGCATGTAAGTAGTGCAACGATTAAATTTATGTCTAAGCATGTCTTAATTTCTTGTAAAGATAAAACGAAAGAACATGTGAGATTTGCATACAAGCTAAAATGACAAAGAAACCATTTCCAAAAATGGAAAGGAAAACAGAACTCTTGATTTTTGTTCATTCGCAAATTTGTGAATTGAACGGTGTTTTGACACGAGGTGGAAAGCGATATTTCATAACTTTCATTGATGATGCCTCTAGATATACATATGTATATTTGCTAAGGCATAAAGATGAAGCTTTTGAAAGGTTCAAAGTTTACGAAATGGAAGTTAAAAATCAATCGTGATTGAAAATCAGAGTTCTAAGAAGTGACCGTGGTGGTGAATACTTCCCTCTTGAATTTAATTAATATTGTGAGAAAAATGGTATCATACACCAAAAAAGTGCTTCGTATACACCCCAACAAAATGCCTTGATTGAAAGAAAGAATACAAGTTTAGTTGACATGTGAAATACAATGTTAATAGACTCTGATTTGCCAAATAATTTATTGGGAGAAGCCTTGTTAACGGCTTGTCACATTCATAATAGAATTCCTTCTAAGAAGCTTAAGGTTTCTCTATATGAAATATGGAAGAAACAAAGACCAAATCTAAGTTATCTTAGAGTTTGGAGTTGTCTAGCCTATTATACAGTTTCGGATCCAAACAGAACTATGTTGGGGAAAAGACCCGTCAGAGGTGTTTTTATTGGATATGGTGAAAACTCTAAAGCGTATAAGATTCTAGTCATAGATTCAAATGTAATTGTTGAATCTAGTGATGTTGAATTTTTTGAGAATAAATTCTTAAGAACACATTAATCAAGATTCAACAAGTGAAAATTTGAATGAACCTATAGTTGGAGATTTATCTAATGATCCTTCTATTGTTGAACAAAATTCTCCAACTGAAGTCAGGAGGAGTCAACGGACTAGAAAGGAGAAGAATTTATATCCGGATTTTATTTATTCACAATCTATTACTTTCTTAGTTGAAGGTACTAGGACAAACGTATTTAATCAAATACTGATTTTTCTAAGTGTAGAAGATGATCCTAAATCCTATAAAGAGGTGATGCAATCGAGAGATGCATTATTTTAGAATGAAGCAATTGATGATGAGATGAACTCATTGTCAAACAGTATATATGGATTCTGACTGATTTGCCACCTAGTTCCAAGGCAAAGGATGTAAATGGGTATTCAGAAGGAAATACAGTATGGATGGTTCAATTCAAACTTTCAAGAATAGATTAGTAGTCAAAGGCTAAAACAAACAGAAGGGGTAGACTATTTTGATACTCATGCTCCAGTTGCAAGAATAACTTCCATTCGAGTGTTGATAGCATTAGCATCCATTAACAATCTGTTTATTCATCAAATATATGTTAAGACTGCATTTCTCAATGATGATTTAGACGAAGAAGTTTATATGGAACAACCGGAAGGTTTTGTTCTTCCATGTAATAAGCACAAAGTGTGCAAATTGGTAAGTCCATTGTATGGATTGAAACAAGCACCGAAACAATGGGATGAAAAGTTTGACACTACCATTTTAAAAAATGGTTTCCCGCATAATAGTGCTGATAAGTGTGTATATTCCAAGTTTACGGACAAATATGATGTCATTATTTGTTTGTACGTAGATGACATGGTGATTATTGGCACTAATATAGGAGTAAATGAAACTAAGAAGTATTTAACTTCACAATTCCAAATGAAAGATTTGGGTGAGGTAGATACTATCTTAGGTATAAAAGTGTCTAAACATAGTGGGGGTTTTGCTCTTTGTCAATCTCATTATATATACAAAGTGTTGAATAAGTTCAATCACTTGGAGATCAAAGAACCAAACACACCGTTTGATGCCTTATACAAATTGACTGGACATACCGGTAGAGCGGTTGCTCAACTTGAATATGCTAGTGCAATTGGTAGTTTAATGTATGCTACATATTGCACTAGACCGAATATTGCCTTTGTGGTGTGCAAATTATCAAGGTATACTAGTAATCCTAGTATGAACCATTGGAACACAATCGGACGAGTACTTGGGTACTAGAAACGAACAATGAACTATGAACTATGAACATTCCGTCGCAAGAATAACCCTTGCCGACAAAGATTCCGTTCTTGGACATTATAATTTTATCCCCCTCTATTACAATCTTGAATCCATTCTTACAAACTAAATTAGCAGAAACAAGATTCTTTGAAATCTTGGGTACATGTAGAACGTTGACTAACAACTACTTCTTTCCAGAAGTAATGTCTAACTCTACAATACCTTTCCTCCAAGACTTTTGTGGCACTGTGGTTTCCCATTAGAACATGCTGACTATCGTCCACAACATGGTAGGCCTTGAATAGATCCTTGTTGTTGCATACATGCACCATTGCACTCAAATTAAACCACGAATCACTTGTGATTTCGTTCGTAGCCATACGCAGCTCAGTTACCATACCAACATGCAATCCGGAGACCATTGCAACCAATTGATTAGTTCCAATGACTACCATATTAGCATTATTGGCATGTTGAGAACTACCACCTTGTGTTTGTTTCTTTTGAAACCAGCAGTCCTTTTTGAGGTGTCCTTTCTTGCCACAATCGTAACACCTTTTACCTTTCTTGGAGTTTTCTGCTTTGTGTGTGGATTCAGACGATTCGAAGTTCTTTTTGTTTCCAATCCAACTCCATGTTTTCCCTTTGACGTATACACTCTAGGTGTATCATCAGAAACATGCCTTTTAACGAGACTTCTAGTCTCCTCTTCAATTCTCAAATGTTTCTGAAGTTGCTCATGAGAAAAGGATTCAGTCGAGTGTAGCAACTTTAACCTGTAGTCATTCCAACTAGTTGTTGTAGGGTTGTTGATAATTGATGGCTTGAGGCGAGTAGAAACACTATCCATAAGGAACATTTGCCCCCACTAATTGATGCAGGGTTGTAAACAAATTTCCACCTAGGATATAACAGCCAAATGATCTCTTATCCTCAACAATAAGGATAGAAATCCAATAAACTTTCAATTGAGAATGCTTTGGAGTAACAAGAAGAATTTAGAATGCTTGATCTTGAACAATGGATTGGATTATCTAGAAATGTGTTAAGCATGCCTTTTTATAGGCATTTTAACTTCATCTCAGACGTTAAAACCGCTCTTAGGTGGTTGGAATACGTCCCTTGGTGCAAAAGTTACAACTTTAGATGAAGAGTCACACTTGTTGGGCACATCAACGATCGATGTGATCGATCTATGTCTCACAGAGAGCTCCAACTTTTCATCTAAACTACTTCGATCGATCTATGTAATGGATGTCATGTCGATCAATCTATATTAGACAGTGTACTTCAACTTTGCACTCAGGGTACATCAATCGATCGAAGTCATTGATCGATCAAAGTCATCGATCTATGTAACATCGATCGATCGATATGATCGATCTATGTCCAACAGAATACTCAGTTTCATTTTCAAGCCACATGGATCGATCCAACTGAGACATGAATCGATCCATGTCATGAGTCAAGCTATTCTTGCTTATTTAAACACCAATCCACCTTCATTATTCATCCCATTGCCTTTACAAACTATCATTATAATCCCCCACTTAGTTTGTAAAGCAGCTCTAACATTTCATGCATCTAAGAAGTGTCTTTTGATTAACCTCTTATTAGTATAATACTTTAAAGTTCTAACGAAATCTTCATAGCTGAAAAGCCTGGAATCAGATTCCTATGTGCTAGAACCAGAAATATCATACACATGAAACCACACTCTCTGTAGAAGTTCATTTTAAACCACACTTTATGGCCTTGTGCTTCCCTTAGTATTCATGAACATTTCAAGATCTTTGCTTGCCAAAGCGGCACCACTTCTCATGTTCATATAGGTGAAGATTAAGATATTCCTCTTAATCCTTCATTAAGAGTGCTTTAACATTCATCCTCCTTTAACACTAATATTCCAATTATTAAAAATCAAAACAGTGCCGGTTGATTCTTTAAAGATCAATGTTAGTGCTTTAATCCCTCACTTTGTGGCTTGTTGTTACTCATTGAACCTTTGACTAGTGGAATGCTAGGAAAGGTTGGGTTTCCATCACAAGTGAACTTACACCATACGTCTCAATCTCATCCCTAAAGATGTACTTTGTACCAAGTCTTTTGAAAGACGCTTTGTCAACGGATCCGCCAGGTTATTGTAGGACTTGACATATGTAATGTCTATTATACCATCCGTTATTAATTTCCTTACACTGTGATAGCCAAGCAACGATGTCTAGAGCTTATAGTAAAATCTATAATAGGAAATCTAGACATGTCAGCCTTAGGCATAATACTTCGATCGGTCGATCTATGTTGGACAGTATTCTTCAACTTTGCACTCAGGGTATAACGATCGATCGAAGTCATCAATCTATGTGACATTGATCGATCGATGTGATTGATTTATGTCCAACAGAATACTCAGCTTCATTTTCAAGCCACATGGATCGATCCAACTGAGACATGGATCGATAACGTCGATCGATCGATGTCACATAGATCGATCACATTGATCGATCGATGTGCACAACAGGTGAGACTCTTCATATAAAGATCCAACTTTTGCACCGAATGACGTATTCCAACCATCCAAGAATGGTTTGAACGTCTGAGATAAAGTTAAAATGCCTTTGAAAAGACACGTTTAACATATTTCAAGATGATCCAATCCATTGTTCAAGATCAAGCATTCTAAATTCTTCTTCCTTCTCCGAAAAATTCTCAATTGAAAGTTCATTGAATTTATATTCTTATTGCTGAGGATAAGAGATCATTTAGCTATTGGATCCTATGAGAAAATTTATCTACAACCCTGCAGCAACTAGTGGGGCAAATATTCTTTACGTATAGTGTTTTTACACGCCTCAAGCCATCATTATATACTTCAACTACTCGTTGTTCCTAAAATGTTCATGAATACTATGGGAAGCACAAGCCATAAAGTGCGATTTAAGATGATATTCTAGGGAGAGTGGTTTCATGTGTATAATATTTTCGGTTCTAGCACATATGAATTTGATTAAAGGCTTTTCAGCTATCAAGATTTCGTTAGAACATTGAAGTATTATACTAACAAGAGGTTCAAATCAAAAGATACCTCTTATAGCATGAAATGTCATAAGTTTCTTTACAAACTAAGTGGAGGATTGTAATGATAGTTTGTAAAGGCAATGGGATGAAGAATGAAGGTGGATTGGTGTTTAAATAAGCAAGTATAGCGTGGCTCATGACATGGATCGATCCATGTCTCAGTTGGATCAATCCATGTGACTTGAAAATGAAGTTCTGTTGGACATAGATCGATCACATCAATCAATTGATGTCACATAGATCGATGACTTCGATCGATCGATGTACCTTGAGTGCAAAGTTGAAGTACATTATCCAACATAGATCGATCAGATAGATCGATTGATGTGACTTAGATCGATATATAGATCGATCGAAGTAGTTTGGATGAAAAGTTGGAACCCTCTGTGAGACATCGATCGATGTCACATAGATGTCGATCGATTTGACCAACAGGTGTGACTCTTTATCCAAAGTTGTAACTCTTGAACCAAGAGACGTATTGCAACCACACAAGAAAAGTTTAAACATCTGAGATGAAGTTGAAATGCCTATAAAAAGCATGTTTAACACATTTCAAGCTGATCCAATCCATTGTTCAAGATCAAGCATTCTAAATTCTTCTTCCTACTCCAAAGCATTCTCAATTGAAAGTTCATTGGATTTCTATCCTTATTGCTGAGTATAAAAGATCATTTGGCAGTTGTATTCTAAGAGAAAATTTGTCTACAACCTTGCAGCAACTAGTGGGGGCAAATATTCCTTACAGATAATGTTTCAAAACGCCTCAAACCATCAATTATCTACTTCTATTACTTGTTCCAATATTCAATTTCTCTGTTATTCCGCTTCTTTACCTGCAGATCTCAATGCTACGAATTCAGATTCCATTGTGGAGTGTGTAATACATGTCTGTTTCTTTGAAGCCCAAGAAACCGCACCACCACCCAAAGTAAACACCCCATCCCGTAGTAGCTTTGTTATCACCAACACTAGTTATCCAACTAGAGTTAGTATAACCGGAGGGAAAAATTAATATAATAAAATTCGTAATTCATAGTTCGTTTCAAGTACTCAAGTACTCGGTATATTAGGATTACTAGAATACCTTGATAATTTGCACATCGCAAAGGCAATATCCGGTATAGTGCAATATGTAGCATACTTTAGACTACCAATTGCACTAGCATATTCTAGTTGAATAACAACTCTACCGACATCTTCAGTCAATTTGTATGAGGCATCAAAAGGTGTGTTTCCTTCTTTGATCTCCAAGTGATTAAATCTTTATTCATATAATGAGATTGACAAAAAGTAAAACCCCCACTATGTTTGGACACTTTTATCCCAAAGATAGTATCTACCTCACACAAATCTTTCATTTGGAATTGTGAAGTTAAATACTTCCTAGTTTCGTTTACTCCTTCCATATTAGTGCCAATAATCAGCATGTCATCAACGTACAAACAAATAATGAGACCATATTTGTCCGTAAAC
Source organism: Eustoma russellianum (assembly GCA_036186865.1). NCBI lineage: Eukaryota > Viridiplantae > Streptophyta > Magnoliopsida > Gentianales > Gentianaceae > Eustoma > Eustoma russellianum. The sequence goes on from AP025068.1 coordinate 11,071,929, forward strand.
TTAGAATATACACACTTATCGGCACTATTATGCCAGAACCATTCTTTAAAATACTCTCAAACTTTTCATGCCACTGTTTCGGTGCTTGTTTCAATTCATACAACGACCTTACCAATTTGCACACTTTGTGCTCATTACCCGGTAAAACAAAACCTTCCGGTTGCTCCACATAGACTTCATTGTCTAAATCACCATTGAGAAATGCATCTTAACATCTATTTGATGAATAAACAAATTATTTATGGATGCCAAAGCTATAAACACTCTAATAGATGTTATTCTCGCAACCGGAGCATATGTATCAAAATAGTCTATCTCTTCTCTTTGTCTAAAGCCTTTCGCTACTAATCTAACCTTGAAAGTTTGAATTGAACCATCTCGGTATTATATTTTCTTCTAAATATCCATTTACATCCAATTGCTTTAGAATCCAGAGCCAACTCAGTGAGAACACACGTATTGTTAGACAATAATGAATTCATCTCATCATCAATTGCTCCCTTTCAAAACGATGCATCTCACGATTGCACCGCATCCTTATAGGATTTAGGATCATCTTCTACACTTAGAACTATCGGTATTAGATTAAATACCTTTGTCCTATTACCTTCAACTAAGAAAGTAATAGATTGTTAAGAAATGAAATCCGGATGTAAATGCTTCTCCTTTCTAGCCCGTTGACTCCTTCTAACTTCAATAGAGAATTTTGTTCAACACTAGAAGGATCATTAGAGAAATCTCCAACTATAGGTTCATTCAATTCCACTTGTTGAATCTTGATTTGAATATGTCCTTAAGAATTTATTCTCAAGAAATTCAACATCCCTAGATTCAACAACCACTTTGGATCCTATGTCTAGAATCCTATATGCTTTAGAGTTTTCAACATATCCAATAAAAACACCTTTGAGGGCTCTTGGCTCCAACTTAGGTCTTTTGGGATCCGGAACTTTATAATAGGCTAAACAGCCCCAAACTCTAAGATAACTTAGATTTGGTCTTCGTTTCTTCCATATTTCATATGGAGAAACCTTAAACTTCTTAGAAGGAATTCTATTATGAATGTGACAAGCCGTTAACATGGCTTCTCCCCACAAATTCTTTTTCAAACCGGAGTTTATTAACATTGCATTTAGCATGTCAACTAAACTTCTATTCTTTATTTTTGCCAAACCATTTTGCTGGAGTGCATATAGAGAGCAGTTTTCTGGTGTATGATATCATTCTCGTCACAGAATTGATTGAATTAAAGAGGGATGCATTCACCGCCACGGTCAATTCTTAAAACTTTGCTTTTCAATCCCGATTGATTTTCTACTTCCATTTTGTAAACTTTGAACATATCAAAAGCTTCATCTTTATGTCTTAGAAAATGGATACAAGAACAACGAGTATAACATGTAGATAATTGATGGTTTGAAGCGTGCATAAACACTATCTGTAAGGAATATTTGCCCCCACTAGTTGTTGTAGGGTTGTAGACAAATTTCCTCCTAGGATACAACAGTCAAACTTAGCTTGTCGTATAAAAAATTCTTAGTCAAAAGTTGTTTCTTTAGCAAATGGTTTAAGGGCTATTAATATTTAAAAATTTTAAATTAGGGTGTTATAGTTTAATGTTTTCTTTTTTTTAAAAAAAATAAAAGATAGAAGAAGAGGTTCAAAGTTTAGAAACAAAACTGAATACCCTCTGCAAATATTGTAGATGGTCATGTCAACAAAAGATTTCAATATTATGTAAAGCGGTTAAGTTTGCTAAAATTCATTAAACACTCATTTTTCAGTTACAATAAAATAAGGATGCAATATTACATTTCAATAAAGAGGTACAGACTAACAAATACCTGCAAAAAGGAAACTCAAGATAGGGTTAAGCCGACGCATATTTCCTTCACATAACCACCAGTAGCTGCATGAGTTTTGGAACAATTAGTTAACCACCACAGATATGAGCATCATTGTCTACTACAAACACATCTAGTATAACCAAATGCAAGAATAATGAAGGCCACCACATTAACATGATGTATACCATATATCTTTTAGCCTTTGTTTTTCCATAAAAAAACTTATAAATTTCCGTATACATCAATAACATGAATTGGAAGAGAAGAAATCACCAAGTCTAGCTATCATTAGCACATATTTAGAATTTAAGAGAATAACCCCTACAATAAACTGTCATTCGCCTAAAGATCATGCAATATGGGCACATTTTATGAGCTCTCCCAAGCTTCCATGCTATAGTAATCACTTCCGATTTGGGCCACAATAAAAAAAGGAACATATTCTCTGCCAGTAACAAGTTATTTGTTAAGAAGAAGTGAGAGAGAGTAGGAGGAGAGAGAGTTCATGTGTGTGTGAACACCTCCGTTTCTTTATTTACCCAATCATCAGAATGATGCAAAATAAGCATCACTTGCAATACAAACAAAAGCATTTTAAGAAGAACAGGAAATAATGTACCACCTAACATTGATTTTGACTGAGATTTTACTAGGTGCAGAAAGCTCCTTTGTCTAAAAGACAGAGGATAGCGTGACAAGAAATACCAACAATGTAGATATTACATCAACCAAATGTGACCTAAACTTAGAACAACCGAAGAGCAAAGTGAAACTTAAAGAGAATAACCTCTCACAGTGTTCTTAGGGTATGTGACATAGTATGCAAAACAGCAATCACAAAAGGAGTTGCATCAGAAGGCTGAAGTTGCAGAAAGAAGTAATAAATATCAACAACATCAACGAATCAGCCAAATTAATATGATGCCATGTAGTAGCACAAGAGTGAAAAAAACCTGCTTTGCCAAAAAATTGAAAAATTTCTATAAGTAGGTTCACTCATTTGATCAGTGACCCCAACGCGAAGGATGTAAAGAACACATGTCTGCATATTAAATTTTGATGCATAAAACAAACCAAGGGTTGGCATGGATGAATATAAGCTGCCAAAGCATAACCAAGCGGCCAGAACTAACTCTCACAGTAAACAGAAACCACTTATGACAGATGGAAGAAAAATTGGAAGTAATTTTCTTCCAAAAAGGTCCGTGATGTTAAGCTTTACATGGACATGAAACAATCGGCTTGAATGTTATCAAATTTAACTTAAGTCAATACGGTACCAAAGATGCCCAAAATATTAATGTTTATGCAAAATATTGAAATACAGTATGTAATCCCAACTTTATCTTCTCAACGAAATTTCGAACACAAGAAGCAAGCCATGCAATGTCATCAAGCTCTGGATATGAACAGAACATATGAGTGTCTATCCTAAATCAGAACCATATTGTACTTGAATCGGCAAACTAACTACCAAAAGGTTGCCAGAAAAGATTGGTAAAACAAACCAGTGTTTGAGCATCAACAGAATTATCTGCGCGAAGCATGTCCAAAGCATACATCTGAAGCTCATCTTCAGGGTGAAGATACTTCAAACGAATAGCCTGCAAGTTACAGTTGGCGCAGATTAAAATGAGCCTAAAACTTGGATTGACTAGGCAGATATGCAAATCATGGTCACTATCAACTTTTACAATTCCAAACATTACCTCTTAATTCACTAAATTTAGGTTTTCAATAGCAGAGTCTTCAATAGATTTTTAATGACCTACTAATCCAGTAGTAAAATAATATGCACATGATGAGTGTGAAAAACCTGACACAGCCTTTTCAGATCACATCAAGAGGAATAGCTTGAGAATTCGCGAGTTGATCCATGACAATAGTATTCATTTCCAAGGTACCAACAACTTAGCCAACAATAATTGGATCTCATTGCAGAAGGTATGTAGCTCTCTTTGACATAAATTTGACCATAATTTCTAATTATACGATTCGAAAAAAAACCTCGATTAAAATAGGAGATACCTCAATAATACACTACAGAAGCTAACTAAGATTAGGATAACAAAAATATTAATAAAGTCTAAATTTCTCATCAACAAATTGGTAAATGTATTGGTCCAAATCACCACCTATAGAAAATGTCTCGCAACTCAGACGAGCCGCATTCAAGAATTCAAGAGAATTATGGTGAATTCATTAAACACTCATTTTTCAATTACAATAAAATAAGGATGCAATATTACATTTTAATAAAGAGGTACAGACTAACAAATACCTGCAAAAAGGAAACTCAACATAGGGTTAAGCCGACGCGTATTTCCTTCACATAACCGCCAGTAGCTGCATGAGTTTTGGAACAATTAGTTAACCACCACAGGTATGAGCATCATTGTCTACTACAAACACATCTAGTATAACCAAATGCAAGAATAATGAAGGCCACCACATTAACATGATGTATACCATATATCCTTTAGCCTTTCTTTTTCCATAAAAAACCTTATAAATTTCCTTATACATCAATAACATGAATTGGAAGAGAAGAAATCACCAAGTCTAGCTATCATTAGCACATATTTAGAATTTAAGAGAATAACCCCTACGATAAACTGTCATGCGCCTAAAGATCATGCAATATGGGCACATTTTATGAGCTCTCCCAAGCTTCCATGCTATAGTAATCACTTCCCAATTGGGCCACAATAAAAAAGGAACATATTCTCTGCTAGTAACAAGTTATTTGTCAGGAAGAAGAGAGAGAGAGTAGGAGGAGAGAGAGTACATGTGTGTGTGAACAAGCTGCGTTTCTTTATTTACCCAATCATCAGAATGATCCAAAATAAGCATCACTTGCTTTTAGGCACATACACCTAGTTTCACATGTTCATATAGGTGAACATTAAGACATTCCTCTTAATCCTTCACTAAGAGTGCTTTAACACTCACCATCCTTTAACACTAATGTTCCAATTCATTAAAAATCAAAACAGTGCGGGTTGATTCTTTAACACTCACCCTCCTTTAACACTAATATTCCAATTCTTTGCTTCGTGTTTCATTTCAAGATGGCCGACCAAACGAGAAACAAGCTAACAAAGGAAGAAATGAGTGTTGTTCCAACATGGTGATTTGATATGGCTTCACTAGTTAAAAAATCGGTTTCCAAATGAAAGAGAGTCCAAATTGCATCAACGAGGGGATGGACCGTTCAAAGTGATAGCAATAATTAACAACAATGTATATGTAGTCGATCTTCCATTAGGTAAGTATAATGTTTCCAATACTTTTAATATAACTGATCTTTCTCCAGTTCATGTAGATTCGAGAAGCACTGCCGATGATTCTAACGGAGCTGAATCATGTTCAAGCAACATGACGGAGGATAGGCACATTTTTGAAGATATAAGAAGCGCGAGTTTATCATAATGGAGTTCCACTCAGATGAATGAACATGATAAAAAATAGCTTTGAATACTATGTGTCTCTACGTGTATATATTACTTCTCACTCTAACAGCTTAAGTTTTTATACGAGAAGATAACATAACAAGACAATTTAGTAAAAATGCATGAGGGGCCACTATCAAACCAGCTGCTTCATTTTCAGTCAGTTGGTTCAAAAATAGAGAGCATCCGGCAACCTTGGAACATGAATATATAAACAACAACAAAAATAAAAAATAAGAATATGACATGTACTTAATAGGTGAGTCAGAAAATACAACATGCGGATGCACAAACACGGCCAAGGGGAATCAATTCAGCTGGAAAAGGAAAAAACATGATTACTAATGACGAATCATGGGAAATTGCTGCTACAACATCAATATCAAGAAATCCTTTAAATTCTTCAAGAAACTACACGCCATTATTTCAAGCGTTAAACACAACCAAATCTAACTACTTGACTAGCATCAAAGAAATTCCATAACCACCAATATATTTCCCCTACAACACTACAGCTTTATTTCCAGTAGAAGACTTCAGCTACCAGCATCTACCCCAACCCCCCAAAAAAAAGAATTATTTCGTTATTAGCTAGAGAAAAACAAAACTCCAGCAGCATCCTAACGAAAGAAGACATATGAAAACTAATAATATTGTCATTACTAAACCAAAACTGTAGACAACATTGCATTAATTTCATGTGTTATGTTCTTAAGACTGCAAACACGGCCACAACATTTTAAGAAGAACAGGAAATAAGGTATCACCTAATATTGATTTTAACAGAGATTTTACTAGGTGCAGAAAGTTCCTTTGTCTAAAAGACAAAGGATAGCGTGACAAGAAATTCCAACAATGTAGATATTACATCAACCAAATGTGACCTAAACTTAGAACAACTGAAGAGCAAAGTGAAACTTAGAATAACCTCTCATATTGTTCTTAGGGTATGTGACAGAGTACGCAAAACAACAATCCTAAAAGGAGTTACATCAGAAGACTGAAGTTGCAGAAAGAAGTAATTTATATCAACAACATCAACGAATCAGCCAAATTAATATTATGCCATGTAGTAGCACAAGAGTGAGAAAAACCTGCTTTGCCAAAAAAATGGAAAAATTTCCCTAAGTAGGTTCACTCACTTGATCAGTGACCCCAACGCGAAGGATGTAAAAAACACATGCCTGCATATTAAATTTTGACGCATAAAACAAACCAAAGATTGGCATGGATGAATATAAGCTGCCAAGGCAGAACCAAGTGGCCAGAACTAACTCTCACAGCAAACAGAGACCACTTATGGCAGATGGAAGAAAAATTGGAAGTAATTTTCTTCCAAAAAGGTCATGTTAAGCTTTACATGGACAGGAAACAATCGGCTTGAATGCTATCAAGTTTAACTTAAGTCAATACGGGACCAAAGATGCCCAAAATATTAGTGTTTATGCAAAATATCGAAATACAGTATGTAATCCCAACTTTATCTTCTCAACAAAATTTCGAACACAAGAAGCAAGCCATGCAATGTCATCAAGCTCTGGATATGAACAGAACATATAAGTGTCTATCCTAAATCAGAACCATATTGTACTTGAATTGGCAAACTAACTACCAAAAGGATACCAGAAAAGATTGGTAAAACAAACCAGTGTTTGTGCATCAACAGAACTATCTGGCGAAGCATGTCCAAAGCCTCCAAAGCATACATCTGAAGCTCATCTTCAAGGTGAAGATACATCAAACGAATAGCCTTCAAGTTACAGTTGGTGAGATTAAAATGAGCCTAAAACTTGGATTGGCTAGGCAGATATGCAAATCATGGTCACTATCAAGTTTTACAATTCCAAACATTACCTCTTAGTTCACTAAATTCAGGTTTTTAACAGCAAATCTTCAATACATTTTTAATGACCTACTAATCCAGTAGTAAAATAATCTGCACATGATGAGTGTGAAAAACCTGGCACAGCTTTTTCAGATCAATTCAAGAGGAATAGCTTGAGAATTCTCTAGCTGATCCATGACAATAGTATTCATTTCCAAGGTACCACCAACTTAGCCACCAATAATTGGATCTCATTGCAGAAGGTATGTAGCTCACTTTGGCATAAATTTGACCACAATTTCTAATTGTACGATTTGAAAAAAAAAAACTTAGATTAAAATAGGAGATAGCTCAATAATACTCTACAGAAGCTAACTAAGATTAGGATGACAAAATATTAATAAAGTCTAAATTTCTCATCCACAAATTGGTAAATGTATTGGTCCAAATCACCACCTACAGAAAATGTCTCGTAACTCAGACAAGACGCATTTAAGAATTCAAGAGAATTATGGTGAATTCACTAAACACTGATTTTTCAGTTACAACAAAATAAGTATGCAATATTACATTTCAAAACTAACAAATACCTACAAAAAGGAAACTCAAGATAGGGTTAAGCGACACGTATTTCCTTCACATGACCGCCAGTAGCTGCATGACTTTTGGAACAATTAGTTAACCACCACAGATATGAGCATCATTGTCTACTACAAACACATCTAGTATAACCAAATGCAAGAATAATGAAGGCCACCACCTTAACATGATGTATACCTTATATCCTTTAGCCTTTGTTTTTCCATAAAAAAAACCTTATAAATTTCCTTATACATCAGTAACATGAATTGGAAGAGAAGAAATCACCAAGTCTAGCTATCATTAGCACATATTTAGAATTTAAGAGAATAACCCCTACGATAAATTGTCATGCGCCTAAAGATCCTGCAATATGGGCACATTTTATGAGCTCTGCCATGCTTCCATGCTATAGTAATCACTTCCCATTTGGGCCACAATAAAAAAGGAACATATTCCCTGCCAGTAACAAGTTATTTGTTAGGAAAAAGAGAGAGAGAGTAGGAGGAGAGAGAGTTCATGTGTGTGTGAACATCCTCTGTTTTTTATTTACCCAATCATCAGAATGAAGCAAAATAAGCATCACTTCCTTTTAGGCACATACACCTAGTATCCGTTGCAATACAAACAAAAGGGTTTTAGACGATTCTCGCTAACTGTAAGAAGAAAATCACATGAAAATTTGTCTGATGCAACGTTGATGAATCTTCGAATAATTAAAACACAAGTGCCCAAGGCCACCTAAACAGAATTGCAATCTGAAGAACAAAAAGAATGTCTAATTAAGCAGCAGAATTGAACCTTTGATAAATGGCAGACACAAATGTCTTTGTACACCTCCTTCGAGTTTTTTAGGAGTTCTTTTCACCCTAGGTAATGACTGAAGTAAACTGACAACTCATCATTCCTGAAAAGCTAAATCATGTTAATCTTCCACCTAAAGAGAATAGCCAAGAACCTGTGCTTTAGGACTCATCCCCAGAGTGTGCAACACCCCTAAAGCTTCAACAAATGCACTCCTAACTGTTGAAACTCGATCATCAAGTCCCTATAAGAATAGGGCACCTCAGGCATATTCCAACAACATGAATGTAGAGTACGGGAAACGAATAAACAAGATGAAGGCAAAATGATGAGAGATATAAAAGGATGAGTGAGGGAAAACCTTCACGCAGCATGACAAGGAGCTCTCAAGTTCTCCAACTCCTAAACCAGGGCTTCTAATATTAGCAAATCCTTTAGACACTTTGCGGCAGCTTTTCTGACAACAAAAGATTTGTCAGAAACAGCCAGTCTCATAATGATTCGGAAAGCCTCTGTATAAGCCGCCGCAGCATCATTCCCGACAGAACCTTCCAAAGCATTTTGAAGCATGTGTAAAGCTTCTTGCCTGACAAAATCCTGTAGCAGCATCTTTTAGATTAGACAAATGTAGTACAACATTACATAAGCGATACATAAGCACATCATAAAACTGGAAGTCCATAAAGCAATAACATCATCAAAATTTGGACAACGGATCACTTTAAAAATACCAAACAATTTCATCGATATTGAGCGGTTCTATAACATAAAAACCAAGACCGGATGCATTGATAACTTATACTCATGTCTTATAATCTGGAAACATCAAAGACATAAAGTATCTTTTATACCCAACCGTTTTTACCACTTAGGCCCACATATATCGAATATGTACATATACATATAAACATATCTCTCTCTCCCTCCCCCAAACCCCCTCCCACTCTCCCTTTCTCCCTCAGTAATTTCTTCTTAAGCATGGACTTTAGTTAAATCTAGATATAAAAAAGATTGCAAATCGATTTCGGTTCCAGAACTATTCATATATGGCAAGCCCCACAAGGATAAGATAAAGTTGGGGTGTACATTACATAATTAAGCTTGCCCAAGTCTCAGAGTCACTTTCAACTTTCTCCCATGTATTAGACGAGTTGAAGTAAACTAGTGATACCTCCTGTACTTATGTAATTCCTTGTTTTGCAGACAAAAAATATCATAGAAAATAATGAACAGCAACTGAGAGGACATGAAGGTCAATCACTGCATCTGGGCACTCATCTGGGGCTACTGCAGCATCCTTACCCTACGTTTCTATAAGAGCAGCATGTTTATGCAATTTAACCCCATGACTAAAAGTCACATGATAAAAGAAGTCGCATGTTAAAAATATTTACCTATAAGATGAGATACCCTTCTTTTGCAGACTACGAATATGAATTAAGGTGTATCATGCAAAAAATGACAGCAACAAACCAAAATAGAAAGAAATTGAAGGAAGACTAGATACCTCATTATATTTTAAAAGCTTTCCCACAATAACAGTTGTTTCTAGTAAGCCGGAAGTTATTCGTCTTCTGAAACAATGGTAGAGTTCTCCAAGGCTTTGTGTAACACCGGATTATTCGCAAACGTATCCCTTACAAAGTAAGATCAATTTAATGCGTGCAATTAACAAGCAGATAACAAAATTGAAAACAACATTCACACAGGCAGAACAAGTGTCATATGGAATTAACTAATAAGAATTAAGTAATAAATCGTTACACCAAATGTCTGAGTCAAAAGTATGAACACTAAAGCAACAAGAATTGACAAACAAGGGCAAGCACAAGAGCCAAAAACACGACGACCCCTAAGACAAACATACATGCCATAGCATAATAAACAAGGTACTTGAAGCTCTGGCTACCCAAAGAGATTTCTTTCCACTCAATTGAGAAACAATTTGAACTGACACCCTAGAATGGTTTCTGGTCCCTATGAAAATGCTTCCCCTGTTCGTGCATTACACGCTCTTATGGTTGGAAGAGTACATGATATTTGAATTTAGACCATTGATAAATACACACTATACCTTTTTGTCTTTTTGTTTGATTAATGGTCAAGAATGAATTACGAACTGAATCAATAGTGTAAAACTAACAAAAATGTGTATTTATAAAAAAGATTTGAACTTATCATTCTTCTTGGACTTACTATCATTTATGCTCCCTCCCATAAATGCCTGGAATATTTAGTAAGACACTGTAGTCAAAGCCAGATCTAAACTATTGGAGAATAGAGCAGCAATCTAGCATATATATCTAAATGATTTGGAACTCTCGAGATGTATAAGCACAAAGCTATCAAAAGGTGTTGGGACACTGGAAACTTTTGGCTAAATGAACTGCAACCAACGAGAAGTAACCAAAACCCACGCAACTGTTTTTATTAAAAAAAGGAAAAAAAACCCCAAAACCCATCATGCTCCACAATATACACACATACATACACATATGCGCATATACACAAACACATGCATATATACAAACAGATATGCACATATCTCTCTCTATATATATATGACATGTTGAATATGTGTAAAAACTTAATGCGCCACCAAAAATGAACAAAATCACACATAGATTTTGGTTTGGAGGCGATTTGAGATTTATATAGGGTTGGTTGATAGTTTCAAATAACCCACCAATAGGGGGCATAGAACCGCACCAGTGGCATATATATAATGCCTTCCTAATCAAATAACTGATAGGGAGAGCCCTTGCACTGAAAGTCATCTTAGCTTGTAGGCTTCGGCATAAATCAACTAAATCCAAAAGAGTGGGTCCCGACCGCAAATTGAACATTCCATGTCATAGACATCATTAGCCTAACAAGATCTAGAAGTGGAAGGAACAAATTACTCATTAAATTGGTTGCGCTTCTTATATTGTGAAGTAGCAGTTGATCGACACAACTTGACGTAATTTTCATTATGGGTCATCGGCAAACAACCTCTATATGTTTCTAACACATGATTATGGTTACATACATCCGACCCCCCATACCCCCGCATAGGCGGAAGCTTCTAAGACAATGAAGTAATGTTGTTGTTGTATTTCTACAGCATATGTTAAAAATAGATACCAATCCTCAATTTACAGGGACAAGTGACAAATGGCCAGCATAAACATTATAATATCAGGCAAAATAGAGTTCAACAATGGTTGCTATGCTTTAATGCCTTCTTCTGAATAAAGAAGCTTTTGTAGCCACACTGTGGGGAAAGAAATTTACCTCCTGAGGGCTAAACTGAAGAAGCATGGCGCTGACTGGAAGCAAGGCTTCTACTTCACCTATAAAAAGAGTGACAGCTGAAATGATTAGAACCACAGGCAGAAGAATCTCACAAATAATCGACGGAAACCAAAAATATCGAAAGGGGAAAACGTACATCCTTACCTGTCCCCAGAAGCTTCAATACAACATTTTTAAGGTATGAAAAATCCACTCCTTCCCGTTTTTGTGTCCTGTCCATGTTCCAAAGTCCTTCTTTCAACATGGCAACCTGAATTGACCATTATCAAATTCAGGTAACCGGCATCACATAACTTATAGTTTAGCCAAGAATGACTAGAAATCCGAGAGACAGAATTTTCATGTATATACAAGCTAGCAAAAGTAACAGATCCACATGTATATTCAGAGAACAGTAAAGACATGTGGTGTATATCAGGTAATATATAGCTATCTTAGGCAAAAAAAAAAAAGCAATACATTTGACACCAAGAAACTAATCAGTAAGGACTATAAATCAATCAAACTGTACGTGATTTCTTATAAATGGACAGAAAGAGGAATTATAACTGTTATTTACAAGAAAATACTTACATAGACGTAAGCAAAGATCGAGAATGTACAATATGATAATCTGCTAAAATCACTGCACTTAAAACAAAGGACACACCTTCCCTTTCCTGGGCATTATACATTGCTTAAGAGACGCATATATCTGCACCTATGGCCAGCTTACAAATTTAAGCCTGAAAAGCTATGGTACGCCGATATATAATTATTCAAGCACACTATACCTTAGATAGCTCAAGATTTCACAACAGCTGCAACCACAATTCCATCTGAAGAGGTAGCAGCTTAGGTCACCAGAGACGCCCGAAAATCCTAACTATTGCCTCAGAGCCAGTATTTCTTGGTGCACTTTCCCTAAAATAACTGAGGTAGTAACCATAGGAAACATAAATTGTCATTAAGGGACTTAGTATAACCTATTTCTAAGCGCTCCAATCTTTTATCTTCATAACATATTTAAGGTGACAATCACCTGCTGATATCACAGATGCTTCTTAACTGGACTAAGGGACAAATTTCATAAGAATTAAGTGTAAAGAAAACATCACCTTTTGAGTCTACATAATAAATTCCACTAATAATGAATATAACACATCTTCAAGCATTATTGGATCAAGAAAAAACAAGGAACGCCATAATTACTTCATTCAAGGAAGAAAGACAGCCCCTATCAAGTACAACGTATTACTTGAACAACCTCATCTAAAACAAGAAATACACTACAGAAGCTAACTATAACTAAGATTAGGATAACAAGAATATTAATCAAGTCTAAATTTCTCATCAACAAACTCATAAATGTACTGGTCTAAATCACCACCTAGGTAAAATGTCTCGCAACTCAGACAAGACAGCCCCTATCAAGAACAACGTATTCCTTGAGCATCTTGAAGGAAGAAAGTCCAAAGACAACCTCATCTAAAACAAAAAAGATAAAGATCAAAGAAGAAAAAGAGTTGAAGCAATGACCTCAGGCTCTTACTCAATGGCGGAGAGGAGATCAGATAAAAGATCAAAATAAAGAAGTGGGTCTGGAGACTTGTGAGCCGCGGATGCAATAAAGGCTCCAACTGCTCTACTAGTACACCGAATCTTGATAGTGGTACACTATCTCTCACAAATTGCCTCGCCATTCCGCACCTTTCTTCTAATCCTCAGAGAAATTTGCAGAATTTTTTGGTTCTTCAACTCCGCACTTCGACAGAAAGAAACAGAGAACGAAAAGAAGACGAGAGGGCTTGGGTATCCTCCTGAGTTGGAGTGATTTCAAGAAGATGATGAGATCCTTTTATTGCCTGTTAAGCATAACATCACTTATGCTTCCTTTGTAGTTTATATTGGAAAAATATAAAATAACGTTGTAATTTACGAGTAAAGTTTCTAAAATGTTGCACAATTCTAATGCCAATTTTAAGTAATAATTATGTTATAGTTCAAAAAAATAAATATAATGCTATACAACCTCTATCCCAAAGTATCATGTTTGGGATCAACTATGTAGTTTAATAATCGTTGGTTAATACCAAGTTGTCAAAATATTTTAATAGAAAATTGTCATATTACAAATATTTTTATAATATTCTTTATTTATATGCAAGAATAACGAAAATGTTCACTATGTTTTGAGCAATACTTTTGCAATACCATCTGATGATATGTATAAATACCATTTTTTAAAAGACTCCATACGCACAGGTTATGATTTTTTACTCCCTCCTTCTGACAAATATTAGATAGAGAGCCTAATAAATAGTTTTTAAAATATTATTTAAGATTAAATTGTTAAAATATCTTAGCGCTTCTTTTTTATAATTCGTCTTATGTTTGTGTTTTGACAGAACCGTGGTGTATACATCGTCAACAAAGGTCCAATAAAGTTTTTAGATAACTATGTACAATGAATTCACACAATTATGGGCGGAAAAAATGGAATTTCTTTCAAAATTACAATAATTGTGAGTTTTCTTATTAAAGATGTGATATTTTTTTTATTTAATCTCTTTATTGTGGCAAAATATTTTTCCAATTGGTTCTTTCGTTTTTCTTTCTTTTTGACATATTGTTGCTTTAAATTTCAGAATGTTCCTTCAAACACAAATAAAAATATATATACTCACAAAGTTAGTTTTGAAATATCACGTGATTACATATTTTTGTAACATGCTAAAAAAATGACCCTAAATACAAGACGAATTATCTTTCAAATATAACATCACCCTGTTATTGTATAAAGCACAATCTGAAAAGTTATTACATGGTCTCTCACGAGTGGATCTTAGTATTTTTACATTTATTTGTCCACTATTATATGTGTGTGTATATCATCGACTATGACATATATATGTATGTATGTGTATATATATATACACACATATATGTCTGTGTCTATTTGTATATGCGTTTATTTATTGATTTGTTGACTATGATATGTATACACCTATATATACATTTATATATTCGAGTGGTATTATTAGAAGACAAGTTATATGCTTTTAAAATATTTAAAACACTAGGTAACAATCGTACTTTCATTTTTGTCTCGCGAGGCTGTGTATTTAGGCCATTATAAATCCACTAATCAATCCGATATGAAATTTGTCTTTACTAACAGAAAAGTCTATGGACTTTCATCTTTATACAATGACAAGCCTATCTAACCTACACATACACCTATTAATATAGTCATAACGTAAATGGATGAATATAGTACAAATGGTTAGGCATATGACATATATCATATACGGACAGGATGCAAACTAACTACCTCATAAGTCCCTAATTATGTCACAAGTATGACCACATAACTATGTCCTTCAAAAGGTTTTCAGGATGAAAATTTAAACTGGACAAAAAAAATACAAGTCTTCGTCCTTGTGCAATTCTTGGTTAAAGTAGAAGGCATCAAGGACCAATAAACTTTGACTTAGTTATCAAACGGGCAGAATCTGAATTTGGCTATGAAGTCGAAGCATAAGTGCAAACAAAGGCATTAACATAAGCAACAAATGAAAATTAAAAAAAGTGCAGATCAAATTTTATTTTCTCTTTGAAAATATTAACCATAGTTGTTGTCAAATGTGCTTTCAGAAAAATGTATCACATTCAAGGGAATATTTTAATACTTCAACTGTAGAAACAGGCTTGGTGGAAACATAAAATTAATATATGATTCTTAGTGGTCTTATTTAGCATATTCCGATTATTTGATATATCTACTCATACATAATTGATGAAATTGGATATTTTGAAAGAATTCCGAAAATAAGAGTTTGAATGCAGTCGGTAGTAGAAGGCTATAAAATGATCCTTAGTTATGTTGGGAGAAGTTCTAGCTTTGTGATATGATATCTTGTAAAGAACGTAAAAATCTTGGTCCTTGAAGATGATTCGTGCAGTCTCATAGTGACGGTGTGTGACAGGAAAGATGTTGGTGGGGCTTAGGGTGGTGGAGAAGGGGAAGGAGGGGGTACATGGGTGAGGAGAGGAGGGAGAAAGAAGAAGGAATGGAGAAGAAAAGAGAGAGGCGACGTTGAGAGAGGTGGGAGAAAGAAAAGTTGGAGGAGCGGCGATGCGCGGATAGGAGAACGAAGGAAGAGGTAGTTGGTGATGACAATTGCCATCAAAGGTCATTTATCTTTTGTGAGTTTGTTTAAGAAGGTTCAAATAAAATTATAATAAAATTATGTTTAAATATTTTGTGAAAACACTAGTATAGTTTAGTTGTGAAATGATATTTCATCTTTTAAAAAACACGGTTAAATTTTCTAATTTAACTTCAAACACAAGTTTAATTAAGTTGTACATTGAATTGGTGTATGAATTTCTTAGAGACATTTTATATATATATATATATATATATATATATATATATATATATATATATATATATATATATATATTGAGTTGCTATTATATAACTTTTGCTCTTACTTGAATATAAATTTTTTAACATTTGTTGCACAATTGAATTTTCGGACAGAAGTTAAAACTTAAAACAAGCAAAAACCGCCATTATTCTATTCATCCATCTTAATAGAACCAAATTGACTCAACAATATGTTCTGAACTAAATTATTTTCTCAATGTTATACAAATTACTTTTTGGAGTGTTATTTTATCTTTTTATACCCATTCAGAACTTCACATGTATGTAAATGGTTTTTTCATTTTTATTTATTTTGTTTAAATTTTTGATTGCTATTAGTTTAGTTTACTTCAACAAGCAACAAAAACAATACATAACAAGTATATCCCAAAGACAATATAAACTACCATTAGGGAGTTTACTTCAACACACGAAAGGTTAAAATTGATCCTAGATATTCATTAAAGAAAAAAAACTTGACTCAAATACACTTAATTTTTTATTTTAATTTTTTTTCACAGAGATGGGTTAAACTTAAGAAGTAAGAAGTACTTTTCAATATAAAAAGAAAAATATGATATAGTTTCTTTCTTCATCATATGTTAAATTCTTCAACTTGAAATCTTAAATACAATTGTTGATTATGCAAGATGGAAAGGAGTTGGGTAGGGAACTGCTAGACCTAGCGGTCGTCCACGACTTAGGTATTATAAACTCGTTCTTTAAAAATAAGGAAGCACATTTGATCACTTTTAGCAGCGGAGTACGTAATACGCAGCTCGACTCTTTTCTGATGAGGCGTGAAGATCGACGGTTGTGGAGAGACTGCAAGGTTATACAAGGGGAGGCAGTAGTGGCGCAACACCGTTTATTAGTGGTAGTTATATCATTGACCCAAAAACTGAGCAAGAGGGTTAGAAAGTTCCAACCCAAGATTCAATAGAGAAGTTTAAAGGACAAAAAAATTAACATAATTGGAGACAAGGTTATCTCCACGATATCAGATCGAATGATGAGGATAAGAACCAGATGTGGAAGGCTTTGGCAACTATTATTACCCACGCAACGAGAGAAACTCTTGGGGTAACAACAAGAAAGACAATCGTACATAAAGAGTCGTGGTGGTGGAACGAGGATGTGCAACAAAAAATAAAGGATAACCAACGAACTTTTAGAGAGCTGTTAAGCTGCACAGACGGAGAGGAGAAAGTAAGATTGAGGATGGACTATAAAATCATTAGGAAAGAGGCAAAGAGGCAGTGGCGGAGCAAATACCGCAACCTATAAAAGGATGTACGAAAGACTAGAAACAAAAGGCAGAGAACATGTTATGTTCAAGATTACCTAAGATAGAAACCAAAAGAGGCAGGACCTAAGAAACGGAAAGTTTATAAAAAGAAAAGATGAACGTATTTCAAGAAATTCCCGAGTTGCTGTCAACTCTTCATTAGAAAAGGCGATCCTTTCACCCTTGTCTACGGATCCTGAAACTTCAGTTCTGGATCTTTCATCATGATGACTTGGAACAGAAGGGTTCTCGCCCAAATTCGATACTTCTAGGGAACTAGATGCAGTTAAGGCAACCTCCTCTCCCACTGGGACTGGAAAAGATTGGAATGTGTCCCAATCATCTTCCTCTTCCTCCTCGTCTGCAGTATCATTGAGGCTCTGCCTCTACAGCAGAGGGATGCAAGCTATCTTCCTTACTTTCCTTAGAAAGACTTGAGCTACAATTGACTTCAAAATAAAACTTATAATAAAAAAGAAGAAGAAAAAAATAATAATCCGACAGCAATATAACCTTTGCCCAAGTGATGCCGCCATCAGATGAAAGCACATACATTAGGTATTATGCTCATAAGATAAATGTCATAGTGATATTCACACATATTTCCCCAGAAAGAAAACATAGTGATAAAGCCTTTTTCCTAATGCTATCCCTAATAAAGCATTTTCGAAAAAAAAGTTTTATATTCGACAAACTCTAGTTTCTAATGGCAGACTAAGATTTCAAAATATTGGAAGGACCAACTACTGGTTTTTCATATGTCATTTTCAAATTACAACTTTTTTCAAATGATAATATAATAATTACAGATAATATTATAGAAGGCATAAAGAAGACCAAGAGGCTACTTTCAAAACAGTTTGAAGTCAAATACCTTGGACAATGGAAGTAGCCAGAAATAGAAAAGGAATGAGTATCTCACAAAGAAGGTATGCCTTTGATTTACTAACAGAAGCAAGGATGTTGGGCTCTATACATGCTCTCACTCCTGTCGAACTAGGATATAAATCTAAGGAAATAAGTGATAAAACATCTACTGATAAAGTAAGATTCCAAATATCAGTATGCAAGCTAATATATTTGTCGCACATTAGACCTGACATTGGTTATGCAGTGAGTTTTATTAGTCAATTCATGCATGAACATACTGATGAGCACTTTAAAGCTGCTATGAGAACTCACAAGTGCTTAAGGGGTCACCATGCCAGGGATTACATTTGAATAAATGATAAGATAGATCTATTACTGTTAATACAGATGCTGACTGGACTGGCTCTAACACAGACAGAAGGTCAACAACTGGATGCTTCACTTATGTATAGGGAAATTTGATTACATGGAGACGTAAAAAACAAGCAGTTGTGGCAAGAAGTAATTCATAAGCAGAACTAAGAGTGTTGACATTGTGAGTCTGTGAAGGACTGTGGCTAAATTGGCTTTTAAGTGAACTTAGAGAAACCAATTCCAAGTATACCGTGATAACATATCTGCTGTCCATATGCTGAAAACACGGTTCAACATGACAAGTCCAAGTATATGAAAATGACATACACTTCATGCGAGAAAAGATAGAAGACCAAACCATCAACATCAAGTATATTCCTACAAAGAAATAATTGGTTGATCTCCTCACCAAACAAGTCTTTATCAAAGTCTTTCAAGCGTCATTATCCAAGCTTGGTTTTATCAATATCTACAGCCAGCTTGAGGGGAGAGGGTGTAGAATATACTCAAAAAATCAGAGATAGAAGGAAAAAGTCACAAATAATATCCTAGAAAGATACTAATTAGTGGCAGCTTTTTTTTGCAAGTATAATTTGCAGTTGTTACTTCCTTCCTAAATTAAAGAAATCCTGTTGATTTCATTTTTTGAATTGTTTCCATAGTTAGCAGATATCATAGTTATCTAGCATTTACTCAGCCTCTAATCAAGGCTATTGCAGTGCCCCAGTCCGAAACCGGACATTGGAACAAGTGCACCCGCCGTAGTCTGCTACGCAAACTACAAGGCGTCAAAGTAATCACGTACATGTCATCTTTAACGTATGATAAATCAGTGAAAACGTCGTACAAACATAAAACTTCAAAACCGATACTGAAACCAAAATGTAATACAACGGAAATGGAACATGTACTGGAAAAAGTCTATTTTATCCTCCAATTCAAAACATCAACCAAAAAGCCTATTAGCTAAAGAATTAAACATAAGACTATCCTCCTCAATGACCAGCATCCCAATGAGCCCACTCACCATCGTTTTTTACAAAAATCATCTCATAATCGGGCTCACCTGAAAAGAAGTAGATTATCTATTCTTAGCGAAAACATTGCTAGCAAGTGATCCGCTTAAACCCCTTACGGGATCACACATGACATGTCACCAATACATAAATTAATGCCCAAAATAAGGTGTTCGGGTTAGCAAATAACATTTTATCAGTAGACATCAAAGCCAGACAAGTTACATAAGACAGACAGATAATGAACAATCATGTACCGAGCAGAACGTAGAAAGTAAAGATATCATATACTCATGTTGTTTCTTTCATGTCATATCTTATGCTTCAAGTCACATGATGCATGCACTTCCTCAGAACAACGCACTGAACGGAACGGAACCTATATGCATGTCCTTTTTCACAACCTTTCATGCGTATCATTTCACAAAACTTTTCATGCTTCTTCTTATCCGATTCTTCACGTAGCAGAAAACTTTATACCCTGTGGGTGATCAGCCGACAGTAAGACAGAACTTTATACATCGTGCTGAAAGGTCCACGGCCCCATGACATAACTTTATACCCTACTGTTAATGCATAGGTCACGCTTTTATACCCTGTCACTTCAGACGTGACTTTTATACCCTGCGATCAACTAGCATCCACAAACTTATCTTTCGGAACTTTAGTCTTCTTTTACTCACATGTCTTTTCGCAAAGCAAAACTCATGTCGGAATGCAAAGTGCTCATGTCATGGTGCAAAATGCTCATGTTACATCATATCAGACGTATAAACATGCACACACACTTTACATATCAAGTACAAAGTCCAAAACCTCAAGCACATCTTACTCGTACCATTTCACGCCCTTTCATATTACAAATTCAATTCAAGTTCACACTTATCCTTACTCATTCACGCTTAAGATTTACACCTCAAGCACACCTCAAAAACACTTGTATTTTATGAACAATGGAAGGGACTAAGGGTATCCCAAACACATGAAGCGCTGAATGTGTCGAAGCAAGCTTCCAGAACACTTGGAACGTCTTCAGGAGGCGCCTAAACTGACATAAATCGCCTATACTAGGCATTCGAAGTGTTCTGGAACACATCGAACACCTACATAAGGCGCCTCAAGTGACAAGGAGCTCCTATTGAAGTGTTCAAAGTGTTATGTCGATCTCAAAACCTGTAATTCTGTAGAAACTCCCTCTTCTCTCTCCTCTCTTCATCCTTTCACGTCAAACACCCTAAAATTTAACGTTACCACCTAAATCCATCCTGCATAACACACACAAAACACAGATTGATCCCTAAAACATGTGAGATTGCATCAACCCTAGGCCTTCTACCATTCACACCTCCCGACAAGTCGGCAAAACTTCAAGCCTCAAAAAATTTGCAGAAACTTCATCTTTCAATAGGCTCAAACTCACCCAAATCCACTTAGATCATCCAAGGCGCAAATAGCAGTCGAAACAGATGATCAAAGAGCAACAATGATGAGGATCGGGGATCCCATCAAGAGGTCACGGGTCCTATGACAAGAAGGAAGGCTAGAGAACTTCGTCATCAAGTTGGAACCTTCTTGTACAAACATGTTCAAGATGAACCTAAAGTTCATTGGGTTCACTTCCTTGAACCTACACTATGAACGTGTATGTGTGTGCGTGTGTGTGAGTATTCCTTGTTTTGAATTTTGTCTTGTTTTCTTGTGATCTTTGTTTTATGTGTTTGCTTTATAGGTAAATTAGGTACATGGAATTTCCAAGCCAAATGGAGACTCAAAAAGGACATTATAGGCGTTTGCTTCAAAAAGGGTGACAAAAGGAATGTTGTCTTGAGAAGAATGTTTGTCTCCACAAAGACAAATTCAAATGTGTCCAAGATGGAATCCATTTTCAAAAAATCCAGCTCAAATTATCTCCATAGAGGGCGGCCAACTTGAAGTTCAAAGATGGAGATTAAATTGCATTCAAACTTCAAGCCAAACTTGAATTTAAATTCAACCATTATTTGAATTCAAGTTTCAACCATTTTGAGCTTTAGATTTCAAGAAAGTCTCAGCCTTATCTTGAGCCATTCCACACGCCAACCTGAAGGATAATGAAGATGATATCACAAATCAAAGTTGAATCTAAGTTTGAATTCAAATTCGACTTAATTAGAATTCAATCTTCAACCAACATTTGAATTCAACATCTCAGCCACTTGAAGACCCTCTCACATGCCATTTCATCCATTCACACGCCAACTTGGAGATCAAAGGAGATGAGATCACAATTTAAAGTTGAATTCAAGTTTGTATTCAAATTCAAATTCAATTTGAATTCAATCTTCAACCAACCTTTGAATTCAATTCCAACCACTTCATCCACATCAAATCAAGTCTCCAACACCACCTTCATCATCATACACGGCTAGAAACATTGAAGATAGCATCTTGCAAGATTTTCAAATGTTAGCTAGTATTTGTCTTAGATTTGAATTCAAACAATTTTTAAATTTCAAGTTCATTTCAAATGCTTTCTAGATACCTTCTTCAGAGATAACACCTGGTTATCTATATAGCCTTAGGCGTCTATAAATAGGGCCTTTTGGCCGAGTTTTAGAACAACTTTTGGATGAATAAAATTTCTTGATATCTTCTTCACTTATTGTGAGACTTTGTTTTATTGGTTGTGCATTAAAAACCTAAGTTAAGATCCTTCAAAGTTGAGCATTTTGAAGGTGTTGCCATTGATTAAAGGTGCCGTCTAGGAGGGTCGTATTCATTTGCCTGATCAACGACCATCTTGAAGTGTTGGTCGACGTTTGTAAGGTGGAATTGTTGGAACCCACGCCATGCACGCATCAAACAATTACATCAAAGATGACACTTTTAGGTCATATTCAGCATCAATTGGGCACATCATCAATATTATCAGAAATTGGCCCAAAAATTTATAACTTTACACAATCAAACAATAGTAATTCCACAGAATAGGGCAACTAACATTAACAGATCAAAATTACGAATGTATGACCAAGCCTTTTTAGAAAAATAGGGTCTCTTGAATCAAAGCGCGTAAAACATATAAAAAAGTCACTTGCCTTTGAATCTAGATAATCTTACGAAGGTTTAGTTGAATTCTAAGACGGATTAAACTAAGGTTTGGCCACGGTTTCTTCTTCCTCCTTCTTCCTTTCTCTTTTCATCTGCTCTACCCGCTATCTTTGAAGTCGACTTTTGTAACTGTTGGGTAGCTGAAGTTGACTTCTTGGGGGGGGGGAGTTATACGCAATTGAGTAACTCCTTCAGATTTTAACTGAGAAAGGGCAATTTCAGTATTTTGGGCCTAATTTTCTTATTTCAACTTTTTAATTATTTCTCCTCCTACAATTCATGTAAGAGAAAATTACACTTAGGTCCTCTGTGATTTGGCTTAATTCTAAAAACCTCGTCTCTCGTTTGGAATTATACATTTATCTCCCCTATAAATTGGGTTGAAAATGCACCGGCCAATTTCTGGTAAAACCACAGGGGGTAAACATGCCGGAAATTAGCCGGCGCCTTTTTAACCCAAACCATAGGGGAAGTAAATGTATAATTCCAAACGAGAGGGGAGGTTTTTAGAATTAAGCCAAATCACAGGAAGTCTAAGTGTAATTTTCCCTAAAAAGACAAATTTTATGTTTTATTAAATTCTATTCAATTTTATATGCATACATACATACATACATACATACATATATATATATATATATATATATATATATATATATATATATATTGACACACACACATATATATATACTATTCATTTTCTATTCAGTTCTATTCACCTAATAAAACACATACATGACAAATTTTATGTTTCATTAAATTCTGTTCAATTTTATATGCATATACACACACATACACATATATATATACTATTTATTTTCTATTCAGTTCTATTCACTTAATAAAACACATAGGTATTAACGCCTTTAATATAAAAAGGACAAAATTTATTTTTCATTCATTTAAATTCAGTTATATATGCATATATGTATATACATGCAATATATATACAAGCATTCATGCATTGAATATCGTTATTATCTCTAATTTTCATTAGGCAAGCGCAAAGGAAAAATTACACTTAGATCCCCTGTGGTTTGACTTAATTCCAAAAACCTCCCCTCTCGTTTGGAATTATACATTTACCTCCGATATGGTTTGGGTTAAAAGGGCAACGGCTACTTTCCGGCATGTTTACCCCCTGTGGTTTTCCCCGAAATTGGCTGATGTGTTTTTAACCCAAATTATAGGGGAGGTAAATGTATAATTCCAAACGAGAGGGGAGGTTTTTAGAATTAAGCCAAACCACAGGGGGTCTAAGTGTAATTTTTCCTTCATTTAACTAAGCCTCATAAACATATATAATTATTAAAATTATATTTTTGGTCTTAATTATTTAACGCTAGACTTAGGAAACACGAGGTATGACATTCCACCCCCTTACAAAAAGTTTCGTCCTTGAAACTTACGTACTTTAATTGAAGAGTTGAGGATACTTCTCCTGCATATGCTCCTCGAGTTTCCAAGTGGCTTTCCGCTTAGAGTGATTACTCCACTGGACCTTTACATAAGGAATCACACGCTTCCTCAACGCATGGTCCACGACCCTCACTGGAACCTCCTCGTAGATAACATTACCCTTAAGCTCAAAAGGTTGTGCTTCAAGCACATGGCTCGGATCTGACACGTATTTCCTCAACTGTGAGACGTGGAAAACGTCATGGACCTGCGACAAGACTGGGGGTAATGCCAACCTCTATGCCAGAGCTCCCACCTTTTCAAGTATTTTATAAGGGCCAATAAAACGGGGATTTAACTTGCAACTTCACTCCAAATCTCATAAAGCCCTTCATAGGTGACACCCTCAAGTAAACCTTTTCACCTACATTAAACTCCAAAGGTCGGCTCTTAGAATTTGTCCAACTTTTATTGCAATCCTAGGCCGTCTTGAGTCTATCTCGAATGATTTTCACCTTCTTTAATGTCTTCTCAAGCAGCTCAGGTCCGGTGATGACCCTCTCACCGACCTCGTCCTAATAAACAAAAGACCTACACTTTTGTCCATATAAGGCTTCAAAGGGAGCCATATCGATTGCATTGTGATGACTGTTATTATAAGAGAACTCCATTAACTTTACCATTCCATCCCAACTTCCTTTGAAATCTAGGACATAATCCCTTAACATGTCTTCTCGGTTCAACAATGTACTGGACGAGACAAGAGGCTTCAAAGTAATGAATCCAAAAAATAACAAGTAAAAGACCAGTAAATCAAGCAAACATGATTGCTAATACCTGCGAGTAAGCATCCTTCGATCCTGTGAAAACCACGACAATCGCTTCCAGAAGAGTATTCATAAAACATTTCTGGCATTCACTAGACTTTGGTAGTGCTTGCAGAAGCGTCAAAATTTGCAAACACTCACCAACCATTGCCACTGGTTCCCTTGTTACAGGTCTCTGTACCACAAGTCATCACATTAGATATGATTCACCTAAATAAGCTCTGATACAAAAGACAGAACCTCAACAACCACAGAAAAAGGATTACCTCCAGATATCTTCGACTCAAGAGAAGAATCCCTTCAACAAGCTCGCGAACAAAGACTAACAAAAAGTCCTCAGTACTTGCTGTCCAATCGCCTGGACCTACACAAGAAAGTTCACACTAAGCAATAAATGAGGGTCTATCAACTAAACAACCATAGTAGATCAGGTATCTATATATCCAAGTCATGAAGAACAGCTTCAAAACACTGCTTGCGATGTCGCAGAACAGAAGACAACGCAACATTTAGTCCTTGCTCTTGAACAAAATGGGTAGCCTCAAAAGCCACGATAGTAACAAAAATAATGTTGCTCAAGAGAGAGCACAAGCTTCATCTTCGGCAATTTCTGCATGTTGGATCTTTTATCATCAAGTTTGTGAATCCTTTGTATGCATTCATAAATTAAACTATTGGATGAACTTAGACAAGCCTGGGATACTCTTAATAGTGGACAGATACCATCAACAACCAACTCAGATGTATCTGTTCAGAAAGAATCTATAAGCAATCGCAAAAAAGGTACTTCCAAGACATAAATCAAACATCAATATAAGGAGGATGATCCTACAATGAATCAAGTCAACAAAATTTATTCATATCCAAGCATAACTCAAGCGTAGGAGATTTTGAGCTTATATATACTAATCTCTCTTGTTCTATTTCTAATTAAGTCAAAGCACGGACTTCATTAACTTCGGAATACGATGTAATAAAGCAAAATGACTCACTAAATTGTCTGCATTGTGAAGTAGCAATTGGTCGACACAACTTGACGCAATTTTTATTATGGGTCATCGGGAAAACAATCTCTGTGTGTTTCCAACACATGTGTAAGGTTACGTACACTAGACCTTAATGGGGTAACGTTGCTAGTGTTGTTGTATATACTAATCTCTCTAATAATGGGACCTTTTACATGAACGGGTTTTATCACGGTATTACAGTAGACATCATATTCCTGGACATAGAGCTTGTTTGATCCTTCTCCTGGCCAGCAGGCTTCCTGGAAGCACACATCCAGTGCTTTTTTGGCTGTCTTATTACTGCCTTAGTAAGTTGTCTTAACAGCACGTTCAGTTTTGATGACCATAAGCAGCTAAAACCTTTTGGAACTGTCTTGGTAGCACTTTCCTGATGAACAGCCCGGTGGGATTGCCACTTTCATCTCTTGAGAGCACTTAAATGGTGCCTTTCCATCAAAGTCAAGCAAATGGCAGAATTCTAACCATCGGTGCTGGGGCCACTGGGATTGATTACTTTCTTCACGAGCCACCACTTTCCTGATGAGCTTTCTGGAAATCTATCAGGCAAACTTCCCAATATGGGCTTGTTTGCTCTTTTGTGGCCAGCAGGCTTTTTAGCAGTGTTGGAAAAAAGGACGTTAAAAGTCCTTTTCGTGTGCTCCAAACTTATATAAAACACGTATGAGGTCGTTCGGGAGATTAATGTGAAGTGGATAAAGCTGAAAGAGCCTCTGTTGGACATCGATCTCTCACTTCGATCGATCGATGTACATCGATCGATCGACATTAGAGATCGACATGGGTCTGAGGCTTGCTGAAGTTTACTGTCCAACTTCGATCTATCACATCGATCGATCGAAGTGACATCGATCGATCGATGTGATCGATCGATGTAGGACAGTAAAGAAAGTGAAGTTTCTGTCAGACTTCGTTCGATCACATCGATCGATCGAAGGGGACATCGATCGATCGATGTGATCGATCGATGTCCAACAGACAGAACTTTTCACTGTGTGATGCATCTTTTCATCCAAGGTTCATCTCCCTTCGATTGTGAACGTTATTCAACGGGCTTGAGAGGTTAGAAAACTGCTGAAACTAGTTTAAAATGTTGTTTTCTACTACCCTAAAGCCTATATATACAAGACTTAACTATTTGCAAAGCTAAGAGTTTTTCCCCTTGTGTTTTCCCTTAAAGTGCAGAAAGTTTCAGCAGTCTTCTTCTTCTTCCTCTACTTTTGACACTTCAATTTTGCAAGTTCATTCTCTTTCTCCTAGAGCAAAGGAACAAGAGAAGCCGTTAAATCCTGGGAAGCATTCGCTTGTGGTTCACCTTGCTCACCGGTGGAGGCGAAATTGCTTTTAAGGACAGTGATTCACATCACGTCTCGGCATTTTGTTTTGTGTTTGTTTGTCATCTTCCTCAGATTATTGTCTAACAAACTTAAAAGCAATTTACTGCGATGGCATCCAAACAATCTGCTGTTCCTGATATGTCAAAGTTGGAGCCTTTCGACGGAAAGTTCTTCAAGAGATGGTCCGCAAAGGTTCTCTTCTTCCTTGAGATGCTGTCTGTCTCCTACGTTCTGACAAAGGAGAGACCTACTGAAGTTGGAGAAGCACTCAAGTTTGATGCAGATAATGTTACGTGTAGAGGACATATTCTACACTTTCTTTCTAATTCGCTGTTTGACATTTATGTCAAATTTCAGTCAGCGAAAGAAATTTGGAAAGCTCTTCAGAACAAATATGGTTCTGAAGATGCAGGGAAAAGGAAATATGTGGTCAGTGAATTTCTCAAGTTTCAGATGGTTGACCACATATCTATCAATGACCAGATTCATCAGTTTCAGCAACTGGTGGATAATATTGAACAAGAAGGTATCAAGATTGATGAAACCTTCCAGGCTGCTGCTTTGATCGAGAAACTCCCTTCCTCTTGGAACAAGTATAAGAAGAGGGGCAAGCATGATGATGCCAAACTCTCTATGGATAGTGTAATCAAACACATTCGTATAGAGGAAAACAACAGGATTGAAGATGCAAGCGGAGATGAAGTTGGTGTCAAGGCCAACGTCATTGAGCATGTGGCCAAGAAGCCGAGATTTATCTCAAACAAGGCCAAAGGTAAAGCTCAAGTGCAGGGGCGGTTCAAGTCGCAGACAAAGGGAGCCTGTTGGGTGTGCGGGAAGCAGGGTCACAAGGCATTCTTTTGCAATAAGCGAAAAGGACAATCAAGTGGACAAGCCAACCTTGCTGAAGGACGCTCAGACACCAAGGATGAGACAATCGCTGCAGTTGTCGTCGATGAGGTAAACCTTGTCGGAGGTGCAACAGAATGGGTGGTGGACACTGGAGCCACTAGACACATTGCGATCAGCAGAGATCTATTTCTTGACTATCAAGAGATAGATAGTGGAGACCAAGTCTTTCTAGGGGATGCACGAGCGACCCGAGTTATCGGGAAGGGGAAAGTGCTCCTCAAGTTGACTTCTGGTAAAAGGCTGGAGTTGAGCAATGTGTTACATGTTCCAACTATTCGGAGGAACTTGATTTCTGGAGCACTTCTGAACAAGGCTAATATTAAACTTGTTTTTGATTCTGATAAGCTTGTATTATCTAGGAGTGGGGAATTTGTTGGGAAAGGCTTTTGTTCGGGTGGTTTATTTGTTCTTGATGCTGTATGTTTAAGTAATAAGAATGCATCTAGTTCTGTGTATATTGTTGATTCTTTTGATTTATGGCATGCTAGACTAGGTCACGTTAATGCCGATGCAATTAGAAGGTTAAAGAACACCAATCTAATTGAATTAAACAATGAAAGTAGTCTAACAAAGTGTCATTATTGTGTCGAAGTGAAACATCATAAGAAACCCTTCAAGTCGGTAAATAGAGCAACCGAGAAACTAGAGTTGATTCATAGTGATCTAGGAGATTTTAAGAATATGATGAGTAAAGGTGGTAAGCGGTACTATATTACTTTCATAGATGATTTTTCCAGGTTCACTAAGGTTTATTTACTTAGCAACAAGGACGAAGCGGAAGATATGTTTGTTAAGTACAAAAATGAAGTTGAAAACCAACTAGACAAAAAGATCAAAAAGATAAGATCGGATAGAGGAGGTGAGTATAATACTTTATCTTTACAAAAGTTTTGTGAAGATAATGGTATTATACATGAGTTTACAGCTCCATATACTCCTCAATCCAATGGTGTTGCCGAAAGGAAAAATAGGACACTTAAGGATATGATGAATACAATGCTCTTAGGTTCCGGATTGTCTAGCAATATGTGGGGTGAAGCTATTCTTTCAGCATGTCATATTCTAAATAGAATACCACATAAGAAAACTAGTTTGACACCGTATGAACTTTGGAAAGGCTATACACCCAACTTGAATTATTTGAAAGTGTGGGGGTGCTTAGCCAAAGTTGGAATTCCTGAGTTCAAAAGGAATAAAATTGGGTCTAAAACTAGAGATTGTGTGTTTGTGGGATATGCTTCGAATAGTGCTGCATATAGGTTTATGACTTTAGTTAATGGTGTGATCTTGGAATCGAAGGACGCAGAATTTTTTGAACATGAGTTCCCGATGAAGAAAGATAAGGAAACTAGTATTAGTCTTGATCTTGGTGAGTCTAGTAATAGAACTAGTGATGAAGTTCCTTCTATTCTTAGAAGAAGTAAAAGACAGAAGGTTGGAAAGTCATTTGGAGATGATTTTATTACAACCTTTATTTTAGAAGAAGATCCTAAGACGTATAGAGAGGCTATGAGTTCTGTAGACGTTAAGTTTTGGAAAGAGGCTATTAATAGTGAACTTGAGTCAATTCTTAGTAACAACACTTGGGAACTAGTAGAGTTGCCAAGAGGTTGTAAGCCTATTAGTTGTAAATGGGTGTTTAGAAAGAAACTAAAGGCTGATGGTTCTATAGACAAGTTCAAGGCAAGATTAGTTGCCAAGGGTTTTACCCAACAAGAGGGTATAGACTATTTCGATACATATTCACCGGTAGCAAGAATAACGTCTATTAGAGTGTTAGTGGCTTTAGCTTCCATTAACAAGTTGGTGATACACCAAATGGATGTAAAGACGGCCTTTTTGAATGGTGATCTAGATGAAGAGATATATATGCATCAACCGGAGGGTATGATTGTTCAAGGTCAAGAACATAAGGTATGTAGACTTAAGAAGTCTTTGTATGGCCTTAAACAAGCCCCTAAGCAGTGGCATGAAAAATTTGATAATGCTATGGTTTCCAACGGTTATGTTGTGAATGAAAGTGATCGTTGTATATATAGCAAAGTTGAAAATTCTGGTTGTGTCATTGTATGTTTATATGTTGATGACATGTTAATCTTTGGGACTAACATGGATGTTGTTAATAGTACTAAATCATTCTTATCTTCCGTCTTTGATATGAAAGACATGGGTAAGGCTGATTTAATACTTGGCCTAAAGTTAGTTGAAAATTGTGGGGGTTTTGCTTTATCTCAATCTCATTATATTGAGAAAATGTTAAAACGGTTTAATTTCTTTAATGTTAAGCCTGTAAGTACACCATATGATCCAGCAGTTCACTTAAAGAAGAATAGGAATGATAGTGTTTCACAAGTTGATTATGCTAGAATCATTGGTAGTGTTATGTATTTAATGAATTGCACAAGACCCGATATAGCTTATGCAGTAAATAGGCTAGCAAGATATACTCATAATCCAAGTAGTGAACATTGGATGGCTTTGGAAAGGTTAATGAGATATATCAAAGGAACAATGGATCTTTGTCTTGTGTTTAATGGTTTTCCGGCAGTTTTAGAAGGTTTCTGTGATGCTAATTGGGTGTCAGATAATGATGAGATTAATTCGACAAATGGCTATGTGTTCACTTTAGGTGGTGGAGCCATTTCTTGGAAATCTTCTAAACAGACATGTATAGCAAAATCAACTATGGAATCTGAATTTATAGCTTTAGAACTTGCTGCAACTGAAGCTGAATGGTTAAGGAATTTATTGCTTGATATTCCTTTATGGCATAACCCAATGCCTTCTGTTTCTATACGTTGTGATTCTCAGGTAGCGATCGCTCGAGCAAAGAATAAGATCTATAATGGAAAGAGCCGGCATATCAGATTGAGACACAATATTGTGCGGGATTTGATTAGTTCAGGGGTGATTAACTTGGAGTTTGTAAGATCCGAGTTAAATCTGGCAGATCCCTTGACTAAAGGACTAAATAAGAAGTTAGTCCAACAAGCATCGAGGGGAATGGGACTGGTTCCAATGTTGTGAACTTTGTATGACGGCAACCCAACCCACTATTAGTAGAGATCCTACGAACGGGGTTCAATGTGGTAAAAACAAGTCATATAAAAGTTCTACAAGTGCTGTCGTTTTGTCCCTTCCTATGGTGTTGTTGAAGATAGTACTTACTGCAAATTGTGGAGGGTGAGATTTTTAGAATCTCTTAATGAAGTTCATAGCCATGTTGTATGGTGGTGTGCGCAGTACACACTTGATGAACATCACCTATATAAGAGTGGAGGTGGTGCCGCTTCCTATGAGAGTTTGGAACAACTCACTAGAGCTCTTATGAAAACCTGGGACTGGGTGCATGGCCGATATCGCACCAAACCGCGAACTTGCCTGAAGCTAGTCGAGGACATGTCAGTTGTAAGTTTATATAAACAATAGTGAATTAAGATTCAAGACTTTTGTCATCTTATTTCCGTTTATATGCTTCTTCTTGAACTAAGTGGCAATTCAAGACGAAAGTCATTGTCCATTAAGTGTCTTTGTCTTTGTTAAAAGTAGAGAGGTTAGTTGTTTAACGTTCAAGAGAGTTTGTATATAAGTTTGGATCATGTGGGGGATTGTTGGAAAAAAGGACGTTAAAAGTCCTTTTCGTGTGCTCCAAACTTATATAGAACACGTATGAGGTCGTTCGGGAGATTAATATGAAGTGGATAAAGCTGAAAGAGCCTCTGTTGGACATCGATCTCTCACTTCGATCGATCGATGTACATCGATCGATCGACATTAGAGATCGACATGGGTCTGAGGCTTGCTGAAGTTTACTGTCCAACTTCGATCTATCACATCGATCGATCGAAGTGACATCGATCGATCGATGTGATCGATCGATGTAGGACAGTAAAGAAAGTGAAGTTTCTGTCAGACTTCGTTCGATCACATCGATCGATCGAAGGGGACATCGATCGATCGATGTGATCGATCGATGTCCAACAGACAGAACTTTTCACTGTGTGATGCATCTTTTCATCCAAGGTTCATCTCCCTTCGATTGTGAACGTTATTCAACGGGCTTGAGAGGTTAGAAAACTGCTGAAACTAGTTTAAAATGTTGTTTTCTACTACCCTAAAGCCTATATATACAAGACTTAACTATTTGCAAAGCTAAGAGTTTTTCCCCTTGTGTTTTCCCTTAAAGTGCAGAAAGTTTCAGCAGTCTTCTTCTTCTTCCTCTACTTTTGACACTTCAATTTTGCAAGTTCATTCTCTTTCTCCTAGAGCAAAGGAACAAGAGAAGCCGTTAAATCCTGGGAAGCATTCGCTTGTGGTTCACCTTGCTCACCGGTGGAGGCGAAATTGCTTTTAAGGACAGTGATTCACATCACGTCTCGGCATTTTGTTTTGTGTTTGTTTGTCATCTTCCTCAGATTATTGTCTAACAAGCAGCAATTCCAAAGCACATTTAGATCTATGTTTTAATACTGCCTTACTAAAGCGTCTTAACATCACATTTGGTTAGCCTTACAGCAAGCACTTAAAGAACCGTCTTACTGCTGCATCCATGATGCATAATGACAACACATTTGGTTCATAAGCTTTTTTTTTGGGAAAGTACTTTGGTTCATAAGCATTTTGACTAAGTGAGAATTCAATTAAAGTTCACTGGGTTTTGTTGTTTCTGAGTGGGTTTCAATGTTTATTCTTTTTTATCACAATAAACTGCACGTCAATATTTCTGATTTTACCGCAAACAAACTTCTGAACCATCAATAGTTTTTGAATATGCCTACAGACGATAGAACCATAGCGTAAATCTGCAGCTGCATATGCAAAGGATGAAACCATGCAAATATAATAAAGATGACTATTTTGAGTTTAAAGAAACTTGGTTAGACGAATTGGATCCGGAGTCCATAAATGTGTAGTTTACTGGACAAACTGATACTCAGACATGTCGCTTTTATACTCTCCCAACCTTCTTGATGTTCTGAAATTTTCTGAAAATATGACAAAAGTTTGTCATCCAGAGGCAATAGAGAGCCAGAGTCTAGACTAATGGGGACCAATCCAAAATCAAACCTGCTTGTCTTAAAAAGTTAATAGACACATTTTATGACGGATATAGAAGCCAAGCCAATTTAATGGACACAATATAAAGTTCATGCAACAAAGTAGAATTGCAAGTGTCCTCAAAAACTTCTTGTTTTAATATATTATCAAGTTATTTTTCATAATTTAGAATAAATTTCTCTCAAGATAATTGATTAATTTAGTAGTCAGCTGAAAGGAACAGGGTTTTATTGTTGAAATCTATAGACTTATATTTTCTATATTTTTCACTTGTCAATCAAAATTTTGAAACAATACATAGATTTTTCTTAGTTAAAATTTCAGGAAGATGTGTGTGGGGGAGGGGGGAGGGGTGGCTTTGCTAACCCCCTTACTATAATCATCAACCAACTTGAGGTTATACAGGAAAGCTAAAAGGAACATAACATAAGGTTTACAGGCGGCAAAATATGAGTAGGCTCCAAGAAGGTTTATATTGCAAATGGATTGACTAGTGGTCCAATAAGACACACATCAGAGGAAAGGCCTTGAAAGTGGTAATTGGTCATAACAGAAGATCCATTTATGTACATACTCACATAGATGCATATACACACAATGGCTAAAGTGGAGTAGTATGTCAAGTCTTCTTTGTGATAGGAAAGTAACTTTAAAATTTAAAAAAAGTTTTACAAGACGGCAGTAAGACCCGCACTGGCGTACGAAGCTGAATGTTGGATAGTCAATTATGAGCATGAACAAAAGATGCGAGTGGCGAAAATGAGAATGTTAAGATGGATGTGTAGACATACAAGGATAAAATAAGAAATGAGCATATAAGGAGAAAGGTTGGGGTAAGATGGCATGAGATTGTGCAAAGGCATCCACATGTTAGTCGGCGTGAGACAATGAATAAGGTGCATGTTAAACATAGGAGAGGGAGACCAAAGAGGACATGCAGAGAGACAATAAGGAAAGATATGAGTTATATGATAATTGGTGAGCATATAGTCAGTGATAGAGCATTGTAGAGACAGTTGATTCATGTAACCGATGCTACATTAGGAATTATGAGACACATAAGGAGGGTATGATTTAGGTCATGACTCAAAAATCAAACAAATAAAGCAAAAGAGAAACGATTGATCCACATAGCCACCATATAGCGGAAAAAAGCTTGAGTGTTGTTGTTATATATGTGTATGTATATGAGCATTTGTGTGTGTATATATACACAACACACATACACACACCCACACATATACATATATATGCATACATATATGCACAAACACACAAAGATACACACACATATATATGTTTGTTTATTTATTATATATATAAGAACAACTTATACTTGTTGCGCAATGATCATGTTAAAATTTTCCATAACAATACACGCATGTTATTTGTTACTCAATTGCACTTACATATGTATGTGTGCGTGTAAATATAAATACAATATACATGCATAGATACATATACATATATATACCTAACAATCAAAAGACTTATTGCCGCCGCCTTCATTAGCTATAGCTTTTTTTTAATTTCCCATCAAGAGGATCAGTTAACAAATTAGAACTGCTGTATCATCTAAATTTTTTCAAATTTTATATTAAGGCACTCAGTATTTGGTAAATAACTTCCACGGAGAAGAGAAAAGAAACAGGAGTAAGGAACTGGAGGTTCATGGATAGATCTCTAGACGATTCAAAAAATCCTAATAAGAAAAGCGCAAGAACAATATTTAGAGTTTAATTAGTTGAGAGGCACAACTCTGCAGTGAACGTGCAACCAATGAAAAGAAAAGCCAATAAGAATTTTAACTGCACCTGCAAGAGAAGCCATCAACATTAATTAGCAACGTATATATGAAATATACACAATCTTTAGAGTTTAATTAGTTGATCACCCTGAATGTCCTCAATGTCGTGGTATACACACACACGCACCCCCACAAGACACAGACACAAACACACATATTACAATATGTGTAAGTTTACTATCCCATGTAATAACAGGTTTAATTTTTTGAACCACCACCTTCAAGAAACTTTGTCTGAGAAGCGTAACTGCAGTAGTAAGCGAGAGAGATACGAAGTTCTCGCAGTTTGGATGGAATGAAGAAGTTGCATCATCACTGAACATTTCCAACAAAAAATAAAATCAAATAAACAGGAGCTATAGTTACAGCTGAAACTCATGAGGATCACTTCTACAAGCTGAGTAGTTGAACTAAAATCACATTACAATTCAAAGAGAGACACCTTCCAAAGTATTTAAACAGAAATGCTTAACAAAGTTCTGATGCCTATCATGAAAAACTCTCTGTACACAGAAAATCCTCGGGACACTCTTGCAAAACCTGTTGAAGGAACACACGAAAAGGAACATCATCACAGTAGAGAAATCAGCTGGTCAAGGTTCCAGGAAATATCAAATTGTCATTCAAAAATGCATATTATGAGTAAAAGAAAGTACATAAACCAAATAAAAAACCTCTGAGCTTTGTTAACTACAGACTCTAACTGAAAGAAAAGAGGAAGAATAAACGGGTAAATAAATAAAGACACAAAGCTCTTCACTTGTACGAATTCTATATAGGCATCCATAGTGACAAATCCAATAGTGAAAAATCTACCCAAAGTGATAGATTGGATGACAGGTAAAACAATTTCGTAGAACTTTGAACATAATGCATTTGTATCTTCGAAGAGGTCACTGAGTTTGGACTCTGAACACATTGGTATTATATGTTCATTACGGCCAACATCCTGCACCTGGAATAGAGCTAATAAACAAAATCCCCACAGAAAACGATAATTCTTAGAGCTCAACTCAACCATTGAATAATCACATATAAAAGGTCTGTTTTTGGCCACTGGAGTTCCTATTCAAACAAAATTTTCTGGGGCAGCATTGAGCACCAGTGCTTGTAGGATAACTGGCCAAGCTTCTTCTAGGCACGGCTGCAACTTACATGATGCTAACGAAGATTGGACGCCTTCAAGGAAGTGTTTCCACTGTATAAGAAAAGCCAGAAGAATATCAAAAGGGTCAGCACAGAGCAAATGCTAGCTTTCAATTCTGCAATTCTCTAGAATCTAAGCTCACCTCTTTTTTAGGGTGTGCACTGCAGCACCGCTCATGTTGAGGTCTCATGGTAACCGATGGATGCTGGATCACTTTCCTTCAGAATGAACATCTGCGATTTGTCATTTGTAGTTTCTGAACCTTCTATGTTTTCTTTTCTTCCCTGGTCAATTGAAACGGGATAAAGTGGTTTTTTGATCTCTTGGACTCCTATTGTTACTATTAAGTGTTGAAACTGTTTGATCGATGGTCCATTTATCACTTGAGGGATGATGTGTTATGATTAACGATGCGTTATGGGCAAGTGATCCTTATCAAGTGATCTCTGGACATTGATTGGCTCTTACATCTGGTGTCTTGTCCATAAGATATATTCCGCTCCATCTGTTTTTTTTTTCAATTTATTGCTAAAGCCTGTTGGCCCTTGGAGTAATTTGTGGGTAAGCCTACATGAACAGATTTGGGAAAAATTCTGATTAAAGATGGCTGCATTCATGGTTCATATACAATTGCCATAACTATGTTCTTGGTAAAAGGTGATATATAATGAGGATTGTTATCCTTGTCAAGGATTGTATTACTCAGTGTGAAAAATATGTTAAAAGAAGGTAGGTACAGAATGGTTCTGATGAACTTTGTGATCTCCAATTCCTTAACTGTAAAATCTTGATTATTTGAGGCATGTTTGCTGAATGATCCCTATTGTGTTTCGAACCAATGATTGAAGAAATTATTCATTTGAAAGGAATTTTTTTAGGAAGCATCTTGCATTTTGACATTAAGGGATTTGTTATGGTATTCTGTTATGTTTGGCCTTAGTTGCCCTGTTTAGTGTTGAGCCACCCTCAGTTGACCAAAAGGAAAGGAATGTGAGTTCCTCAAGGGATGAGGCCCCTTCTGCTTCTTAGGAAAGGAGGGACTTTTGTGGGAATTTTAACCCAGACTAACAGGAATTGACTGAATCGGTAGAAAATCAAGACTGGTTCAGTAATAAATTGAAGATGAAGAGATTTTTGTTCACTGCAACCTCAAAAGTACTGGAGAATAATTTAGGAATTTTTTGTAAGAAAGAATCAAAAAATTAACTTCACTTCTCAAAAATATAACGCACGCAGAAGAACTGGTTCTTACACAAGAACCTTACTTCACTTAATAATACATCACACAACTTCACTTCACTAATAATCACGCTTCACACTTGAGGAAGGAAGAAGATCTTCCTTTATACTATGCAAACAGTATACAACGGCTAATTTTGTACAACGGTAAGAAAGCGAAAAATCCCAGACTGTAGTTGATTAGATGTGATTTGAACCTAGCAGATAAGTTGCAGCCTGTTGAAGCAATACGCGTTTCTCCTAGGGAGCAGAGCATTCGGACAGCCTTTAGGAATGAATATATATATTTTATATATATTTTATGCAAGTAGGCTTTTGTGTTCCTAAGTGTAGTACATGTTTACCACCTCTAACTATTCCATCGTTGGCATGATTAAGTTAATATGGATGAGGAAGAATATGTATGACAAACAGACCATCATGCAAATGAGTAAGCCAATAGAAAATATATTTGGAAAAAAGCAATTGGTAAGGATGGCATCAGAAATGATGGCATCTAGGCCAAACAACAAATGTAACATCAAATGCTACAACGATCATCATGTGAGATGCAAACCTTAGTAGTCCAATATGATTCATCTCCCATAACATACATTCAACACAACCAGAATCATCACAAAGGGTTTTACTCAGCCATGAACCAATTGCCAAGTTTGGGAAACAGTGCTATTTGAATTAGGATGGATGTTTTTTCATGCTTTCGACTAGATAGTTAACAAAGAAAACATGATATCATTCACAACTCTGAGAGAGCATTCATTTCTAAGACTCATGATATGAAAGATAAAGCATAGAATCCTTTACATGTTAAGCATCACACTTACTGAATAATTACCATCACCCTTTCATCAATATTAAAAATTAGAATAAGTCTTGATTCCAAGATGAATGATGTTTAAGAACCCCCAAGAACATTTATCAAATACAACAAACAAGATAGCTTTGAGAAATTAGAGGGGCAAGCATCCATCTCATGCAAGGACAAACACACAATCCCCTATTCCAAATAGTCAGGAACAAAACCCAACATATTTTTAACAACAGGAGGAGGATGCATACAGCAGGATTTCAGAAAAATAACCCCCAAGAAGCAGGGGAGACAAGTATAAGCGCGACGTAGAAGAAAAAAAACATTTTTCAGGACAACAGGACCCTGAGATTACTTGCTTACTTGCTAAGGAGCACTTGCTCATAACCAATAGTTAATCATCACACATGCTCCTCTCAACTGATCTCAGGGCATTTTAAACACTACACAAGAGATTAATCAGTGGTAACAGATACTTTACAGACCAATTGAACAAGATGATAACACTTGGAATCAAACCATTCCAAAAAATCTATACTTTACCAACACAACTTTAACAAAGACAAACATTAGGCGAATCATCGAATGCTCTATAGAGCAAAACATCGAACATCTTGTGGGCACACCAAGGAGAGTGCACCTTTAACTCAAAATATTTTACAAGACACAACAATTGTATAAAAAACTACACCTATTTAACACATGCAACCTAATGTGCAATCATACTTAAGATTGAGATAAATACCAGTATCTGATTCGTTGAGATCAGCAAAGATGCTGACTTTGAACAAGCTACCAAGTTATCAATTGAGAGACGAAGATGAGAGAGTCTATACTCCATACCAACTCTCAGAAAACAGAGATTGCTTC
Organism: Eustoma russellianum; assembly: GCA_036186865.1. Classification (NCBI taxonomy): domain Eukaryota; kingdom Viridiplantae; phylum Streptophyta; class Magnoliopsida; order Gentianales; family Gentianaceae; genus Eustoma; species Eustoma russellianum. The sequence goes on from AP025068.1 coordinate 11,111,190, forward strand.
TCTGTTGTTGCTCAGTGCAATAATCGATTGAAGAAGATTGGCAATAATGAGAACATCGGAGAACATGGATCCGGAAACTTCAATAAAAAGAAATATGCATGCAAATTTAAAGCAGGACCGCACAGCTTTATCTTGGAAGGGTTTGAACACCGTATATTTCTTCTTCTAACCTTCTGAGGTTTTAATAGCTGGAAAGCACAGCTTGATGAACAATTGATAGATAACAGGACAACAATCAACGAATTTGAACACTCCAGTTGCTAGTGGCTCTGATACCATGTGGGAATTTTAACCCAGACTAACAGGACTTGACTGAATCGGTAGAAAATCAAGATTGGTTCGGTAATAAATTGAAGATGAAGAGATTTTTGTTCAAAGCAACTTTACACTTAAATCTCAGAAATACTGGAGAACAATTCAGGAATTTCTTTGTAAGAAAGAATCAAAAAATTAACTTCACTTCTCAGAAATACAACGTAGAAGAACTGGTTTTTACACAAAAACCTTACTTCACTTAATAATACAGCACACAACTTCACTTCAATAATAATCACGCTTCACATTTAGGAAGGAAGAAGATCTTCCTTTATGCTATGCAAACAGTATACAACAGCTAATTCCTTATGATGGTAAGAAAGCAAAAAATCCAGGACTAGCTGATTAGATGTGATTTGAACCTAGCAGATAAGTTGCAGCCTGTTGAAGCAATACGCGTTTCTCCCAGGAAGCAGAGCATTCGGACAGCCTTCAGGAATGAATATATATTTTTATGCAAGTAAGCTTTTGTGTTCCCAAGTGCAGTACATAACTTTAATCAATGTGATGTAACCCATTTCTACTTTTGGCTTCGAGATTCCAATCCAATTTATTGCAGATGCATCCAACCTTGTATGTTTCTCAACAATTTTACTTCACACCGTATAGACCCTATGTCCTTAAACTAGTGTTATTTGAGGTCATTGTTGCCATTATTATTTGAATGGACAAGAGCTCCTCTGATCTATGAACACGAATAATCTAGAATTATTCCTCTGAGTAATAGACATGAACTCCTCTAAGTCATTCCATTTATTGTTAAGGTCGTAGTTGTCATTGATGTTGAGCTAGATGTGTTTCCCAGCATGTTTAGTGTAGCCATTGTTGCCAATATTGTTGAGCTGGATGTTTGTTCCCAGCATCCTGAGTTGCCATGATTATTTGATGCCATACATGTCCTCATTATCAGTTGTGAGATGTTGTTTCCTAAATATAAATATTGTGATGACATATTTGCATTGGCTAGATGATATTCCTAGCATGCTTACTGGTCAAGTTGCCGTGTCATGATTGATTGATTCCATTAATGATAATATTGTATGGGAAATTTTTGGTTATATCCTTGACTTCTTATTATCTTGATCTTGTTTAGCAAACTAATGGCCACTAATGTTGGCAGCTTTATCAACAAAATAGAATCACATAGAGACAAGTTTTGAGGAAAAATAGCTTAACTGATTCCTTGTCTTCTTATCATATGTCTGCTCTTCTTATGTATAATACAAGTCGAATGCAATGAATCCTATGATAACTAATATTTTTGGTTCTCAGTCTCTGGAAAGTGTATAACCTGAGTTAAAACTTGCTCTTGCACTATTTCTCCTCTGCAAATGTTTTGGAATTTGTAATCTTCTTTCGAATCAATACTAGTTCTTAACAATGTTGTGATCTCCATTAAAAGCCATTCTTGTCAAGTGCTGCTGCCTTCCCTGAAGGTAGTGCAGGATCTATATAAAGTGTATGTACGAAAGCATGTTATACTGTTGTTGCATCTACTTTGCTACTGCATCGAGAGAAGATCTTCTGGGCTTGTTTTTTTTCCTTGTCAATATTCATGTGCCATGATATCATACACAATTTTCTTTCGTCAACAAATCATGTTTTCTGGACTTTTTGTATTAGTCTTACGTTTAATATTCGCCTTCCACTAGATTTAATCTATAAACTAGTTGTTTTGTTGCTACCTGATATGTATGCTTCCTTCATCATGAATGCCTCTGTAATATACACTCCAATAGCATCTCTTTTCCCATGAGATGGGATATGTATGATGATTTTGCTCACCGATGTGATCACCTAGTTTACTCTAGTCATGGTCATTAGGTTCATTATCATGCACCATGATATTTTGGAAAAGTGTGTTCTAGTTGTTTCAGACTAACGAAAAATTCCAAGATGTTTCTCCTTCACATGAAAACTTTTGGGCTGCAGGTGTTCCCATTTATTTGCAGGATCAAGGAAATATTTTGCAGGAGCTATTTACTAACGAGTTTGTAGGTGATGCAAGGACCCAGAGTTTCGTTAATCTGACTATTGCTTGCAGGAACAGGAGGAACACTTCTTTGTAGGACATGTACGAGAAGCTTGCAATTGTTATGTTGCAACAGGAGTTTGTACTAATCATTTGTAGGTTCATAACCGGGAGCATACCTTGTCGGCTTAAAGACTCAAAATTGACCTCACATGTAAAATATTCAGGGGATATTGTGTGCAAATTGCTTACTATGGGTATTACTATGCAGGATATACTGGGTACGGATGTACATATATATGTTTAGGTTAACTTCCCATTTGGTTGTTTTACATTACATGTACATATATACGTGATGTGTATTTTAATATCGAAAGGCCTTTATTTGTATTTCTTGAATTTACTCACTAACACACTAGCACAACATATCTCTATTATTATGTCATTTATGCAGGTAGAGCCGGGGGTCTCACTAGAAGCAGACTCTCTATTCATTGGGATAGAGGTATTGTCTGTCTACCACTTACCCTCCCCATACCCTAACGATAGCTTTTGCTGTCGTTGGGATATGCTGGGTACGGATGATTCTTCAAAAATGGCTTTCTCCATACCTTGCTCACTTAGGATCAGCACTTGAAGGACAAAATAAATATGTTCTGTAGCTTCAATAATTCAAGACATTCAGACCGCAAACTTAGTCGCATCATCATTTGCACTAAGTTTGAGGGGGAGTATTGAGAAACATGGCATCATCTGTGGCATCTACTGTCGAAAATTTACCCCAATCGATTTATGTACATGAACAGTTGCTGACTACAAACATAATGTATATATATTTGTCAATTAGATATTCTGTATATATATTTTTGCCTGTAATAATTAAAGGATCGTTGGTCCCTATTTTCCTCCTGCAACACCGGATTTTCTCTGCCTAACTTCCTGCTATGCATCTCTACAAACCGTTAGGAGCAAATTGAGCCGTTGGCTCCTTGGAAGATCTGTAAAGGAAGAATCTCACTTCCTGCCTTCCTATAAATATTACATACTATGTACAATAGAAGATAGAGGAGTATGAATAAAATCTGTCTTTCTTCAGCTTCATTGGTCCTTTTCTTTTTTGCACAATGTGTGAACTTAATAGTTTTTTCATTCCTCTGTTTATTCCTGGTTTTGATAATTCGTGTTAAAATCCAATGCATCTTCACCAAACCAGTGGCAGTGAAGGTGTTCCAAAACTTAATAGCCAAGCTTGGTGTAATCAATGTCTACAACAAGCTTGAGAGAGAGTATAGAAATACACGTTAGAGTTATACTGTAAATACGGTAGTATAAATGTATATACACTATACACACATATGTATACTGGAAATAGAGTATAAATACGTTAATGTAGGTCATTACTGTATTGTATAGTGAATAGGACAAATCTGTCAATCATACACCAGAATATAGTCATTGAACCAGCTAGCCGTTGGACAACTACTCTGGCCGTTAAGACTTCTGGTTTACACTCCTATAAAAAGAAAGTCCCTTGTACATATCACGTGGAAGTTCTCTTGATGAATCAATAAAAGAAATCCTTACATTCTATATAAAAGATGAACTTGTTCAACATTTTACGTGCACTAGACATGCGTAAGACACCACAAAGAGAGCCTCAGGTTTCAGATAACAAGAGAAATGCATCTTCAACTAACAATTCCAGACATATTTCACATTTTAAGAAAATCACTTGTCTTGAAATGGTGGTGAGAGTCCTAAAAAGAACTTCATCATGAAAAAGAGACTTGCATTCTCTAAGTTGGGGAGCTTATACTTTTCTAGGCATAAGTTCCAAAAGATTTCCACGTACACCCAACACGATTAGCTAAGAATTGTATACTTCATCGGGAGAGTTTGCTTATACGCGTGAAAGTGTGGATTCCATAAATGGACTCTGTCTAAAAAAGCACAAAATTAAAATGTCTTAAGAGGGGACATGGCACATAAAGCAAATGGTCCTGCAACATTTTCCTGATGAAAGATGAATAACTAGCTTAATAAGTAAATCCTGAGACATGACTGAGCAATTAAATATATAGATCATCACCCAAGCAAGTATAACAAACGTAATAAATTAGATTATGAAGATACCAAGCTGCGACGTATTGGCAGCCAATGAGATGGACGAAATGGGCTTGCGACATACGCCAACCGCATGAGTGTGGTACGAGCAACATTGGCAATCCTAAAAGTTACAAGAAACATTGACAAGACATGCACTTTCCAAAAAGATAGGATAAGAAACAAGTCAATGACAAAGATAAAGCCCCACCCCACAAAAAGAACGCACACAGTAAAAGAAAAAATCAAGGTGGTGGTAACGACATGTCTATAATATCAATAGGAGTAACATATAAACTTTTGCTAACTGCAAATTAGTTCAGGAGCCTATCAAAGAAGGTGACAGTGGGACACTCGATGACAACAACTTTTAACAAAAAAGCACAAGCATTTACATGCTTAATGAAACAAGACAAATTGAAGAGCAAAGAGAGAAAAAATGCTCTATATTTTTCCATTACTTGCTCTCGATAAATACACCTCCATACAACACCCCATCTATTCAAATCTCATGATTGTAGGGATTTGATATTTCTATCCTAACTAAGAGATTCCATCTTATCTACTCAAATCCTAGGCTATCTAACTAATTAATATGATAGATACTAGGATATATTGCATTCATCTGCACTTACCAAACTATATCACAACCGCATACTTTCAACACACAAGCACCTAATCTAACACCCTCTCTCAAGCTAATAAGTAGATATTAATCATTCCCAGCTTGTCAACCAGATTCTCAAAGTTTGGCTTGTGTAGTCCCTTTGTTAGGATATCTGCTACATGCTGCTAGTTGGGATATAAACCATACAAAAGATTCCGTCATAAATTTTCTCTCGGATAAAATGACGACCTACCTCTACATGTTTCGTACGATCATGATGAACTGGATTGAAGGTGATGCGTGCAACTCGTAGGCTCCAACAATTCCACCTTCCAAACGTCCTTCACAAGGGTTAGGCACAAGGAAGAAGACTTCCCCTTGCTTCCTTAGTGAACAAAACGTATGGATTAAAACGAGCAAGACCAACACTTCAAGATGGTCGTTGATCAGGCAAACCAATAAGGCCCTCCTGGACGGCACCTTTAAGCAATGGCAACACCTTCAAAATGCTCAACTTTGAAGGATCTTAACCTAGGTTTTTAATGCAAAACCAAGAAACAAAGTCTCACACAAAGTGAAAGCAATATCAAGAATTCTTATTCATCAAAAGTTGGTGTTTCATGCGTTCCCTAAGGCTCTATTTATAGGCTGAGCTTGAGCCTTAAAATGTCTAGAACTAATTCAAAATAAAGCTAGCTAGCAATGTTTGAAACTTGAAATTTATTTGAATTCAAAACTAAAATAATTCTAGCTAAAATCTTGAAGTCTTGCAAAACGCTATCCTCAATGAATCTGGCCGTGTTTGATGATGAAATTGGCATTTGAGACTTGATTTTGATGTAGATGAAGTTGTTTCAATTGAATTCCAAGGTTGGTTGAAGATTGAATTCAAATTGAATTTGAACTTGATTTCAAACTTGAATTCAATCTTTAATTTTCAATCTCTCCTCTTTTGATCTCCAAGTTGGCGTGGGAAGGGATGAATTTGGCGTGTGAGAAGGTCTCCAAGTGGCTGAGATGTTGAATTCAAATGTTGGTTGGAGATTGAATTTAAATTGAACTTGAATTTGAATTCAAAATTGGATTCCACTTTGAATTGTGATCTTATCACTTCTTGCTTCAAGAATGGCGTGTAGATGGCTAGGATAAGGTTGAGAGCTTCTTGAAATTTAAGCCTCCGATTGGTTGAGACTTGAATTCAAATAATGGTTGAATTTGAATTCAAGTCTAGCTTTGAACTTAAATGCAATTTGATCATCATCCTTTTGCTTTAAAGTGGTCGGCCCCCTTATTGTATTTGGAGATGATTTTTGTTGTACCCCGCAAAAATCGGTATATATTGAGAATCATATAAAGCGGTTTAAGGAGGTAATAATGTTATACCCCACGGGAATTCGTCTATACCGCCGACTCTTATGAGATGAGTCACTAAGAATTGGTCAACCGGTTACATTATTTAAATGTAACTACATTAATTTGACATTCTCCGATAGAATTTCCTTAAAGTAAATATTATAGGAAATTTAATATAATTATATAAGTGTGTCACACGACACAAGTGAAATGACAAAACTACCCTTCCAACATTATGTAAAATTCGGCCATAAGGGCCTTGGAGGAGTCTAGAATTTTCCTTATTATCACAATTATGTAATTAGTAAGACTACAATAAAATAGGTTGTCTTGGAACAAGAAGAATTAAGCATGGTGAAGGGGTCAACCAAGCCTAGAAATCGGCCCCCCTAGTTGACCAAGAAAAATTACCATGGTTACTTAATATTTACTACAAGGTAACTCTAGTTGGATAAAGTAACTATAGTTGACATAAAGTAACTATAGTTGACATAAAGTAACTATAGTTGACATAAAGTAACTATAGTTGGCATAAAGTAATTATAGTTGGCATAAAGTAACTATAGTTGAACTAAAATAACAAACTCTTATTTAAGAAATAAAATAAAATAAACAAAAGGAAAGACAAGACAAGTTGTCTTGGAATAAAATAAAACAAAAAAAAGAAGATTGCAAGCGTGGGGGACAAAAGGGCAGCCCATTGCAAGACACAAGAAACTTCCTCTTTCTAGGCATTCTTGGAAATCCTCCATGTCTCCCTTCCCTTCCCTAAGGCACGCCCCCTCCCCTTGTCTTCTCCATGAAGACTTCTTCAAGTCATGAAGGAGCTTAACTTCATCCATGGAGTTTTATCTAAATTCATACTAAGAAGCTCCATCATCTAAGTCTTGAAGACCCTCAAGAACTCAACTAAACAAGCCATGGAGGACTCATTGAACACTTAGGCAACTCCTCTATCCTCATCATCAAATTCGGCCATGAAGAAGCTAGGAGTGTAAGATCATCTTCATCTTTAACCTCCAAGAACTCATCTAGGTAAGTTGAATGTTAAACTTCTAAGTGAGTTCTATATTTCAAAGGATGAAACTCACCTAGTACCCCTTTCTCCTTGCACAAAAACGTGACTTTCATGAGGTCACTAGGAGAAGATTCTTCAAGCTACTAAGGAGAAGCTAACATCTTGATGGTTTGAATCCATTTCCAAGCTTCATTTTGGTAAGAGAATCATAACCTCAATGTAGTTATTTCTTCATTAAGAAGGTAGCTAATGATTCATCCTTTCTTTCTCTCAAAAACGTGCACTACATGATGAAGTTGGAGGAAGACTTCACTCCATATCAACCAAGGTTCAAGCTAAGGAAAATCTCTAAGGTTCAAGGAGGCAAGTATACTCTAGCCAATCTTGCCTTATTTGTGAAGTGCATGCTTGAATGACTAGTCATTTTTAGGCTATGAATCTTAGTGAAAGATGCTAAGTACAAGATATGAAAACTAGTTGTTATAAGAAAAGTGATGGTATGAACAAATGATTTGTTACATGAAAATGTTGTGACTGTTTTTGAGGTGATTCATGAATAGATTATTTATGTTTAAAAGCATGTTATGAGGGTTGAAATCATTATGTTGAAGTGTGTATTTGATGGTTATTTAGTCACTTTAAAGAATGAAGTTGCTTGGAAATGCTTGGACCATAAAAGGGAATAAGTGCTGAAATCCCTAGAACTGGACAGTTTTATGTGTCATGTTGGACGACCTGAAAATGAACCTTAGGAAGGTGAAAATGGCCTAATTTTTGGTATTATTATAGCCTTATATGTTTATGAAATGTGTGAGTTGGAATTTCATTAAAAGGAGTTTTGGTTTGTCCTTAATGAAATTTTTAGTAAGAGTTGGTCAAACAGAATTACTGGAGCTGGACAGATTTATGTTGCATGTTGTACGACCTGGAAATGAACTATAGGAAAGTTCAAATGGGCAAATTTTGGTATGATTATAGCCTTATATGTTTATGAGATGTGTGAGTTGGAATTTCAGTAAAAGGAGTTGTGGATTATTTTTAATGAAGTTCTTGTTAAAACTGCTCAAACAGAGTTGCTGAAACAGGACAGTTTTGAGTAGTAAGTTGCATGGCTCGAAAACGTACCTTAGGAATATGCAAATGAGCTGATTTTTAGTAGGATGATAGTTTGATGTGTTTATTACATCTGTGAGTTGGAATTTTGGTAAAAGGAGTTGTGGTTTGGTCACAATTCATTTCGTGATACAGCTGGTCAATCCAGTCTCTGCATGTACCCAATTTGGGAAAGTAATTAGATGACTCCTTTAAACTTATTGAATTGCCTTGGAAATTTTATGGTAATTACTTAGTGCATAGATGTGCATGTTCATGTAAAGAAACCAGCCTAAAACCACCATTTTGATGGTTAACAACTGAGTTGAAGTTAGTGGTACAAAACTGGAAATAGGACAGTTTAATGTTTTAAGTTGTAAGGCTTCGATCTTGATCATTTAGGCTTGAATGTGATGTTTAGCCTTATGAATACTGTTCCTTGATGAATTAGCTATGTTTTTCAGGTGATGGATCAAAATGAATAAAGTTTTATGACCCACGAAACGGAGGTAAGGCGGTACTGCCCTGCTGATTTCAGCAGTACCTTTGATGATAGTATGATGTTTTGAGGTAGTTAGACATTTCGGAATGTTACGAAATTTTAGTAGCATGTGTCTAAGCCTTCATTATGCATATGTATGGCATGGGTTTATGAATATGAGCATGAATTGATGAGCACGAGGCTGCATGAACAGAATGTGATTGCTGGACAGTTTTTCCAGTTTAAAAGACAAGTCCGTGCATGCATGATTATGATGCATTTGTTCACGAGTCGCACAATGCATGTCATACAAAACATCATCGTCACTTGCATGATTTATAGCATGGATTTTACGTGAAAGAAAGATGAAAAGCATTTTCAAAAAGATGATTTTTGTGTTTTTTAAAAGAACGCTTCCCCACCGGTACCGTGTGTGAGTATGAACTGGCCAGTATGAACCTGAGCAGATCCGGGTTAAGTGATCTGAAAGAAGTATGAACCTAAGCAGATCCGGGTTAAGTGATCTGAAAGAAGTATGAACCTGAGCAGATCCGGGTTAAGTGATCTGAAAGAAGAATGAACCTGAGCAGATCCGGGTTAAGTGATCTGAAAGAAGAATGAACCTGAGCAGATCCGGGTTAAGCGATCTGAAAGAAGTATGAACCTGAGCAGATCCGGGTTAAGCGATCTGAAAGAATGATGACGTTACCGTTCCGAATCCGGGAGTAATAGATTCGAAGGGGAGAAGTTACCGCCTCAGATCCGGGAAGATAGATCTGAACACTCTATTGTTTTATGACGATGATGATTTGAAAGAAAAGCATGAAAAATCATATTCTCATTTTTATCATGATGCATCACATGTGCATATGCATGCATGTCACGTATGGAGTCATTTTGTAGTGACACATGATACTTAGACTAAGTTATCATGACCTTTTAGAACCCAAGTGTGACTTCCTTAAGTGTTGATCATTAACGGGTATTGGATGGAGGGCATTATGCGCTACTTTTGCACGTTCATACGCATTGCATATGGTCATGAGCATGATGTTGAGTCTATTTGCACTAGGCTGTATTATTACTTGCTTCGTGCCTAAGTTATGACTTTATTGCCTTATCGGTTATTGATTGAAGGGATGAGACGCTAGCCAAATGCTTGAGGTAATGTTACATAGGTTATGATCCTCCTATTTCTTGTTACCTAAGTTATGACTTCACTACTGTTGAAACGTAAGCTATGATCTTATTCATGACATTTAGGTCAAGTTGTTATGATTTGGTAGCTCCTAGGTTATGATCTTTATTGAGTAATGACCTTTCGTATGCCATGATCCTTATCGAATGATGATCCTTTCATAAGCTATGGTCTCTGTTAAGTTTTAATCTTTGTTAAGTTATGACCTTGGATATACCTTGTGTTGACTTCTTACGGGTGTTTAATGGAAGGTCAGGTATGTTCTAAACCGAATTTTGGGGGTTCGGTTCTCGTATGTACTTTCCAGTTAATGCATGATTGTTTATGGTATACTTGCTGGTGACTTTGTCACTCACCCCCTATTTTTCCTCCCAGCGGTTGCAGGGAACAGGGTATTACGGATTGAGGATGGACATAGGGACCCCAACCCGTGATTGCAGCGAAGGATGGGCGGATTAGGAGACATGACCTGACGATTATGACTGATGACTGCTTACGTAGTTGTGATGGGAAACATCTACGTTTGAGACTTTCGATACCTTAGATGTGGGTTGTAAACTTTGAATGGTTGTGATGATGCTTTTAAATTGAAAGTTTAAATTCTGCCACGGTTTCACTTACTTGATTGCGCGTAAGCACGAAAATCCATGCAATCCTATCATGGATCACGACGTGTATGGATGATGCCTAGTACTCTCCTTAGTGAAGTACGGCGGGTGCACCGACTTCGGCGGGGCCAGGGTGCGGGGCGCCACAATTTTGATCTCGATTTGAACTAGAGATTCCATCTTGGACATATTTGAATTTGTCTTTGTGGAGACAACATTCCTTCCAAGACAACATTCTTTTTGTTCCCTTCTTTTGTGGCACACGCCTAAATGTTCCTTTTTGGGCCTCCATTTTATTTGAATCTTTCATGTACCTAATTTGCCTACAAAGAAAACACATAAAACAAAGATCACAAGAAAACAAGATAAACTTCAAGATAAAGAAAGCACACACACGTTTACACACACTCAAGGTGAAGGTTCAATGAAATGAACCCAAGGGGTCTTAGGTTCATCTTGAACATGCTTGTACAAGAAGGTGGCAACTTGATGGCAAAGTTCTCTTGCCCTCCTTCTTGTCATAGGACCTTTGACCTCTTGATGGGGCCCTTGATCCTCATCGGACCCTTGATCCTCATCAGAAGGCAATACTCACTGCTGCCTTATCATCACAGTAGAGTGTCATGGGATTTCCTCCAGACATTCTCAATTCCTCTAATAGGCTCCTCAGCCAAATTCCCTCTCACACTCCATGAGCCAAAGCACGAAACTCTGACTCAGCACTGCTTCTAGCTACCATCGACTGCTTCTTACTTCGCCATGTAACCAAATTGCCCCAAACATAGGTGCATTACCCTTAGGTAGATCGCCTGTCCACAAGTGAGCCCGTCCAATCAGCATCTGTGTAGATTTCCAAGCCCCTCTGCCTATTCTTTTGAAAGAATAGGCCTCTGCCTGGTGTCTTCTTGAGGTAACACAGGATATTGTGTACATCTTCTAAGTGTCTCTCCCTAAAAGAATGCATAAACTGCTTACCACGCTCACATCAGATGCAATGTCTGGACGTGTATGAGCTAAGTAGGTCAATTTATCAACCTCGTTGAGAGCATCCTAGGTCCACCTTGCTTCCTTCATCTTCTCTTAACCGGTGATTTGGTTCCATATGGGTGTCAGCAGGCCCGCATCCCATCATACCAGTTCCTTGAGGAGATCCAGTACATACTTCCTTTGAGACAACAATTCCACTAGTACTTCTCGCCACTTCCATTCCAAGAAAATACTTGAGCTGACCCAAATCGTTCATCTCAAATTTGCTAGAAAGATAACCCTTCAGTGACTTGATTTCTAAATGGTTATTTCAAGTAACAATTATGTCATCTACGTACACGATTAAAATACTTCGTTTACCACTGGGACTATGTTTGTAGAACATGGTATGATCAGTCTAAGCTTAGTGAAACCCATGAGCCTTGACTGCCTGTGTAAACTTGCCAAACCACTCCCTGGGTGATTGCTTCAACCAATAGAGTGATTTCTTAAGTTTGCACAACATGACTCTACATTTCTCAAATACTGGTGGCATGTCTATGTATACTTCCTCATGTAGATTATTGTCTAAAAATGCATTATTCACGTCCATCTGAGACGAGGTCCAGTCAAGACATGTGGCCAGTGACGACAATACTCTAATTGAATTTAGTTTTGCCACAGGGGCAAAAGTTTCTTTGTAGTCAATTCCATGCATCTGAGTGAAGCCTTTAGCTACAAGTCTGGCCTTGTACCTGTTGACAATCCCATCAGCATTAAACTTGATGGTGAACACCCACTTACCCACTGGCCGCTTTCCATTTGGCAAACTTACCACCTCTCAAGTGTGGTTTTCCTCTAATGCCTTGATCTCATCTTGAACAGCTGCAGCCCACTTAGGATTTGCAAGCACTCAATGTCCTCACGTGTTTTTACTACTGTCAGGTTTTCTATGAATCCTGAGAAGGAAGAAGATAGTCTGTCAGTGGAAACGAACTTAGACATGGGGTGATGAGTACACGCCCTCTTCCCTTTTCTCGACGCAAGAGGTAGATCAAGTTCCTACGTTTCCTGCTTCTGTTCCTGATCTTCTAGACCCTGGCTAGCCCTGACTTCACCTTGTTCTTCTTGGAGAGGTATGTGCTCTAATGTTTGGATATGCTGGGAGTTGGTGGGATCACCACCGTGCTGAGACTTGTCTGTGAGAGGCCAGGAGCTTGGGACTGTAAAGGAGTCTTTGTGACTATGGAATGGGCAGAGGCTCACCTTGTGTTATAGGTATATATAGGATACTCTAAGGCATGATACTTGGTGTTGGTAGTATACTTGGTGTTTGTTGTGGTTGTGATTCCCTCCCTGAAGCATATGATCCCCCCTGAAGCACATGTAGGAGTTCGTGCTTCATCCAGGAGTGGAGATGAACCTGGATTAGTAGAGGGATGCGTAGGGAACATCGAATATGTCCAAAATTCTTCCCCAGAATGGGAGGAAGAAAGAAACGCACATACTCATGAAAGCTGACGTCCATGGAGACTACAATCTGTCGCATAGAGGGATAGTAACACTTATACCCCTTTTGAGCTGGAGAATAGCCAACGAAAACACATTTATAAGCCCTAGGAGAGAGCTTTGATGGATTAAACGTTTTCTCGTGAACAAACACTGTGCAACCAAAGGTTTTCAGTGAGAGAGATTGACCACCCCGGAACATAGGATATTTGGAATGGAGACAGGACATTGGTGTCTGGAATTGAAGAGATTTCGATGGAAGACGATTGATGAGGTGATAGGCAGTTAGGGTGGCTTCACCCCACAAGTATTGAGGGACATTCATAGTGAACATGAGGGTCCTGGCAACCTCTAGAAGGTGTCTATTTTTGCGTTCTGCCACTCGATTCTGTTGTGGAGTATAAAGACATGTACTTTGATGAATAATACCATTAGAGGCTAGATAAGTACTCATAACATTAGTAAAATACTCAGTGCCATTGTCAAGCCGCAAGATTTGAATTGTAGTCTGTAATTGATATTTTATCAGGGAGTAAAAGGTTTGAAAGGTAGTCAAAACTTCAGTTTTATCCTTGAGTAAGTAAACCCAACAGACCCTAGTATGGTCATCAATGAAGGTGATAACTCCATCAAGAAGCGAAGGAGCATCTAGGTTGCTTAGAACATCATTCAAACTCCATCAAGGTAAGGTTTTTATAACTTTTTAAGCTCCCTACCCATTCACTCAAAAGGTTTCATTCACTCCCTTCCCATGTATGAAAACCATATGCTACAACTTGTAAGAGGAGGTGATTTTCAAGGCTCTAAGGACTAAGTGTTTAAGGCATCAACTTTGAGCTAAAAAGACAAGTTTTCCTCAATTCTTCCTTAAACCATTGATGGACTATGAACGAGATGATTTAGTTACATTTAGGACTTTAATCTTGCTTATGTTGACCATATATGTTATGAATATCTAGCTGGAATTTTCGTGATGATCATTATAGCGAACTTTGTGAAGCATGTGAATGGACTTAGGAGGATGTTTAATTACCAAAAAAAAGACTTAGGAGGATGTTTTAATGTCTAGGCTAATGACTTATCTTATGAGGTGACATAGGTTGGAAATTAAAGGTTCCTTCATCCCCTAACCCCCGGTTTTGAGGAGTGTTATGGGGATAGGTTGACTCACCTTCATCATGCTACTAGAATGATTTAAGTAACACATTGATGGTTAAGTTTATTCGAATATTTGAAAAGTTTAGGGCTATTTTGTATGCCTTTGTCCTTACCGATGAATGACTAAGGGATGGTATTAAGCATGTTAAGCCATGACTAAAAAGATCAACAATTGAATGAATAAATTACTTAAGAGGCAGAACATATGTTAAGAGGTGAAAGGAAGGCAACATGGAAGGTGTATTACTCCAACACCCCACAGTTTTGTTGGGGAAATTGAGGGAATAGATGGTCTCAATTGTTATGCCGCTAGGATGGTTTATGGGTCATCTTGATGCTAAAATTTCACTTAAATGAAGGTTTAGGGACTGTTTTGATATAGGTTCATGTTTGATGAGGTTCAAGAGTCATAAATTACTTGTTATGCTAAGATGAGCACCTATATGAGACTGTTTTGTATGCATCTTCATATGTGACATTTTGATGAGATTTTAATACTTGGTTATGTTTATTTGAAGCTAATAATGAGAGGCTTGAAGGTGTAACCTCAAAGGATGGTTAAAAGATCCAAGAGGTAGCATGGAACCACACAAGTAATGATGATGAGTTTGGTAAAAGAGTTGTAATCGTTGTCATGAGTAATCAAGCATGCACACGATTTAAATGGATGAATGGGGAGGTTAATTGCCAAATAAAATTTAACCTCAAGATGTTTATGGCTATCGAGGGTAAATAGAAATCATAAGAGACGTTTTTGGGTGCCTGATGCGTGCAAGACGTGTGCTCCAACAATTCCACCTTCCAAACGTCCTTCACAAAGGGTTGGCACAAGGAAGAAGACTTCCCCTTGTTTGCTTAGTGATAAAAACGTGTGGATCAAATGAGCAAGACCGACACTTCAAGATGGTCGTTGATCAGGCAAACCAATATGGCCCTGCTGGACGGCACCTTTTAGCAATGGCAACACCTTCAAAATGTTCAACTTTGAAGGATATTAACTTAGGTTTTTAATGCAAAACAAAGAAAACAAAGTCTCACAAGAAGTGAAGAAAATATCAAAAATTGTTATTCATCAAAAGTTGCTTTCCCTTGCGCCCAAAAGGCTCTATTTATAGGCTGAAATTGTCGTCCTATCAGCCTTAAGATGTCGATAAATTATTTCAAAATAAAGCTAGCTAACAAATGTTTAAATTTGAAATTTGCTAGAAATTCAAAACTAAGATAATTCTAGCTAAAGTTGAAATGCTTGCAAGATCCCATTCTCTCCATGTTCAGCCGTGTATGATAGTCAAATAATGTCTTGGGGGAGCTGATTTGATGAGTGGGATATGCTTGAGCTTGAATTCAAAAGATGGTTGAAGTTTGAATTTGAATTAAGATTGATCTTGAATTCAATCTTGGACTTAATTTTAATTGTGTTCTAGCTCTCCAAGCTGGCATGTTCCTTGGATGATGAAGTGTAGAAAATCTGATTTTGATGATGATAAGATGGTTGGACTTGAATTCAAAAGATGGTTGAAGTTTGAATTCAAATTGAGTTTGAATTTGAATTCAAACTTGGATTCAATTTGAATTGGAATATGTCCTTCTTTTATCCTCCAAGATGGCGTGTTATAGGCTGGAGATATAGGCTGAAATCTTCTTGAAATTTAAGTCTCCAATTGGTTGAAACTTGAATTCAAATTATGGTTGAATTTAAATTCAAGTTTAACTTCAAGTTGATCTTCATATTCTCTTCAATTTTTGGCCGGCCCCCTTGTTGGTATTTGGAGATGATTTTGATTTCAATTTGAACAAGAGATTCCATCTAGGACACATTTGAACTTGTCTTTGTGGAGACAAGTATTCTTCTCAAGACAACATTCCCTTTGTCCCCTTCTTTTGCAACACACGCTTATCATGCTCTTTTTGGTCCTTCATTTCATTTGGATCTCCCATGTACCTAAATTTCCTACAAAGCAAACACATAAAACAAAGATAAAAAAAAGAACACACGCTCACTCATAGCCAAAGGGTGGGTTCAATGAAATGAACCCATGGAACCTTAGGCTTGTCTTGAACATGCTTATACAAGAAGGTTCCAACTTGATGACAAAGTTCTCTTGCCCTCCTTCTTGTCATAGGGCCCTTGACCTCTTGATGGGATCCTTGATCCTCATCGGACCCTTGATCCTCATCAATTCCCCCCCTCCTCAAGAGGATTCGTCCTCG
>AP025068.1:11127790-11506963 GCA_036186865.1 Eustoma russellianum
AATTCCCCCTCCTCAAGAGGATTCGTCCTCGAATCAAAAAGGTCATCAGTGAAAGGGGTGAGGTCAGCAACATTAAAAGTAGGCGAAATAGAACCATACCTTTCAGGAAGATCAAGGATGTATGCATTGTCACCTATGCGTTTCAAAACTTTGAAAGGACCATCTCCTCGAGGTAACAGTTTTGACTTTTGCTCATTGGGAAATCTTTCTTTGCGCAAATGTAACCACACTAAATCACCAGGTTTAAACACAACTCGTTTTTTATGTTTGTTAGCTCGTCTTTCATAAGCTTTATTTTTCTTTTCAAGTTGTGTTTTAACGTATTCATGCAGTTTCTTTATCTTTTTTGCTTTTTGTTTACCATCAAGACTTGAACGTTCATGCACGGGAATAGGGATCAAATCAAGGGGAGACAAGGCGTTAAAACCATACACGATTTCAAATGGACTATGCAAGGTACCGTGATGGACACTCTTATTGTATGCAAATTCGATATATGGTAAACAATCTTCCCAATGTTTAATATGTTTTTGCAAAATGGCACGCAACAGTTGAGAAAGAGTACGATTAACGACTTCAGTTTATCCATCAGTTTGTGGGTGAGCAGTGGTAGAAAACAATAATTGAGTACCAAGCTTAGCCCACAAAACACACCAAAAATGACTAAGAAATTTCGTATCTCTATCACTTACAATTGTACGTGGCATGCCATGCAATCTCACAATTTCTTTGAAGAACAAATCAGCAACATGTGTGGCGTCATCAACTTTCCTACATGCAATGAAGTGTGCCATCTTTGAAAATCGATCAACCATAACATAAATGCTATCGCGCCCTCCTCGAGACCTAGGGAGTCCTAAAACAAAGTCCATGGAGATGTCAATCCAAGGGGAATCAGGGACGGGTAAAGGCGTGTAAAGGCCATGTGGTTGGGACTTGGATTTGGCTTCTTTACAAGTGATGCAACTACCACATAACCTCTCGACGTCTATGCGCATGGGGGCCAATAAAAATGTTCCTTAAGAGTTTCAAGGGTTTTGAACACTCCGAAATGACCCATTAAACCTCCCCATAGACTTCTTTAGTCAATGCTTCTCGTAGGGATGATTGGGGAACACACAACTTATGTTCTTTGAATAGATAACCTTCATGTATGTAGAATTTCCCAAATGGTGCCTCTTTACATGCCTCGAAAATGGTGCCAAAGTCATGGTCATTTGGGTACAATTCCTTAAGTGATTCGAATCCTAAGAAGTGTGAGGATAATGTAGTCACTAATGTGTATCTCCTAGAGAGGGCATCAGCAACTATATTGTCCTTTCCTTGTTTGTACTTGATCACGTAAGGGAATTGTTCTATGTACTCTACCCATTTGGCATGTCTCTTGCTCAACTTTCCTTGCCCTTTAAGATACTTAAGGCTTTTGTGGTCAGTGTGGATCACAAACTCCTTAGGTTGAAGATAGTGTTGCCAAGTTTGTAGGAATCTGACGAGGGCATAAAGTTCCTTATCATAGGTAGAGTAATTCAATGCAGCACCTTTCAACTTCTCACTAAAGTAGGCTATGGGTTTCTTACCTTGGGTCAAAACTGCGCCTATACCCATTCCACATGCATCACACTCGATCTCAAAAGTCTCGTCAAAATTTGGTATTTTAAATATGGGTGCAATGGTTAGCCTACGTTTAAGCTCATCAAATGTCTGTTGTTGTGGCTCTTCCCACCTAAAAGGCACATCTTTTTTCACAATTTCATTTAGGGGTGCAGCTATGGAAGAAAAATCTTTGACAAATCGTCTATAAAAACTTGCAAGTCCATGAAAACTGCGAACTTCCCCTACATTCTTAGGTATAGGCCACTCCACAATTGACCTAACCTTTTCCTCATCCATTTCTACTCCCTCAGCCGAAATGACAAAGCCTAGGAAGACTACTCGTTCCAAACAAAAAGAGCATTTCTTAAAGTTGGCATAAAGTTGTTCTTGCTTAAGCTTCTCAAAAACGGCCCTAATGTGGTCAAGATGATCTTCTATGGTTTGGGAATAGATTAGGATATCATCAAAATAAACAACAACAAATCGTCCTATGAATGCTCGTAAGACTTCATTCATTAGCCTCATAAAGATGCTAGGGGCGTTGGTGAGCCCGAAGGGCATCACTAACCACTCATAGAGCCCAAACTTGGTTTTGGATGCAGCCTTCCATTCGTCCCCTTCTCTAATGCGTACCTGGAAGAACCCCTGCTTAAGGTCGATTTTGGTGAAGAATTTAGATCCGTGCAACATATCCAACATATCATCCAGCCTATACCTATACTTGACGGTAATTTTGTTTATGGCACGCCAATCAGTACACATTCTCCAAATTCCATCCTTTTTGGGTACTAAAATGACAGGGACGGCTGATGGGCTTAGGCTCTCTCAGACTTGTCCACTCGCTAGGAGCTTCTCTACTTGCCTTTGAATTTCCTTGGTTTCTTTGGGATTGGCTCGATAGGCTGGGCGATTTGGTAACACGGCTCCTGGGACAAAATCGATTTGGTGTTCTATTCCTCTAATAGCTGGTAATCCGGATGGTGGCTCGGTGGGAAATAGAACTTCGTACTCTTGGATAAGGGACACGACTGAGGTAGGTAGGCTTGGTGGGAGTTCTTCTAGGGAAAGGTGACACGCCTTAAGAATGAGAATGAGGACGGTTTGGTTGCTATAAAGGGCTCGTGTGACCTCTCTTTTCTTTGCAAGATACCCACACTTCTTTTTGGACTCGGTGACTCCTATGGGTACTACCTCTTTTTCCTTGCTCTCTTGTTTTTTTTTTCTCACTTTTCTGCATTCCATGAATTTTCTCTCAGCTTCTTTTTCCTTAGGATCGACCCTAGACTTAGACATGCGTTGGTGATCCTCGTGGATTTCGTGTGGTGGAAATGCATGCAATTTGTAAAGTTTGCCATTCAACTTGAAAGAACAACGATTCAAATATCCATCATATGTCACATGTCGATCAAATTGCCATGGCCTACCAAGTAATATATGACTAGCATGCATTTGTGCAACATCACATAAAATATCATCTTTGTAACTACCTATGCTAAGAGAAATCAAAACTTGTTTACTTACGCTAACTTCACCGCAACCATTTAACCATGCAAGTTTGTAAGGATGCGGATGATTAGTCATTGTCAAATTCAGTTTTCTTACCAATTCAATGCTAGCCACATTTGCACAAGAACCGGAATCAATGATCATGGTGCACACTTTACCATTTATCATGCAATGAATATGGAAAATGTTTTCTCTATGTTGTTTGTGATCATCTAATTTCGGATATGCATTTAAATCTCTACGCACAACAAGAAACTCCTTAGTGTCAAAATCATCTAATGCACCTAGATCCTCTTCAGGTTCAATTTCATTATCATGCTCAGATTCGTTTTCATGCTCGGACTCCGACACATATTCATTTGTTTCCTCAATTAACATGATTCTTTTTGCATTAGGACACTCTTTTCCTATGTGACCACGTCCTTGACATTTATAGCATTTAATGTCCCTAAACCTGTTTGAGAGATCAGAAGAATTTCCGGTAGGAGCCTTTTGTTGGCCGCATTCATCTCGTCTTTGTGTGGACTGCACACGGTTGTCCATCCTTTGTGACGCACCTTGGTCACATGTTTGGCCTCCTGTAGGCCGTGAGCTTGTCGTTCCTGAAGGCTTGCTGGAAAACCTTGATGAAGACTGATTAGTACGATAAGTGGAATTGAAACTGGAGGAACTACGTACCTTTAGTTGGTGTTCAATCTTTTCAGCCATATGGACCATGAATGTGAGGTCGAGGTAAGGTTGAAGGTCAACCCTTTGCGCAATCTCCCTGTTTAGACCATGTAAGAAACGAGCCTTGATGGCTTCTTCGGGTTCCTGCAAGTTAGATCTTTCCAACAAAATTTCTAACTCTTTGTAATACTCGTCTACACTTTGGAACCTTGTCGTAAGTTTTGCAAACTTGTGAAAATAGAACTCTCATAATTGTTTGGGATAAAACGTTGTCTCATTTCAAACTTCATTTCTTCCCAAGTGGCAATTGGGGGTTGTCTTGTCTTAGTTCTATTTCGACACAAATTTGTCCACCAATTTAGTGCATAGCCAGAAAACTCAATAAAAACGTACCTCACTTTTTGTAATTCACTGTAGCTGGTACAAGAAAAGATTAGATCCACTTTTGTTTCCCATTCCAAATATTCTTCCGCATTACTTTTACCATAAAACGTGGGAATATTTATTTTTGTTTTGAGAAAATCGTCATCTTGGGGGAAAGGGGATTTTGGCGTCTTTGGTAACCACGGGGAGGGTGGTCATCAAAGTCATAATCATCATGCTCAAATGGAATATAATCATCATGGTACCTTCTTGGAGCGTACCTTCTTGGCTGTGTTGGAGGAACAAACCTTTCTGGCTCGATAGGTGGTGGTCTAAGGTTTTCATCCTCAACCTCTTCTGGGGGATGACGCCTTGTTTGTGGTATGGGAACGGCCCTGCTCGTGCCTTGTCCATCACTCGTCTTGTAGCTCCATTCAACATCCTCCAATCGATGTTTGATTACCTCATTGTCATGCATGAGTTTCTTTAACATCTCCAGCATTTGCTGTTGAGTATTGTCAATAGTCTCGGCTTCTTTGGACTTGCTAGATGCGGAATGAATGCTGCTCTCCATGTTTTACCTAAAGAGATTAAACGAAAACAAAAAAGAAAAAGAAAGAAGCAAACTAACACAAAGACAAACAAACGTTAAGTGATTAGTAAAAACAAAATATGAACACTCCTCTTTCTCTTCTTTCCACTCTCTTACCACTTTGTTTCTTGGATAACCTGAAGTTAAGAAGGCTTAAAGTGATCAATTAAGAAAGTGTTTTGCTAATGCTTCTCCAAATCACAACGATCTCCACTTGTTTCTCCTGTTTGGTTTCAATTTGCACCAAATAGTATCAAAACAGAATCAAGTGAAATAGACACAAACTTGAACTTTTCACTAAGATTCAAAGAAAATAAGCAACCAAAATTGATGTATAAGGCTGAACCAAAGATGAACTAAGGGTTGCCGTGGGCAATCTTTAGTTAATTTTGATTCTATGCACTTACTATCCACAAAATGGTTCAAGTCATGCAATAATCGAGCAACCAAGTGTGTGATTGGTTCAAGAAGAGCAGGATAATGAGAATGAGATGTGGGAGGACGGTTGTGTGTAGCAAAAACAAAATACGATATCCAAGGTTTTCAACTTGCACCAAAATTTTTTTTTCAAGTAATGCACAAACGTTTTGCCCTTTTTTCTTTTCTCTTGTTCTTTTGTTTTTCTTCCCTTCCTTGCGTAAGCAAGGCTCAGATTCTTCCTTTTCTTTTTTTGACTAGGGGCAGAATTGGAATTTTAGGCGTTTGTACTCAGAACTTTTATGTTCGAGCAGAATAGTGCAATGACTTTAAATTGCAGATTGCAACCTTGAATTGCAACAAAATAACCTTGGAAAGTGAGGGAAATTGATGTTGGAAAGAATTAGGGTTAAGGTTAGGGTTTTCAATTTGGGATTTTTGGACAATTTTGGGTATTTGTGGGATGGGGTGTTGGGAGCTGAATGGACGATGTAAATGGACTATTTGGGTTAGTAATTGATGATTTGTGTGGTCAATTTGGATAATGGATGGGTATAGGACAGAATTGAACAAAAATTCAAATTCTAAGGTTAGGGTTTTTTTGAATAAGTTGGGAACTTTTGATTCTGATTTTGTTTGGTAAAATTGGTTTGGGGCTTTTTGTGAAGAGTGTAAATAAGGTAGTTTGGAATCTGGTTGGTGGGTTTTAGGGTTGGGTTTGGGTGGGTGTTGGTTGGGCCGTGGGTATTGCGGTGGTTTTAGGGTTTTCTTGATGTTGAAAAGGGCTTGTGAAGACAAACACACATAGGACTAACTTGATTTAAAGCATGAAATCAATCACAGTGCGAATCACAAGATGCATACAATCATCACCAACTAAAAGCTTCGGTAGCAACAAGATGGTTTGAAATCGAGGTAGCTTTATAGGTTGATGGTTGTAGTAAAAATAGAGCTGAATGTACTCTAAATCCACAAACCCTAATTGTTCACGTTTGAATGATAAAATTCAGATGTTTGACGCCCAAGATGGATAAAATGTGACACTAGAACAAGAATCAACAAAGATGCTAGAATGACGAATGATAAGACTCAACAAAATGCAAAGAACTCAAAACAAACCTGGACGTTTTTTTTTCTTTTTTTTGTATGAAATGCCAATGACGTGTAGAATTAGGGGTAGAAGAAGGACACAACTGAACTTGAAATGAATAGACTCAAACGAAAAGAAAAGGATAAAATACGGTGGAATAGAGTAACCTCGCTCCGATACCAATTTGATGCGTGCAAGACGTGGACTCCAACAATTCCACCTTCCAAACGTCCTTCACAAAGGGTTAGGCACAAGGAAGAAGACTTCCCCCTTGCTTCCTTAGTGATAAAAACGTTTGGATCAAATGAGCAAGACCAACACTTCAAGATGGTCGTTGATCAGGCAAACCAATATGGCCCTCCTGGACGGCACCTTTTAGCAATGGCAACACCTTCAAAATGCTCAACTTTGAAGGATATTAACTTAGGTTTTTAATGCAAAACCAAGAAAACAAAGTCTCACAAGAAGTGAAGAAAATATCAAGAATTGTTATTCATCAAAAGTTGCTTTCCCTTGCGCCCAAAAGGCTCTATTATAGGCTGAAATTGTCGTCCTATCAGCCTTAAGATGTCTATAAATTATTTCAAAATAAAGCTAGCTAACAAATGTTTAAATTTGAAATTTGCTAGAAATTCAAAACTAAGATAATTCTAGCTAAAGTTGAAATGCTTGCAAGATCCCATTCTCTCCATGTTCAGCCGCGTATGAGAGTCAAATAATGTCTTGGGGGAGCTGATTTGATGAGTGGGATATGCTTGAGCTTGAATTCAAAAGATGGTTGAAGTTTGAATTTGAATTGAGATTGATCTTGAATTCAAACTTGGACTTAATTTTAATTGTGTTATAGCTCTCCAAGCTGGCGTGTTCCTTGGATGATGAAGTGTAGAAAATCTGACTTTGATGATGATAACATGGTTGGACTTGAATTCAAAAGATGGTTGAAGTTTGAATTCAAATTGAGTTTGAATTTGAATTCAAACTTGGATTCAATTTGAATTGGAATCTGTCCTTCTTTTATCCTCCAAGATGGCGTGTTATGGGCTGGAGATATAGGTTGAAATCTTCTTGAAATTTAAGTCTCCAATTGGTTGAAACTTGAATTCAAATTATGGTTGAATTTATATTCAAGTTTAACTTCAATTTGATCTTCATCTTCTCTTCAATTTTTGGCCGGCCCCCTTGTTGGTATTTGGAGATGATTTTGATTTCAATTTGAACAAGAGATTCCATCTAGGACACATTTGAACTTGTCTTTGTGGAGACAAGCATTCTTCTCAAGACAACATTCCCTTTGTCCCCTTCTTTTGCAACACACGCTTATCATGCTGTTTTTGGACCTTCATTTCATTTGGATCTCCCATGTACCTAAATTTCCTACAAGGCAAACACATAAAACAAAGATCACAAGAAAAGAACACATGCACACTCATGGCTCAAAGGGTGGGTTCAATGAAATGAACCCATGGAACCTTATGCTCGTCTTGAACATGCTTATACAAGAAGTATACAACTTGATGACAAAGTTCTCTTGCCCTCCTTCTTGTCATAGGGCCCTTGACCTCTTGATGGCATCCTTGATCCTCATCGGACCCTTGATACTCATCAGTGCCGAACTGTTTCGGTATATTGTGCAAAACGGTTTAGTTGGGACCCTTAAAACCACCCTACGACATCTCTACCTAATGAAGGGATGATAATAGACCTAAACCAATAAGTTTACAACATACTTTGGTAAGACGGAACTGTTTAGAGGTTAAACCAAGGGGATATAATGTTACGACACAAGGCTGAAATTTTCAGCTTTGCGCTATAAATAAGTAATGAATCGTATTCGTTATAGATATGACCTTAAGGACGTCTTGGACCCTTGGAACCCAATAAATAATGTATTATGCATCACGTGCATTACATGACATTATTTTTAAAAGAAAAGTTCTGTTTTGAAAAGAAAAGGAAAACGGTTTTGAAAAAAACCCATATCGAACAAACAGAACAGTACCCCGCCTACCTCCTAACCTAATGAGGATGTTACGTATGGGTCCAGAACAGATCAATATGCCTTGATATCAGGTTCAGAACAGAATATATACCCTGATATCGAGTCCAGAACAGAACATATACCGGAATCAATCACATACAAATCGTTCGATGCGGGTTTTTTAAAACCGTTTTCCTTTTCTTTTCAAAATGAGCTGCTAAAGTTGGACTTTGGGCAAGTTGTGAAACAAGTTTCATAGTTGTGCTTCTCAGTACAATAATGTCCTTGACGAGACAAGAGGCTCCAAAGTAATAAATCCAAAAAGTAACAAGTAAAAGACTAGTAAATCAAGCAAACATGATTGCTAATACCTGCGAGTAAGCATCCTTCGATCATGTGAAAACCATGACAATCGCTTCCAGAAGAATATTCATAAAACATTTTTGGGATTCACTAGACTTTTGTAGTGCTTGCAGAAGCATCAAAATTTACAAACACTCACCAACCATTGCCACTGGTTCCCTTGCAAGTCATCACATTAGATATGATTCACCTAAATAAGCTCTGATACAAAAGGCATAACCTCAACAACCAAAGAAAAAGGATTACCTCCAGATATCTCTGACTCAAGAGAAGAATACGTTCAACAAGCTCGCCAAGAAAGACTAACAAAAAGTTACTGTTTTTAGTGCCTCCCTTCGCCAACAAAGTCCTCAGTACTTGCAGTCCAATTGCCTGGACCTACACAAGAAAACTCACACTAAGCAATAAATGAGGGTCTATCAACTAAACAACCATAGTGGATCAGGTACCTGTATATCCAAGTCACGAAGAACAACTTGAAAACAGTGCTTGCTATGTCGCAGAACTGAAGACAACGCAACATTTAGTCCTTGCTCCTGAACAAAATGGGTAGTCTCAAAAGCCACGATAGTAATAGAATGGATGAAGTCGGATCTTCACCAAGTTGGATTGGGGACGATTTTTGTGGTATGATGTCAGCTCTCCGTTAGGGTCCGTCTATTGAACCTGAGAAGGAAAGTAGCATTAGAGGCCCAGGGTCAATGCCTTGGGGAAAACCCTCCGACGCTCAAGTCAGTTGTGGGCATTTTAGCGTATAGTTTATGCTGGAATAAAGGCTGTATAAAACCTGTTTATATGTGGGTCGGCTGAGGCATAGTTATGGCCGAGCTGAGGACTTATTGAGTCCGAGGTGTCATTTAGACTTGAGGAGACTTAATATCGTGGAAAGGACTTACTGTTGTCAGAAATAGCTTCGTCTTGCATCTGTTGATGAAGCCTGTATTTGTAGAAAACTAGAAGAACATATAGGAGGCTGAATGTAACATTATTCATACTTCTATATGTGAAGTATCAATCCTACTTATAGAAGTAAGCCGCTCAACGGCTACATTTACAGAGAGAAAGATTTCTAACGACTCTATTTAACACCAACGGCTCTTTGTTGTTTATCTTCTACGCCACTGATTTAGTGAGTTGTACTAGTGTATATTTGAACTTATAATACCGCATATCCAAGTATGTGTACCGTATGTATATATACATGTGAACAGTGAGCATGTGTACAGTTTGTGTAAGTTTCTATGACATATTTCTATACTCCCACTAAAACTTAGTGCATAGATAGGATGCAACTAAGTTTGGACCATGTAACTAGGAGGGATCTTCAATGCTTCTTCTATCACCAAAAATGTCTTTAATCTTCAATCTTTCAAAGCATATGTGATCCAATTCACAGGAAGAGATGCTTTGTACTTGCAGATCGTTGAGGAAGTCATGTTCTTCTTTATGCCTTGAATCACATAGTGTTTGTATAAACACCCATCTTGAATAGTTCCATTGGAAGACCACATTGTTCATCCTTATTTGATGAGTCTCATCCATGGCAGGTTGGTAGGAAACCTGCAGCAATGGAGAACACAATAAGTTGTTTGGATAATGTTTTATAAATGATGTACCTGTTGGTGCTCCATGTGAGTTCTTGAATCCTGCATAAGGTGAAATATAAAGGGATACTGCCTTAAGTTAGAACCCGTAGTCTGGATCAT
This sequence comes from Eustoma russellianum, assembly GCA_036186865.1. Classification (NCBI taxonomy): domain Eukaryota; kingdom Viridiplantae; phylum Streptophyta; class Magnoliopsida; order Gentianales; family Gentianaceae; genus Eustoma; species Eustoma russellianum. The sequence goes on from AP025068.1 coordinate 11,138,068, forward strand.
CCTGAAAAAATTAGAAATCTTCTTTTGGATCCTTCGGATTTCTTCAATGTTTCCTATTTCTGAACCTGCAAGGGTTAGTATAACCTGTTGGAGTATAACAGTTGCAGCCTGCAAGTAATTATAACATTCCATCTATCATGTACTTCAATTGTTAGTAAACAACTTTGGATCTCTCCTGTGGTTTGAACTTCCCTGCATAAAAGTAGGTACACCTGCAGCCCAGAATCCTCCCAATAGAGGATGAGTGGAATCTTTGGACAAACAAATTACTGGCTGTAGAGAGCATAAAGCCAGAGTACAGCATCTCTCTATATTTATGTTATTGAGTAGAACATTACTTAATTTAAAGACAGGGACAGGGTATGTATGAAGGGGCAGAATAGCATAAACAAAGCAAGATAAGGCAGGAGGGCACATCATCACAGTATTGCAAGGAAAGATTAATTCTTCAACGGTAGCGCAAAGATTTTGTGGTATAAAAGATTCGGTAAAAAAGTGTAAAACATAATGGTGCATAAGAAAGACATGAGTAGACTTTGAATTAACATGACATAATATTGGACAAGACTTCAGAAGTTATTATCTTTGCATTTGCATCCAAAGCATTCAAAATGCAACTTAGTGGTTTCAGACGGTCCTTATGCTCATATCAAATTTACCTATGGAAACAAATGGATGAGTTCATTTCACTTCCAAAAAGATGGGTAAATCGCTTTCATTTCCAATAGATTTACCATGTGAAAACAAAGTATTTGTATAGTTATCTGACATGGCAAAATTCACAATGCAGAAAAACTCAAGCAAAATAGGGAAGGAAAAGGTATATAAAGACAGCAGACAATTTCACAGATGGCGTGACCCAATTTGAGAAAATATACCTTTAAGAATGCAAGATGACCAACAATGCACATACAAATTAGCAGCTAGGAACAATTAATTTCCATTAGATTCCTGATATAGCAGGCTACAGACATACAACAAACCTACAGCTTTCAACTTTAATCCAAGGAGGCAGCAAGGAGGAAACATAGAAGCTAGACTTCCCAGCATTGAATCCTATGATAACTAATACTTTTTGTTCTCACTCTCTGGAAAGTGTATAATCTGAGTTAAAACTTGCTCTTGCACTATTTCTCCTCTGCAGATGTTTTGGAATTCGTTAATCTTCTTTCAAATCAATACTAGTTCTTAACAATGTTGTGATCTCCATTGAAGGCAGTTCGTTTCAAGTGTTGCTACCTTCCCTGAAGGTAGTGCAGGATCTATATAAAGTGTACGTAGGAAAGCATGTTATACTGTTGTTGCATCTACTTTGCTACTACATCAAGAGAAGATCTTCTGGGCTTGTTTTTTTTCCATGTCAATATTCATGTGCCATGATATCATACGCAATTTTCTTTCGTCAACAAATAATGTTATATGGACTTTACGTATTAGACTTACGTTTAATATTCGCCTTCCACTAGATTTAATCTATAAACTAGTTGTTTTGTTGCTACATGATACGTATGCTTCCTTCATCATGAATACCTCTGTAATATGCACTCCAATAGCAGCTCTTTTCCTATGAGATGGGATATGAATGATGATTTTATACCAGCGGGTAAGACTGAAATCTGCAGGTGGAGTATACCATGAATAAAACTGCAGGATTCCACTGCTGTATTAAAAACTACACTGTTTAGCCACTTGGAAAATCAACTACACAGGGAAAGTGTAGAAAAATATGAGATTAATTGTGTATATTACTGTATATAGCAAGTTACCGTTAGGATACATGTCTTTTCTTGATTATAGCCGTTAGGTATAGAGTATAAATAAGTTGCATTGCTCTGCAATTGAGGTTAAGGCTGTTGTAATAAACACAGCAAGGTTTGCTTCCTTGATCAAATTATATTACAGTGAATATTTTACATTCAAGCTTGTGTTCTGGTTACTCATCTTCCACGTTAGATAAATTCCATATGGTATCAGAGCCTCAACTAATCAGTGGAAGAAAACAATACTATATTCAAGAATTCGTTTGCTGAAGAAGAAAAACAAAGGCAAAACGAAGAAGAAGCAAGTGATTTTTTTTGACCCAGAACTAAGCAGAGTCAAAACGAAGAAGAAGGTGATTTGAGGAAGGAAAAAAAATAAATCGTAAATCGTACAATTGAAGGAGAAAAAGGAGTGAAAAGAAAAGGGTTGAATTGTACAATACACAAAGGACAGTTTACGGGGAAGAGAAAAACCTTAAATGTTCCGTCGTTAAATTTTTAAACCGAAGAATTCGAGAAAAAACGAAAGGCAAAGAAAGAGCCACGTGTTTACTTTACCAGGCGTTGCTTTGCATGCTTGAACACGTGATAGACAATACTACAAATTTATTAATTTTCCGTCAGCTTCGATATCTTCTTTTTCCTCTCCCATCAACAGCAAAATTCTTCTTTTCTAGCAAACTGTGGATTCTTCTCAGACGAAAAATCTTTCTTCGTACTACTACCTTCTTCTTCCTCATATCTCCAGTACTTTAAGCTTGCGGTGAACTCCATCTCTCCAGCAACTCATCTTCTTCACATCTAAGTAACCTTCATCATACTTTTACCATGACTGAACAAAGTGAGGTGACATCTACTGTTGAAAAACAGTCTTCTACTCCAATGTTGGACACTGCTCCAGTGAATATTCTCAAACTAAATGGTAATAATTACCTTGCATGGAGCAGAGCTATTGAGCTCTTCATCACAAGAAAAGGAAAAAAGGATTATCTGTTGGGTAAGGTTGTAATTCCTAGAGAGAAGACTCAAAGTTTCAGTCTTGGGAAGCTGAGAATTCTATGTGGATGTCTTGGATACTTGGTTCAATGAATCCGGATATTAGTGAAACCTTTATGCTGTACAATACAGTAGATGAAATCTGGAAGGCTACTCGAGAAATGTATTCGAAGAAGGACAACATAGCGGAGCTGTACGAACTTAAGGCTCAGTTGAAAGAAATCAAGCAAGGAGAACTACCAGTTTCCAAATATTATGGAAATCTTTCACATATTTTGCAACATATTGACTCATTTTGTGTAGGGTTTTTTTTAACGTTTTGGGAATTTGTGGAATAGGGTTTTGGGAACGGAATGGGCGTGGTAAATGGACTATTTGGGTTGTTAATTGATGATTGGTGTGGTCAATTTGGATATTGGTTGGTTTAGGGCAGAATTTGAACAAAATTCAAATTCTAGGGTTAGGGTTTATTTGAATGAATTGGGGTTTTTAGATTCTGATTGTGTTTGGTAAAATGGGTTGGGGCTTTTTGTTGGGGGTGTAAATAGGGTTGTTTGGGATCAGGTTGGTGAGTTTTTAGGGTTGGGTTGGGATGGGGCTGGTTGGGCCGTGGGTGTGTGGGGTAGAATTAGGGTTTTGTTGTAGAAGATGGTTCGTGAAGGCAAACACACGTATGACTACTTGTCTTAAAGCACGAAATCAATCACAATGCGAATCATAAGATGCATACAATCATCACCAACTAAACGCTTCGGTAGCAACAAGATGATCGAAACCGAGGTAGCTTTATAGGCTGATGGTTCGAATATTTAAAAGAAGGCTGAATGTAACCTAAAATGCAACAAACCCTAATTTGTTCAAGTTTGAACGACTCAAAATCAGATTGTGATGCTAAAAGGAAATAAAGGAAATGACTCTTGAATGATGAAAAGCAAAATGCAGCAATATGCATGGACTCAAAGCAAATGAGTTGGACTTCTTTTTTTTTTGTATGAAATGCAAGACAATGGTGTATAGAGTGAGGGGTAGAAGAAGGACTCAACTGAAATTGAAATGACTAGACTCAAACAAAAAGGAAATGATAGATGGTGGAATAGAGTAACCTGGTCTCTGATACCAATTGATGCGTGCAAGTCGTGGGCTCCAACGATTCCACTTTCCAAACGTCCTTCACAAAGGGTTATGCACAAGGAAGAAGACTTCCCCTTGCTTCCTTAGTGATTAAAAACGTGTGGATTAAGAATGAGCAAGACCAAAACTTCAAGATGGTCGTTGATCAGGCAAACCAATACGGCCCTCCTGGACGGCACCTTGAAGCAATGGCAACACCTTCAAAATGCTCAACCTTGAAGGATCTTAACCTAGGTTTTTAATGCAAAACCAAGAAAACAAAGTCTCACACAAAGTGAAAGAAATATCAAGAATTCTTATTCATCAAAAGTTGTTCTCTTTACACGCCCAAGGGGCTTATTTATAGCCTAAATTTCGTCCCCCTTCAGCCTAGAAACAATTCAAATAAAGCTATCTAACAAATGTTTAAACTTGAAATTTGCTTGAATTTCAAAACTAAGATAATTCTAGCTAAAACTTGAAATACTTGCAAGATGTTATTCTTTCCATTCATCCGTGTATGAGAGTCCATTAATCCCTTGGAGGAGCTGATTTGATGAGTAGGATGAGGCCTGAAGTTGAATTCAAAAGTTGGTTGAATTTGAATTCAAGTTGAGTTTGAATTTGAGTTTGTTTTGAACTTGGCTCTTGCATATCTTTTTCCACTAATCCAGCCGTGTCCCTTGAGGAAATGAGGTGTAGAAAAACCTGATTTGATGATGATAAGATGGGTGGGATTGAATTCAAATGATGGTTGACGTTTGAATTCAAATTGAGTTTGAATTTGAATTCGAACTTGGATTCAATTTGAATTATGATCTATGTCCTTCTTTTCTCTTCAAAAATGGCGTGTACGATGGCTGAGATGATAGCTGAATTCCTTTTGAAATGTAAGCCTCAAATTGGTTGAAACTTGAATTCAAATTATGGTTGAATTTAAATTCAAGTTTAACTTCAAATTGATCTACATCTTCACTTCAATTTTGGCCGGCCCCTTGATGTCTTTTGGAGATGATTTTTGATTTTAATTTGGACAAAAGATTCCATCTTGGACACATTTAAGTTTGTCTTTGTGGAGACAAACATTCTCTTCAAGATAACATTCCTTTTGTCTACTTTTTTGTAACACACGGCTATCTTCCTCTTTTTGGGCCTTCATTTTATTTGGCTCTTACATGTACCTAATTTTCCTACAAAGCAAACACATAAAACAAAGATCACAGAACAAAATAAATTTCAAAAATAAAAGGAAGTATACGCATGCTCAAGCCGAAGGTTCTATGAAGTGAACCCAATGAATCTTAGGTTCATCTTGAATATGCTTGTACAAGAAGGTGGCAACTTGATGGCAAAGTTCTCTTGCCCTCCTTCTTGTCATAGAACCTTTGACCTCTTGATGGGGTCCTTGATCCTCATCGGACCCTTGATCCTTATCACCTATATACCCTATTCTCCATCTCCTGATCTTCTTGAACCAATCACACATTTGGTTGCTCGATTGTTGCATGACTTGAAGCATTTTGTGGATAATAAGTGCATAGAATCAAAATTAACTAAAGATTGCCCACGGCAATCCTTAGTTTATCTTTGGTTCAGCCTTATACATCAACTTTGGTTGCTTATTTTCTTTGAATCTTAGTAGAAAGTTCAAGTTGTGTGTTCATTTCAATTGATTCTACTTTGATACTAATTGGTGCAACTTGAAAGCAAAAAGGAAGAAACAAGCGGAGAACATTGTGATTTGAAGAAGCCTTGGCAATACACTTCCTTACTGATCACTTTGAGACTTCTTAACTTCAGGTTATCCAAGAACCAATGTGGTAAGAGAGTTGAAAGAATAGAAAGCGGAGTGTTCACAACTTATATTTTTTTTACTAATCCCTTAACGTTTGTTTGTCTTTGTGTTAGTTTGCTTCTTTCTTTTTCCCTTTGTTTCCGTTCAATTCCTTAGGTACAATGGAGAGCAGCAATCATTATGCGTCTAGCAAGTCAAAAGAGTTCGAAACTGTTGACAACACGCAAAAACAAATGCTAGAGATGCTTAAGAAACTCATGCATGACAATGATGTAATTAAGCATCGCTTGGAAGACGTGGAGCGAAGCTACAAAACGAGTGATGGCCAAGGAACAAGCAGGGCCATTCCCCTACCACAACCGAGGCGCCATCCCCCAGAAGAAGTTGAGGATGACAACCTTTGACCACCACACACCGAAGCAAGAAGGTTTGTTCCTCCTACACAACCAAGAAGGCACGCCCCGAAGGTACAACGATGATTACATTCCATATGACCATGATGAGTATGATTTTGATGACCACCCTCCCCGTGGTTACCAAAGACGCCAAAATCCCCTTTTCCTGCAAGATGACGATTTTCTCAAAACCAAAATAAATATTCCCACGTTTTATGGTAAAAGTAATGCGGAGGAATATTTAGAATGGGAATTGAAAGTGGATTTAATCTTTTCTTGTACCAATTATAGTGAATTGCAAAAAGTGAGGTACGCTTCTATTGAGTTTTCTGGTGATGCACTTAATTGGTGGACGAATTAGTGTCGAAATAGAACTAAGACGAGACAACCCCCAATTGCCACTTGGGAAGAAATGAAGTTTGAAATGCAACAACGTTTTATTCCAAACAATTATGAGAGTTCTATTTTCACGAGTTTGCATAATTTACGACAAGGTTCCAAAAGTGTAGACGAGTATTATAAAGAGTTGGAAATTTTGTTGGAAAGGTCTAACTTGCAGGAACCTGAAGAAGCCACCAAGGCTCGATTCTTACATGGTTTAAACAGGGAGATTGCGCAAAGGGTTGACCTTCAACCTTATCTCGACCTCACAACCATGGTCCATATGGCTGAAAAGATTGAAACACAATTAAAGGTACGTAATTCCTCCAATTTAAATTCCAATTATCGTACTAATCAATCTTCATCAAGATTTTCCAGCAAGCCTTCAGGAACAGGAAGTTCACGGCCTACAGGAGGCCAAGCACGTGACCAAGGTGCGTCACAAAGAATGGACAATCGTTTGCAATCCACACAAAGGAGAGATGAACGCACCCAACAAAAGGCTCCTACCGGAAATTCTTCTGATCCCTCAAACAGGTTGAGAGACATTAAATGCTATAAATGTCAAGGACGTGGTCACATAGGAAAAGAGTGTCCTAATGCAAATTGAATCATGTTAATTGAAGAGACAAACGAATATGTGTCCGAGTCCGAGCATGAAAACGAGTCTGAGCATGATAATGAAATTGAACCTGAAGAGGATCTAGGCGCATTAGATGATTTTGACACTAAGGAGTTTCTTGTTGTGCGTAGAGCTTTAAATGCATATCGGAAATTAGATGATCACGAACAACATAGAGAAAAAATCTTCCATATTCATTGCATGATAAATGGAAAAGTGTGCACCATGATCATTGATTCCGGTTCTTGTGCGAATGTGGCTAGCATCAAATTAGTAAGAAAACTGAATTTGCCTATGACTAATCATCCGCATCCTTACAAACTTGCATGGCTAAATGATTGCGGTGAGGTTAGCGTAAGTAAACAAGTTTTAATTTCTCTTAGCATTGGTAGTTACAAAGATGATGTTTTATGCGACGTTGCACCAATGCATGCTAGTCATATCTTACTTGGTAGGCCATGGAAATTTGATCGACATGTGACATATGATGGTTATTTGAATCGTTATTCTTTCAAATTGAATGGCAAATTGTACAAACTGCATGCACTTCCACCACACAAAGTCCACGAGGATCACCAACGCATGTCCAAGTCTAGAGCCGATCCTAAGGAAAAAGAAGCCGAGAGAAAATTCGTGGAGTGTATGAAAAGTGAGAACAAAAAACACGAGAGCAAGGGAAAAGAGGTAGTGCCCCTAAGTGTCAACGAGTCCAAAAACAAGTGTGGGTATTTCGCAAAGAAAAGAGAGGTCACACGCGCCCTTTATAACAACCAAACTGTCCTCATCATCATCCCAAAGTCGTGTCACCTTACACTAGAAGAACTCCCACCAAACTTACATACCTTAGTTGCGTCCCTTATCCAAGAATATGAAGTTCTATTTCCCTCCGAACCCCCATCCGGATTACCACCCATTAGAGGAATAGAACACCAAATCGACTTTGTCCCAGGAGCCGTGTTACCTAATCGCCCAGCCTATCGAGCCAACCCCGAAGAAACCAAAGAAATCCAAAGGCAAGTAGAGGAGCTCCTAGCGAGTGGACAAGTCCGAGAGAGCCTAAGCCCATCTGCCGTCCCAGTCATTTTAGTACCCAAAAAGGATGGAACATGGAGAATGTGTACCAATTGCCGAGCCATAAACAAAATTACCGCCAAGTATAGGTACCCCATACCTAGGCTAGACGATATGTTGGACATGTTGCACGGATCTAAATTCTTCACCAAAATCGACCTTAAGCAAGGGTACTTCCAGGTACGCATTAGAGAAGGGGACGAATGGAAGACTGCATTCAAAACCAAGTTTGGGCTCTATGAGTGGTTAGTGATGCCCTTCGGGCTCACCAACGCCCCTAGCACCTTTATGAGGCTAATGAATGAAGTCTTACGAGCGTTCATAGGACGATTTGTCATTGTCTATTTCGATGATATCCTAATCTATTCCCAAACCATAGAAGATCATCTTGACCACATTAGAGCCGTTTTCGAAAAGCTTAAGCAAGAACAACTTTACGCCAACTTTAAGAAGTGCTCCTTTTGTTTAGAACGCGTAGTTTTTCTAGGCTTTGTCATTTCGGCTGAGGGAGTAGAAATGGATGAGGAAAAGGTTAGGTCAATTGTGGAGTGGCCTATACCTAAGAATGTAGGGGAAGTTCATAGTTTTCATGGACTAGCAAGCTTTTATAGACGCTTTGTCAAAGATTTTTCTTCCATAGCTGCACCCCTAAACGAAATTGTGAAAAAAGATGTGCCTTTTAGGTGGGAAGAGCCACAACAACAGGCATTTGATGAGCTCAAGCGTAGGCTGACCACTGCACCCATACTTAGGCTACCAAATTTTGACGAGACCTTTGAGATCGAGTGTGATGCAAGTGGAGTGGGTATAGGCGCAATTTTAACCCAAGGTAAGAAACCCATTGCCTATTTTAGTGAGAAATTGAAAGGAGCAGCATTGAATTACTCTACCTATGATAAGGAACTTTATGCCCTTGTGAGATCCCTACAAACTTGGCAACACTATCTTCAACCTAAAGAGTTTGTGATCCACACTGACCACGAAAGCCTTAAGTATCTTAAAGGGCAGGGAAAGTTGAACAAAAGACATGCCAAATGGGTAGAGTTCATAGAACAATTCCCTTACGTGATTAAAGTACAAACAAGGAAAGGATAATATAGTTGCCGATGCCCTCTCTAGGAGATACACGTTAGTGACTACATTATCTTCACGCTTCTTAGGATTCGAATCACTTAAGGAATTGTACCCCAATGACCATGACTTTGGCACCATTTTCGAGGCATGTAAAGAAGCACCATTTGGGAAATTTTACATACATGAGGGTTATCTTTTCAAAGAACAAAAATTGTGCGTTCCCCAATCATCCCTACGAGAAGCATTGACTAAAGAAGCCCATGGGGGAGGTTTAATGGGTCACTTCGAAGTGTTCAAAACCCTTGATACTCTTAAGGAACATTTCTATTGGCCCCACATGCGCGTAGACGTCGAGAGGTTGTGTGGTAGTTGCATCACTTGCAAACAAGTCAAATCCAAGTCCCAACCACATGGCCTTTACATGCCTTGACCCCGTCCCTGATGCCCCTTGGATTGACATTTCCATGGACTTTGTGTTAGGACTTCCTAGGTCTCGGGGAGGACGCGATAGCATTTATGTTGTGGTTGATCGATTTTCAAAAATGGCACATTTCATTGCATGTAGAAAAGTTGATGATGCCACACATGTTGCTGATTTGTTCTTCAAAGAAATTGTTAGATTGCATGGCATGCCACGTACAATTGTAAGTGATAGAGATACGAAATTTTTAAGTCATTTTTGGCATGTTTTGTGGGCTAAACTTGGTACACAATTGTTGTTTTCAACCACCGCACACCCACAAACGGATGGACAAACTGAAGTCGTTAATCGTACTCTTTCTCAACTTTTGCGTGCCATTTTGCAAAAACACATTAAACATTGGGAAGATTGTTTACCATATATCGAATTTGCATATAATAGGAGTATCCATCACGGTACTTTGCATAGTCCATTTGAAATCGTGTATGGCTTTAATCCCTTGTCTCCCATCGATTTGATTCCTATTCCCGTGCATGAACATTCTAGTCTTGATGGTAAACAAAAAGCGGAAAAGATAAAGAAACTGCATGAACAAGTTAAAACACAACTTGAAAAGAAAAACAAAGCTTATGAAAGACGAGCTAACAAACGTCGGAAACGAGTCGTGTTTAAACCTGGAGATTTAGTATGGTTACATTTGCGCAAAGAAAGATTTCCCAATGAGAGAAAGGCCAAACTGTTGCCTCACAGAGACGGACCTTTTAAAGTTTTGAAACGAATAGGTGACAATGCATACATACTTGATCTTCCCGAAAGGTATGGTTCAATTTCGCCTACTTTTAATGTTGCTGACCTCACCCCTTTCACCGATGACCTTTTTGATTCGAGGACGAATCCTTTTGAGGAGGGGGGATTGATGAGGATCAAGGGTCCGATCAGGATCAAGGACCCCATCAAGAGGTCAAAGGTCCTATGACAAGAAGGAGGGCAAGAGAACTTTGCCATCAAGTTGCCACCTTCTTGTACAAGCATATTCAAGATGAACCTAAGATTCCTTGGGTTCACTTCATATAACCTTCGGCTTGAGCATGCGTATATTTCCTTTTATTTTTGAAATTTATTTTGTTCTGTGATCTTTGTTTTATGTGTTTGCTTTGTAGGAAAATTAGGTACATGTAAGAGCCAAATAAAATGAAGGCCCAAAAAGAGGAAGATAGCCGTGTGTTACAAAAAAGGAGACAAAAGGAATGTTATCTTGAAGAGAATGTTTGTCTCCACAAAGACAAACTTAAATGTGTCAAGATGGAATCTTTTGTCAAAATTAAAATCAAAAATCATCTCCAAAAGACATCAAGGGGCCAGCCAAAATTGAAGTGAAGATGTAGATCAATTTGAAGTTAAACTTGAATTTAAATTCAACCATAATTTGAATTCAAGTTTCAACCAATTTGAGGCTTACATTTCAAAAGGAATTCAGCTATCATCTCAGCCATCCTACATGCCATTTTTGAAGAGAAAAGAAGGAGATAGATCTGTCATGCCCCGTGACTTTTAAGCGCAACTTTCAATATGTTAGGTCAACCTTAAACGCAATTTAATTAATGATGTAGGATGTGCGACTTAGTTACTTAAAATATAGGAAAAAATAAGAAGAGGGGTTAAAAGTAGAATTAAAGGTAATTAAAGGAAATTGCCTAAAAGGTCCTTACTAGGAGATAGGGGAGTTACCAAAATTTAGTATAACTCCCATCTCAGCCTAATGGGACAGTTATACCATCAAAAACAAGAGGGGAAAACCGCATGAAAAGAGAAAGAAGAGAAAAGGTGAGGAAGAAGAAGAAGAGAAGAAGGAAAAGGAAGGAAAAGGCCAATCTAGATTCAATCCTTATCAAGATTCTGCAGTAAATTCGTAAGGCTAACTAGAAACAAAGGCAAGTAATCTTTCTATACGCTTTACGCAAATTTTGATACGTTAGGCCCTATGTTCTTACAAAGAGAAAACTTGGATCACACATTGGTAATCTTGTCTTGTCTATGTTAAATGCTTTATTATATGTAAGTTTTGTTGCTAGTTGTGTAATGTCTTGTTCTTTGGGCCATATTTCTGAAAGTAGTTATGTGTGCTTTGTTGTTTGTCAAGCATGCCCATGAAAGTGTATATTTGATGTGCTTATGCCTTGTTCTATTCTCATGTTGATTTCTACACTTAGACGTTTGGGAGTAAGTGCAGGGAATTGAAGGATGAGTGATGGCGTTGTTGTAGACTTGTTGTGTTGGGAATGTTGATGATATCTTTTGAAGGTTGTGAATGATTGAAGGTTAAGAGGGGATATTGTTAGACATAACTAAGCATCAATTCATGGTTAGATGTGTGTTAAGTACGATGAATCTAGATGGTAAGATGGATCTTGAGAGGTTTAACATGAAAGGGTTGAAGGAGGAAGATGATGGGAGGAAGTTACTGCAGAAAAACTGCAGTTTGGCATCGTCAGAACACTTCGAACGCCTACATTAGGCGCTTCAAGTCACATTAGGCGCCTAATGTAGCATTCAATGTGTCCTGAAGCTTTCCCGTACAGAAAAACTGCAGCTTAGAACCGTCAGAACACTTCGAACACCTACATTAGGCGCTCTATGTCACATTAGGCGCCTAATGTAGCGTTCAATGTGTCTTGAATCATCCCCGAACACTTCGAACACCTACATTAGGCGCTCTATGTCACATTAGGCGCTTCATGTAGGCGTTCAATGTCTACGGAACATCCCCGAACACTTCGAACGCCTAGTATAGGCGCTCTATGTCACTTTAGGCGCCTCATGTGGCGTTCCAAGTATACTGGAAGTCTTTTTAACCCTTTAGGCGCCCTATGTATGTGTGGTAACTTTATACACTTCTTTTGAACATAAAATGCAAAGGTATTTGAGGTGTAATTGAGGTGTAGATGGTAAGTTTGATCAAGCAAGAATAAGATTGAACCCTAAGTGAATTAGTAAGACGAAGGGACTTGGAAAGTTACGTACATGGAGTGTTTGAGGTGCAAGACTATATACTTGATATGTATGATGTATGTGTGTGTGTGTTACATGTTTGATACGAAGTTACATGTGCATCCTGCATCATGACATGGGCACTTGCATTTGATTTGAGATTTGCTTTGCAAAAGAACATGTGTTTACAAGAAAGGTGTAAAGTTTTCGAAAGACAAAATGGCTGCTGGTTGATCGCAGGGTATAAAAGTCACGCCTGCAAAAGCAGGGTATAAAAGCGTGATCTGTGAATCAACAGCAGGGTACAAAGTATTTTATGGGGCCGTGGACCTATCAGCACGGAAAATAAAGTATTTTATGGGGCCGTGGACCTATCAGCACGGATATATGATATATGTAATGGGGCCGTGGACCTTTCAGCACGGGGTATAAAGTTATATGTTATGGGGTCGTGGACCTTTCAGCACGGGGTATAAAGTTCTGTTTGTTGTGGATTGATCACCCACAGGGTATAAAGTTCTGCTACGCGAAGAATATGATATGTAAAGTGATGAAATGTTTTGTGAAATAACATGCATGACATGTTTATGAAAGAAGACATATGCATAGGTGTTGTGTGTGATTTTAAAGAAGTACATGCATCATGATACACGAAGCATAAGACTTGATATGCCAGAAACGTGGTTAGTTTATGACTTGCTGATGTGATACGTTGTTTTAATACATGCTTGTTCTCGTACCCGTGTACCATATATGTGCTTTATCTGTTTTGAGAAATTCTTATTGAGATGCTATTTGTTAACCCGAGAACCTATATTTTGGGCAATGATTTATACACTGGTGACTCGTCGTGTGTGATTCGGTAAGGTGTATAGAGGGGTTACTTGCTGGCGATAATTTCGCTAAGAACAGTTCTCTATTCCTTTTCAGGTGAGCCTGAATATGAGTTGATATTTATCGAGGACGATGGCGAGTGTGCTCAGTGGGAAGACGGACATGGGAATAGATAGATGCTGGATTATTTTCTTGAGATTGGAAACTCAATGTTATTATGTTGTTCTGACATTTGTGTTAGCTAGAAGACCAAACACTTTTTAATTCCGCTGCATTTTCTGGTTTTAATGACGATGAAGTTTTAAATTTATCAATATTTCCGTTGATTTATCTTTCGTCATAGATGATGTATGCTTGATCTGCTTTGATGCTTCGTAGTTCTCATAGTAGACTACGGCGGATGCACTGGTTCCGATGACGGTATCGGGCCGGGGCGCTACAAGATCACAATTCAAATTGAATACAAGTTCGAATTCAAATTCAAACTCAATTTGAATTCAAACGTCAATCATCATTTGAATTCAATCCCACCCATCTTATCATCATCAAATCATGTTTTTCTACACCTCATTTCCTCAAGGGACACAGCTGGATTAGTGGAAAAAGATATGCAAGAGCCAAGTTGAAAACAAGCTCAAATTCAAACTCAACTTGAATTCAAATTCAACCAACTTTTGAATTCAACTTCAGGCCTCATCCTACTCATCAAATCAGCTCCTCCAAGGGATTAATGGACTCTCATACACGGCTTAAAGGAAAGAATAAAATCTTGCAAGTATTTCAAGTTTTAGCTAGAATTATCTTAGTTTTGAAATTCAAGCAAATTTCAAGTTTAAACATTTGTTAGATAGCTTTATTTGAATTGTTTCTAGGCTGAAGGGGGACGAAATTTAGGCTATAAATAAGCCCCTTGGGCGTGTAAAGAGAACAACTTTTGATGAATAAGAATTCTTGATATTTCTTTCACTTTGTGTGAGACTTTGTTTTCTTGGTTTTGCATTAAAAACCTAGGTTAAGATCCTTCAAAGTTGAGCATTTTGAAGGTGTTGCCATTGCTTAAAGGCGCCGTCCAGGAGGGCCGTATTGGTTTGCCTGATCAACGACCATCTTGAAGTGTTGGTCTTGCTCATTCTTAATCCACACGTTTTTAATCACTAAGGAAGCAAGGGGAAGTTTTCTTCCTTGTGCCTAACCCTTTGTGAAGGACGTTTGGAAGGTGGAATCGTTGGAGCCCACGACTTGCACGCATCAATTGGTATCAGACATTAGGTTACTCTATTCCACCATCTATCATTTCCTTTTCGTTTGAGTCTAGTCATTTCAATTTCAGTTGAGTCCTTCTTCTACCCCTCACTCTATACACCATTGTCTTGCATTTCATACAAAAAAAAAGAAGTCCAACTCATTTGCTTTGAGTCCTTGCATATTGCTGCATTTTGCTTTTCATCATTCAAGAGTCATTTCCTTTATTTCCTTTTAGCATCACAATCTGATTTTGAGTCGTTCAAACTTGAACAAAATTAGGGTTTGTTGCATTTTAGGTTACATTCAGCCTTCTTTTAAACATTCGAACCATCAGCCTATAAAGCTACCTCGGTTTCAAATCATCTTGTTGCTACCGAAGCTTTTAGTTGGTGATGATTGTATGCATCTTATGATTCGCATTGTGATTGATTTCATGCTTTAAGACAAGTAGTCATACGTGTGTTTGCCTTCACGAACCATCTTCAACAACAAAACTCTAATTCTACCCCACACACCCATGGCCCAACCAGCCCCACCCCAATCCAACCCTAAAAACTCACCAACCTGATCCCAAACAACCCTATTTACACCCCCAACAAAAAGCCCCAAACCCATTTCACCAAACACAATCAGAATCTAAAAACCCCAATTCATTCAAATAAATCCTAACCCTAGAATTTGAATTTTGTTCAAATTCTGCCATAAACCAACCAATATCCAAATTGACCACACCAATCATCAATTATCAACCCCAATAGTCCATTTACCATGCCCACTCCGTTCCCAAAACCCTATTCCACAAATTCCCAAAACGTTAAAAAAAACCTTACATCAAAAAACCCTAACCCTAACCCATTCGGCCTTACCCCAATTTTCCTCACTTTCCAAGGTTATTTTTGTTTCAAGTCCAAGTTACAAATTGCATTTTAAATACATTGCACTATTATGTCCAAAAATGCAAGTGCTAAGTGCAAAACGCGTGAAATTTCGATTCTGCCCTTAGCCAAAAAAAAAAGAGAATCTGAACCTTGCTCAATTGAAATAGCAAGGAAGACAAAGAAAAAACAAAAGAACAAGAGAAAAGAAAAAGGGGAAAACGTTTGTGCATTGCGTGGAAAATTTTTTGGTACGAATTGCAAACCTTGGATACCATATTTCCTTTGACCCCACATTGCCGTCCCCTATTGATGCGTGCAAGTCGTGGGCTCCAACGATTCCACCTTCCAAACGTCCTTCACAAAGGGTTAGGCACAAGGAAGAAGACTTCCCCTTGCTTCCTTAATGATTAAAAACGTGTAGATTAAGAATGAGCAAGACCAACACTTCAAGATGGTCGTTGATCAGGCAAACCAATACGGCCCTCCTGGACGGCACCTTTAAGCAATGGCAACACCTTCAAAATGCTCAACTTTGAAGGATCTTAACCTAGGCTTTTATGCAAAACCAAGAAAACAAAGTCTCACACAAAGTGAAAGAAATATCAAGAATTCCTATTCATCAAAAGTTGTTCTCTTTACACGCCCCAAGGGGCTTATTTATAGCCTAAATTTCGTCCCCCTTCAGCCTAGAAACAATTCAAATAAAGCTATCTAACAAATGTTTGAACTTGAAATTTGCTTGAATTTCAAAACTAAGATAATTCTAGATAAAACTTGAAATACTTGCAAGATGTTATTCTTTCCATTCAGCCGTGTATGAGAGTCCATTAATCCCTTGGAGGAGCTGATTTGATGAGTAGGATGAGGCCTAAAGTTGAATTCAAAAGTTAGTTGAATTTGAATTCAAGTTGAGTTTGAATTTGAGCTTGTTTGAACTTGGCTCTTGCATATCTTTTTCCACTAATCAAGCCGTGTCCCTTGAGGAAATGAGGTGTAGAAAAACCTGATTTGATGATGATAAGATGGGTGGGATTGAATTTAAATGATGGTTGACGTTTGAATTCAAATTGAGTTTGAATTTGAATTCGAACTTGGATTCAATTTGAATTGTGATCTGTCTCCTTCTTTTCTCTTCAAAAAGGTGTGTAGGATGGCTGAGATGATAGCTGAATTCCTTTTGAAATGTAAGCCTCAAATTGGTTGAAACTTGAATTCAAATTATGGTTGAACATAAATTCAAGTTTAACTTCAAATTGATCTACATCTTCACTTCAATTTTGGCCGGCCCCTTGATGTCTTTTGGAGATGATTTTTGATTTTAATTTGGACAAAAGATTCCATCTTGGACACATTTAAGTTTGTCTTTGTAGAGACAAACATTCTCTTCAAGATAACATTCCTTTTGTCTCCTTTTTTGTAACACACGGCTATCTTCCTCTTTGTGGGCCTTCATTTTATTTGGCTCTTACATGTACCTAATTTTCCTACAAAGCAAACACATAAAACAAAGATCACAGAACAAAATAAATTTCAAAAATAAAAGGAAGTATACGCATGCTCAAGCCGAAGGTTCTATGAAGTGAACCCAAGGAATCTTAGGTTCATCTTGAATATGCTTATACAAGAAGGTGGCAACTTGATGGCAAAGTTCTCTTGTCCTCCTTCTTGTCATAGGACCTTTGACCTCTTGATGGCGTCCTTGATCCTCATCGGATCCTTGATCCTCATCACCTATATACCCTATTCTCCATCTCCTGATCTTCTTGAACCAATCACACATTTGGTTGCTCGATTGTTGCATGACGTGAACCATTTTGTGGATAATAAGTGCATAGAATCAAAATTAACTAAAGATTACCCACGGCAACCCTTAGTTTATCTTTGGTTCAGCCTTATACATCAACTTTGGTTGCTTATTTTCTTTGAATCTTAGTAGAAAGTTCAAGTTGTGTGTTCATTTCAATTGATTCTACTTTGATACTAATTGGTGCAACTTGAAAGCAAAAAGTAAGAAACAAGCGGAGAACATTGTGATTTGAAGAAGCCTTGGCAATACACTTCCTTACTGATCACTTTGAGACTTCCTAACTTCAGGTTATCCAAGAACCAATGTGGTAAGAGAGTTGAAAGAATAGAAAGCAGAGTGTTCACAACTTATATTTTTGTTACTAATCCCTTAACGTTTGTTTGTCTTTGTGTTAGTTTGCTTCTTTCTTTTTCCCTTTGTTTCCGTTCAATTCCTTAGGTACAATGGAGAGCAGCAATCATTCCGCGTCTAGCAAGTCAAAAGAGGCCGAAACTGTTGACAACATGCAACAACAAATGCTGGAGATGCTTAAAAAACTCATGCATGACAATGAGGTAATTAAGCATCGCTTGGAAGACATGGAGCGAAGCTACAAAACGAGTGATGGCCAAGGAACAAGCAGGGCCATTCCCCTACCACAACCGAGGCGCCATCCCCCAGAAGAAGTTGAGGATGACAACCTTAGACCACCACACACCGAAGCAAGAAGGTTTGTTCCTCCTACACAACCAAGAAGGTACGTCCCACGAAGGTACAACGATGATTACATTCCATATGACCATGATGAGTATGACTTTGATGACCACCCTCCCCGTGGTTACCAAAGACGCCAAAATCCCCTTTTCCCGCAAGATGACGATTTTCTCAAAACCAAAATAAATATTCCCACGTTTTATGATAAAAGTATTGCGGTGGAATATTTAGAATGGGAAACGAAAGTGGATTTAATCTTTTCTTGTACCAATTATAGTGAATTGCAAAAAGTGAGGTACACTTCTATTGAGTTTTCTGGTTATGCACTTAATTGGTGGACGAATTTGTGTCGAAATAGAACTAAGACGAGACAACCCCCAATTGCCACTTGGGAAGAAATGAAGTTTGAAATGCGACAACGTTTTATTCCAAACAATTATGAGAGTTCTATTGTCACTATAGACTTTTAGAGAAGAATAACAAACAAATAACTTTGTTTAAGATAATAAGTGCTCTGATTACTTATACAAGTACATTACAATGAGCCTTTTATACAAGAGCTCTCCAACGGCTATGAACAGTAGAAAACAGTAAAACATCAAAAAATACACTTAACATCTAACGGCTAATTTTACTAGAATAATGGTAGTACATATTTCAACACTCCCCCTCAAACTTGGTGTATATATTAATACAACCAAGTTTGCTAAGAAAACTATGGAAGAGCTTAACAGCAACTGGTTTTGTCCAGATGTCCGCAATCTGTAATTCTGAGTTGATATGTTGAATCTTTACTATTTTTGCCTCGATCTTCTCACGAATGAAATGTCTATCAATCTCGATGTGTTTGGATTTATCATGCTGGACAGGATTTTCAATCATATGAATAGCAGATATGTTATCACAGTACATTTGAATAGGTTCATCCAAACATAAACCCAAATCACGAATAACTCTGTGAATCCAAAGCCCTTCACATAATCCTAGTGCCAAGGCCCTTAGTTCCGCTTCAGCACTACTCCGTGATACCACAGATTGTTTTTTACTACGCCATGTAACAAGATTTCCCCATAAAAAAGTTCCATATCCAGTGGTAGACCTCATGTCGTGCGAAGATCCCCAATCAGCATCTGTAAAAACAGTTAAATTCCTGCTATCTGTTTTCCTAAAAAACAGTCCCTGCCCAGGTGCATTTTTCAAATACCGAAGTATCCTCATCACAGCTTTCAAATGATAAATAGTGGGATCATGCATAAATTGACTTACATAACTAACTGCATAACAAATGTCTGGTCTGGTATGCGATAAATAAATCAGTTTTCCCACAAGTTTTTGATAACTTTCCTTATCAGTTACCTTTTCAGAATCTCTATTCTCAGCTAACTTAACATACTTAGTTTTAGAACATGTATCTACTGGCGTAACTGAAGGTTTACATCCAAGCATTCCAGTTTCAGTAAGCAAATCTATTACATATTTTCTTTGTGAGATACTAATACCTCTTGCTGTTCTTCCAACCTCCATTCCCAGGAAATATCGAATGGGTCCTAGATCCTTTAGTTCAAACACTGAAGCCAGCATCAGTTTAACCTTGTCAATACCTTCATTGTCATTCCCAGTTAAGATTATGTCATCAACATAAACAATTAATACCGTAACTTTATGCATGCCTAGACCTTTTATAAATAAGGTATGATCACTTTGAGTTTGTATAAAACCAAATTGTGTCACAACACTAGTAAATTTCCTAAACCATTCTCTAGGAGACTGTTTTAAGCCATATAAAGATTTCTTAAGTTTACATACTTTATGACAATTGTCAGAATTGACAAATCCAGGCGGAATATTCATAAAAACCTCCTCATGAAGATCCCCATTTAAGAATGCATTCTTAATGTCCAATTGAATCATTTTCCAGTCCATGTTAACAGCAATAGTAAAGATAATCCTAATAGTATTTAATTTAGCTACAGGAGCAAATGTTTCCAAAAAATCAATTCCATGAGTTTGAGTGAATCCCTTGGCAACTAATCTTGCTTTATACCTACTTATCGACCCGTCTGAATTATACTTAATAGAGAAAACCCACTTACATCCGACTGTCCTCATGTATTGCTGTTTATCAACTAAGATCCAGGTTTCATTTTTAATGAGTGCATCCATTTCATCCCTAATAGCTGCGTACCACTGGGGATGACACATAGCTTCATAAACATTCTGTGGTACTGTAGTGTGATCCAGTGTTGATGTAAAGGCATAGAATGATGGTGATAAAGAGGCATATGAAACAAACTTACTCAAGGGATGCTTGGTGCATTCCCTTATACCTTTACGTATTGCAATTAATCTATCATCAAAGATGGAGTCCAAATGATGAGATTCAGCATCAGAACCTTTATGTCCTGAATTTGAGTCATACGCTCCTTCCACACCTCCTTCTGTTTGATGTGTGATGGGTACAGCACCACTTGATTCCAGGTCAATGTTTTGTTGTTTCTTTTTTCCTCTCCTCTGATACACCTTGATCCCCGGATTCTTGATTAAATGTAGTGGACTCCCCCTCTGATCTTGAGCATCTTCCCTGGTACCAATAGAATCCTCAATTTCTACCTGTTTCTTAGTGACAGTATGCTCAGTAGAAGAGTTAGTATCAGAAGAAATATCAACAATGCTCCAAAAATCATGATGACTGATATTTCGTGCAAGATCAGTGTGCTCATAAAAACTTTTTGTCTCATTAAATTTAACATCCAGTGTTGTATAAACCTTTTTTGTCAATGGATCATAACATTTATATCCCTTTTTGGAATTTGAATATCCAATAAATATGCATTTGACAGCCCTATTTTCTAGCTTACCTCTCATATGTGAAGGAATGTGAACAAAAACAATGCATCCAAACACTCTAACAGGTAACATAGATATTAAGTGAGTATGAGGAAAACATCCTTTCAAAACATCAATTGGTGTTTGAAAAGACAACACACGAGATGGCAGTCTATTAATAAGGTAAGTAGCAGTTAACACTGCCTCTCCCCAATAGAACTTAGGAACCTGTTGAGTAAACATAATGGCTCGAGTAACCTCCAAGAGATGTCGGTTCTTCCTCTCTGCCACCCCATTCTGCTGGGGAGTATAAGTACAGGCAGTTTGATGATGAATACCGAGACTAATGAGGAAGTTTTGTACATTTTTGTCAAGATATTCAAGGCCATTATCCGATCTTAGTGTTTTGACAGTAACATTAAATTGGTTCTGAATAAAGACAATAAAGTTCTGGATTATTTTTCCTGCCTCAGACTTGTTCTTCATAAGAAATACCCATGTAGTACGAGTATGATCATCAACAAAAGAGATAAACCACCGTGCACCATTAATGTTACTTACTCTAGAAGGACCCCAAATATCTGAATGAATTAGATCAAAAGGATGAGATGGAACATACAACTTCGCAGGATAAACTGTTCTAACCTGCTTTGCTAATTCACAAGAGTCACAATGCATACATAAGGGATCAACATTCTTAAACAGTTCAGGCATGATTTTCTTGAGATACAAAAAACTAGGGTGTCCTAGTCTTCTATGCCATAGCAAAATGTAATCCTTAGGATTACTGCTGAAACAGTCATTATTTGAACGTTCTTCAGAAGACCCAGCTACACAGCACCTATTTGGTGATTCTAATCCTGTTTCCAAAATATATAGACCATTGTGCACTTTAGCATTGCCAATCTTCTCCCCCAAAGACATCCCCTGAAACAGAACTTCAGAGGATGAGAAGGAGGCAATGCACTTGTTATCAATGGTAAATTTGTGCACAGATAATAAATTAAAACTTAAGGAAGGTATATACATGACACTACATAATCGGATATTATTACTCAAATTAACAGTTCCTTTTCCTAGAACTTTAATCTTTAAACCTGTAGCAACCTGGACATATTTAGGTGTAGAGTAACATTCATAATCAGTAAGTATTTGTCGTTGATAAGTCATATGATTAGATGCCCCTGAGTCAATAATCCATGACATATAATTATAAGGACTATTGTTACCTGCTTGAGCCATTGAGGCAATAGACATACTGGACGTAGTTCCATCAGATGGAGTGGAAGCCTTTTCAATTTGTTGCTGTCCTAGTATCTTGAAAATAGTGTCTAGCTGCTGCTGAATAGGTGGTGGATTTCCCTGTCCAGAATTATCACCATGCTGGACCTGTTGTTCTGTCTGCATTTGGTTCACCATGTTAGCCATTACCCCTTGAGATTTATTTCCCTTCCAATTATCACCTGTTTGTGGTTTCCAACTGGAGAAATTGCTATTGTTCTTCCAGTTTTGATTTTTCCAATTGTTGCCAAAAAATCTAGAGGAAGGCCTTTGAACCTTAGCATCTGGCCTGCTATAACAGTTATCAAATGAGTGTCCATGACGGTTACAGAACTTACAATAGGGTCGTCCTCCTTTCCCACCTTGACTAGAACCTTTGTAGGTAGACAATAGAGTAGTGGTTTCTACATTCTGGTTTTTGGTAACTAAGGCTGATCCAGAACTATCACTATTATTATTTGAACCTCCCATCATAACTTTAAGCCTTGACTCTTCTAATCTGACTTCAGAGAAAGCTGAGTTTAAGGATGGAAATGGTTTTGTGCTTAGTACTCTACTACGAACAGCATCAAACTCCTTGTTCAGACCCTGCAAGAATCTAAACACCCTTTTTGTTTCAATGAATTTTTTAAATGCAAGAGCATCAGCAGGCAATCCCCAGTTATGTGTTTCATACGTATCAATCTGCTGCCATAAAATAGTAAGCTGCGAATAGTACGAGTTTACCACTTGGTCTCCTTGCTTAACTTCACTGACTAAAGTTTCTAGTTCATATATCTCAGCTACGTTATCTTTCTGTGAATAAAGTTCTTTAGCAGCCTTCCAGATATCAGCAGCAGTTGTGTAGAGAATAAAATTATTACCTATTTCTGGGGTCATAGAACTAATTAACCAAGACATGATCATTGCATTGTCTGTTTTCCATTGTCTAAATTGCGGATCAGTTGCAGATGGTATTTGCATGTGTCCATACAAATAATCATCCTTACCGCGACCCATAATAAACATTTCTACTGCCCTACTCCATGACAAATAGTTACTACTAGTGAGTTTCAGATTTGTTACCATAACAGAGTTTCCATCGAAGATGTTGGATGAAGGAACAGAGGTATAGCTGAGACTCCAGTAGTAATACCTGATCCTTCAGGCCTACGAGTAGCAGAAGTCGGAGTGGATGATGAAGACATGGTTCTGTGAAGATCCCAGTTTTTCAGAATGAAAATAGAGGAGAGAAAATAAGCTACCGTAGAAGTTTTAAGATAACTACAAGGTTTTAGGAAGTGTACTGAGGAAGCTTTGTAAAAATCGGTAGTGGGAAACACGTGTCAAGCATGCAATGAAGGCAAATTTAAGAAAATGTGTAAAAAGGAGATGTGGGTTTTTAAACCCGGAACAGCTGTTCCTCAAACAGATCTTTCTAGATCTGAAAGAAACAATAAAATATTCTCCCAAACAGATCTTTCTAGATCTGAATATTATAATAATAAAACAAAACTTTTACACCTTTATTTATTTCCAATAATACTTCTTTTATCTTTTCCACTATCGTCTTCTTCCTCCTCCAACAACTTGCTTTCCTTCTTTCTCAACAACTCTGAGTATGGTTTCTCAGTTTTAGTTCTGCCTTTCTTGAATTCTGGAATAGCAGCAACAGTTCCTGCGGAATGCACTTCAGCATCAAGAAAACAAGTAATAGCCAGAATATCAACCCTCTTGATTCAACTGAAAAAGAGGATGAACACGAATGCCTTTGAGCAGAGAATCAATCGTGAAGATCAATGTCTTCACAGTACTCGTTTCTTCAAAAAAAAACATTTAATCATATAACACAGTTCCTTGCTCTGATACCATATAGACTTTTAGAGAAGAATAACAAACAAATAACTTTGTTTAAGATAATAAGTGCTCTGATTACTTATACAAGTACATTACAATGAGCCTTTTATACAAGAGCTCTCCAACGGCTATGAACAATAGAAAACAGTAAAACATCAAAAAATACACTTAACATCTAACGGCTAATTTTACTAGAATAATGGTAGTACATATTTCAACAGTCACGAGTTTGCATAATTTACGACAAGGTTCCAAAAGTGTAGACGAGTATTATAAAGAGTTGGAAATTTTGTTGGAAAGGTCTAACTTGCAGGAACCTGAAGAAGCCACCAAGGCTCGATTCTTACATGGTTTAAACAGGGAGATTGCATAAAGGGTTGACCTTCAGCCTTATCTCGACCTCACAACCATGGTCCATATGGGTGAAAAGATTGAAACACAATTAAAGGTACGTAATTCCTCCAATTTCAATTCCAATTATCGTACTAATCAATCTTCATCAAGATTTTCCAGCAAGCCTTCAGGAACGAGAAGTTCACGGCCTACAGGAGGCCAAGCACGTGACCAAGGTGCGTCATAAAGAATGGACAATCGTGTGCAATCTACAAAGGAGAGATGAACGCACCCAACAAAAGGCTCCTACCGGAAATTCTTCTGATCCCTCAAACAAGTTTAGAGACATTAAATGCTATAAATGTCAAGGATGTGGTCACATAGGAAAAGAGTGTCCTAATGCAAAACGAATCATGTTAATTGAAGAGATAAACGAATATGTGTCCGAGTCCGAGCATGAAAACGAGTCTGAGCATGATAATGAAATTGAACCTGAAGAGGATCTAGGCGCATTAGATGATTTTGACACTAAGGAGTTTCTTGTTGTGCGTAGAGCTTTAAATGCATATCAGAAATTAGATGATCACGAACAACATAGAGAAAACATCTTCCATATTCATTGCATGATAAATGGAAAAGTGTGCACCATGATCATTGATTCCGGTTCTTGTGCGAATGTGGCTAGCATCGAATTAGTAAGAAAACTGAATTTGCCTATGACTAATCATCCGCATCCTTACAAACTTGCATGGCTAAATGATTGCGGTAAGGTTAGCGTAAGTAAACAAGTTTTAATTTCTCTTAGCATTGGTAGTTACAAAGATGATGTTTTATGCGACGTTGCACCAATGCATGCTAGTCATATCTTACTTGGTAGGCCATGGCAATTTGATCGACATGTGACATATGATGGTTATTTGAATTGTTATTCTTTCAAATTGAATGGCAAATTGTACAAACTGCATGCACTTCCACCACACAAAGTCCACGAGGATCACCAACGCATGTCCAAGTCTAGAGCCGATCCTAAGGAAAAAGAAGTCGAGAGAAAATTCGTGGAGTGTATGAAAAGAGAGAACAAAAAACACGAGAGCAAGGGAAAAGAGGTAGTGCCCCTAAGTGTCAACGAGTCCAAAAAGAAGTGTGGGTATTTCGCAAAGAAAAGAGAGGTCACACGTGCCCTTTATAACAACCAAACTGTCCTTATCATCATCCCAAAGTCGTGTCACCTTACACTAGAAGAACTCCCACCAAACTTACATACCTTAGTTGCGTCCCTTATCCAAGAATATGAAGTTCTATTTCCCTCCGAACCCCCATCCGGATTACCACCCATTAGAGGAATAGAACACCAAATCGACTTTGTCCTAGGATCCGTGTTACCTAATCGCCCAGCCTATCGAGCCAACCCCGAAGAAACCAATGAAATCCAAAGGCAAGTAGAGGAGCTCCTAGCGAGTGGACAAGTCCGAGAGAGCCTAAGCCCATCTGCCGTCCCAGTCATTTTAGTACCCAAAAAGGATGGAACGTGGAGAATGTGTACCGATTGCCGAGCCATAAACAAAATTACCGCCAAGTATAGGTACCCCATACCTAGGCTAGACAATATGTTGGACATGTTGCACGGATCTAAATTCTTCATCAAAATCGACCTTAAGCAAGGGTACTTCCAGGTACGCATTAGAGAAGGGGACGAATGGAAGACTGCATTCAAAACCAAGTTTGGGCTCTATGAGTGGTTAGTGATGCCCTTCGGGCTCACCAACGCCCCTAGCACCTTTATGAGGCTAATGAATAAAGTCTTACGAGCGTTCATAGGACGATTTGTCATTGTCTATTTCGATGATATCCTAATATATTCCCAAACCATAGAAGATCATCTTGACCACATTAGAGCCATTTTCGAAAAGCTTAAGCAAGAACAACTTTACGCCAACTTTAGAACGCGTAGTTTTTCTAGGCTTTGTCATTTCGGCTGAGGGAGTAGAAATGGATGAGGAAAAGGTTAGGTCAATTGTGGAGTGGCCTATACCTAAGAATGTAGGGGAAGTTCGTAGTTTTCATGGACTAGCAAGCTTTTATAGACGCTTTGTCAAAGATTTTTCTTCCATAGCTGCACCCCTAAACGAAATTGTGAAAAAAGATGTGCCTTTTAGGTGGGAAGAGCCACAACAACAGGCATTTGATGAGCTCAAGCGTAGGCTGACCACTGCCCCATACTTAGGCTACCAAATTTTGACGAGACTTTTGAAATCGAGTGTGATGCAAGTGGAGTGGGTATAGGCGCGGTTTTAACCCAAGGTAAGAAACCCATCGCCTATTTTAGTGAGAAATTGAAAGGAGCAGCATTGAATTACTCTACCTACGATAAGGAACTTTATGCCCTTGTGAGATCCCTACAAACTTGGCAACACTATCTTCAACCTAAAGAGTTTGTGATCCACACTGACCACGAAAGCCTTAAGTATCTTAAAGGGCAGGGAAAGTTGAACAAAAGACATGCCAAATGGGTAGAGTTCATAGAACAATTCCCTTACGTGATTAAGTACAAACAAGGAAAGGATAATATAGTTGCCGATGCCCTCTCTAGGAGATACACGTTAGTGACTACATTATCTTCACGCTTCTTAGGATTCGAATCACTTAAGGAATTGTACCCCAATGACCATGACTTTGGCACCATTTTCGAGGCATGTAAAGAAGCACCATTTGGGAAATTTTACATACATGAGGGTTATCTTTTCAAAGAACAAAAATTGTGCGTTCCCCAATCATCCCTACGAGAAGCATTGACTAAAGAAGCCCATGGGGGAGGTTTCTACATGTATATATTACTTCTCTATCTTTATATGAGAAGCTAATCTAACAAGACAATTTAGTAAAAAATGCAAGAGGGCTCACTACCAAACCAGCTTCTTATTTTAAGTCAGTTTAGAAAAAGAAAGCAGCCGGCAACCTTGGAACATGAATATATAAGTAACAAAAAAAATAAGAAATAAAAAAAAGGTATGTACTTAGTAGGTGAGTCAGAAAATAGAACATGCGGATGCACAAACATAGCCAAGGGGAATCAATTCAGCTGGAAAAGGAAAAGAACATAATTACAAGTTGCAAATCATGGGAAGTTTCTGCTACAACAGTACTATCAAGAACTCCTTTAAATTCTTCAGGAACCTGCAGGCCATCATTTCAAGCATTAAACACGACCAAATCCAACTACTTGACCAACATCAAAGAAATTCCCATAACCATCAACATATTTCCTCCAACACATTACTCCATCCGTATTTCCAGTAGAAGGTGTCATCTACCAGCATCTCCCCCCCCCCCCCCCAAAAAAAAAAAGAATTACTTTGTTATTAGCTACAAAAAACAAAACTACAGCAGCATCGTGGCGAAAGAAGACATATGAAAAACTGACAATATTTTCATTACTAAACCGAAACTGCAGACATCACTGCATTAACTTCATGTGTTATGTTCTTATGACTACAAACACGGCCACGGAATTTAAAGAAGAATAGGAAATAAGGCACTGTGTAACATTGATTTTGCCTTATCCACATAATTACAACAAACTGAGATTTTACCAGGTGCAAAAAGTTCCTTTGTCTGAAAGACAGAGGATAGCGCGACAAGAAATACCAACAATGTAGACATTACATCAACAAAATGTGACCTAAACTTAGAATAACTGAAGAGCAAAGCGAAACTTAAAGAGAATAACCTCTACCAGTGTTATTAGGGTATGTGACAGAGTACGCAAAACAGCAATCATAAAAGAAGGAGTTGCATCAAAAGACTGAAGCTGCAGAACGAAGTAATTAATATCAACATCAACCAAATCAATATGATGCCATGTAGTAGCACAAGAGTGAGAAAAACCTGCTTTGCCAAAAAAAACTCGAAAAATTTCTCTGAGGTTCACTCGATCAGTGACCCCAACGTGAAGGATGTAAAGAACACATGCCTGCATATTAAATTTTGACGCATAAAACAAACTAAGGATTGGCATGGATGAATACAAGCTGCCAAGGCAGAAGCAAGCGGCCAGAACTCACTCTCACAATAAACATAGACCACTTCTGGGAGATGGAAGAAAAATTGGAAGTAATTTTCTTCCAAAAAGGTCCATGATGTTAATCTTTACATGGACAGGAAACAATTGGCTTGAATGTTAGCCAATTTAACGCAAGTCAATATGGGACCAAAGATGCACAAAATATTAGTGTTTATGCAAAATATCCAAATACAGTATGTAATCCCAACTTATCTTATCAACAAACTTTCAAAAACAAGAAGCAAGTCGTGCAATGTCATCAAGCTCTGGATCTAAACAGAATATATGAGTGTCTATCCTAAATCAGAGTCTAAATTTCTCATCAACAAACTGGTAAATGTATTGGTCCAAGAATTGACAAACAAGGGCAAGCACAGGAGCCAAAAACATGACGACCCTAAGACAAATATACACGCCATAGCATAATAAACAAGGTACTTGAAGCTCTGGCTACCCAAAGATATTTCTTTCCACTCAATTGAGAAACAATTTGAACTGACACCCTAG
This sequence comes from Eustoma russellianum, assembly GCA_036186865.1. NCBI lineage: Eukaryota > Viridiplantae > Streptophyta > Magnoliopsida > Gentianales > Gentianaceae > Eustoma > Eustoma russellianum. The sequence goes on from AP025068.1 coordinate 11,166,981, forward strand.
AATGGTTTATGGTCCCTATGAAAACGCTTCCCCTGTCGTGCATTACGCGCTCTTATGGTTGGAAGAGTACATGATATTTGAATTTAGACCACTGACAAATACACACTATACCTTTTTGTCTTTTTGTTTGATTAATGGTCAATAATGAATTACGAGCTGAATCAATAGTGTAAGACTGACAAAAATGTGTATTTATAAAAAAAGATTTGAACTTTCATTCTTCTTGGATTTACTATCATTTATGCTCCCTCCCATAAATGCCTGGAATATTTAGTAAGACGTAGTCAAAGCCAGATCTAAACTATTGGAGAATGGAGCAGCAGTCTAGCATATATATATCTAAATGATTTGGAACTCCCGAGATGTATAAGCACAAAGCTATCAAAAGACATTGGGACACTGGAAATTTTCGGCTAAATGAACTGCAACCAACGAGAAGTAACCAAGGAATTATTCTTTATTGTCATGGATGACAATTTAATATGACCTACGTGTATATCTAATCCAATTCTACCCCTTGGAAACACATATGTTATTGATCCGGACCGGATGTGAGCACCAAAACCCACGCAACTATTTTCATAAAAAAAACCCCAAAACCCATCATGCTCTACAATATACACACACATACATACACATATGCGTATATACACAAACATGTGCATATATGCAAATAGATATGCACATATCTCTCTCTCTCTCTATATATATATATATATATGACATGTTGAATATGTGTAAAAAATTAACGCGTCACCAAAAATGAACAAAATCACACTCATAGATTTTGGTTTCGAGGCGATTTGTGATTTATATAGGGTTGGTTGCTAATTTCAAATAACCCACCAATTGAGGGGGCGGCATAGAACCGCACCAGTGCCATATATATAATCCCTTCCTAATCAAATAACTGATAGGGAGAGCCCTTGTACTGAAAGTCATCTTAGCTTGTAGGCTTCAGCATAAATCAACTAAATCCAAAAGAGTGGGTCCCGACCCCAAATTGAACATTCCATGTCATAGACATCATTAGCCTAACAAGATCTAGAAGTGGGAGGAACAAATCACTCTCGAACGTGCACAAGAACAGTAAAGACATGTAGTGTATATCAGGTAATATATAGTTATCATAGGCAAAAAAAAAGCAATACATTTGACACCAAGAAACTAATCAGTAAGGACTATAAATCAATCAAGATGTTATTTACAAGAGGAATTAGAACTGTTATTCTTAAAAAAAATAAAGTATTGAGATTTTTGTCTATAAATTGTTTAATGACCTTTAAATTTTTTTGCCCTTTATAAATTAATCGAATGATGAGTTTCATGCAATAAGAAGTTTAGGGCATAGCCCATATTCAAACAGCCTAAATACTCGCTCCACCTCAGACTTATCAGAAAAGATAAGAGGACACAAACCAACACACTAACAATGTGTAGGAGGTATAACCATTCTACTGTTAGACAATGGATAAAATTGTTCTTGATTCTTAAACCACTCATGACTTTGTTTGCGTGAGTCTGGGCTATGGGGGTGGGGGAGAAGGGCGTGAGACGGGAGAAGAAGCACTGGCAAACACACGGCTGACTCTATCCCTGAGGAGAAATAGAAAGCGATAAGCATCAATAAGCCATCATTGGATGCCAAAGATCAAGAAATCCTTGGATGCAAAAGAAGCATCAATAAGGAATCGTGCAAATCAGGCATGGAAGCACCATTGACCAATTGGCAGTAGCAGCCCGTGACACAAAAGTAAAGAAATCGTGGGAAATGGTGTTGCCAAAGTATTTTATTAGACTATGACATCTTCTTCTTTTTTTTTTTTTTATGAATGAACATAAAGAGGAATTAGAACTGTTATTTACAAGAAAATATTCACATGGACGTAAGCAAAGATGGAGGATGTACAATATGCTAATCTGCTAAAAACACTGGACTTAAAACAAAGGACACACCTTCCTTTTCCTTGGCATTGTACATTGCTGAAGAGACGCATATATCTGCACCTATGGCCAGCTTACAAATTTAAGCCCGTAAAGCTATGGTATGCGATATATAATTATTCAAGCACACTATACCTCGGATAGCTCAAGCTTTCACAACAGATGCAACCACAATTCCATCTGAAGAGGTAGCATCTTAGAGCACAAAAATCACCAGAGACGCCTGAAAATCCTCACTATTGCCTCAGAGCCAGTATTTCTTGGTGCACTTTCCCTAAAAGAACTGAGGTAGTAACCATAGGAAACACAAAATTGTCATGAAGGGACTTTGTATAACCTATTTCTAAGCACTCCAATCTTTTATCTTCGTAGCATATTTAAGGTGACAATCACCTGCTGATATCACAGACGCTTCTTAACTGGACTAAGGGATAAATTTCATAAGAATTAAGTATAAAGAAATCCTCAGTTTTTGAGTCTACATACTAAATTCCAGGAACAATGTATATATTCATCTTCAAGCATTACCCGATCAAGAAAAAACAAGGAACGCCATAATTACTTCATTCCAGGAAGAAAGACAGCCCCTATTAAGTACAACGTATTACTTGAACAACCTCATCTAAAACAAGAAATACATTACAGAAAGAAATACACTACTGAAGCTAACTATAACTAAGATTAGGATAACAAGAATATTAATCAAGTCTAAATTTCTCATCAACAAACTGGTAATGTACTGGTCCAAATCACCACCTAGGAAAAATGTCTCGCAACTCAGACAAGATAGCCCCTATCAAGAACAACATAGTACTTGAGCATCTTAAAGGAAGAAAGTCCATAGACAACCTTATCTAAAACAAAAAGATAAATGATGAACCAAAAAATACCACATGTTAGTCAACAACAGACAACGGTAGGGTATGGGCATAAAAATGTTAAGTCCCGCAGGTCGGCACAAAGCTCAGCAGGGTCACGTATTGACAAATGGTTCATCTCGGCCATAGCGCACTTCGGCCATCTCGGCCATAGAACACCTCGGCCAAAAGGCCACATCTTGGCCTCGGCTCTGTCTCGGCCGATGATCTCAGGCCACCTTTATGACGTCAGTTGCGGTCATCATAATAGGCCTACCTATGCTCTCTAAAGTCAGCCACTTACGTCTCAGTAAGCCGACCCCAAGGCCGAGGCCATCTCGGGCGCTTCTGATCATCTATGGAAAGCTTAGCCTCGGCTCTAGAAGTTTACCCTGGGTAATTCTACCAGGTGAAACTCTTAGCCAGGTGTCTTAAGCTGGCTTACTCAGCTCAGTGCAGTGCCACGTGATGAGCATGCAAGAGCAAGAGTCATCCTTACGACCTCCTTGCATGTCACGATTTCAGGACTCTGCCCATGCATTGGCTCAAGAAGCCATATAAAAGGCAGAAAACAGGAGAGAGAAAGATAAGTGAAAATTCACAAATTACAACTCTGACTCATCTTTCCCACGGTGAAAACAGCCAGGTTTACCAGAAAACCTTCCACTTAAAAACTATAATCAGTATATAAAACTCTCCATAAATGGCCTCAACTGACTTGAGCGTCGGAGGGTATTACCCGGGGCCATAGATCCTAGGTCCTCTGACCTTGTTCCTTTGTACAGGTCGGCCAACAGCCTACTACAAACAACTGACGGAGAATTGACGGCGTGACCCCAACATCATATTTATTACTTGGTGATAAATCTGACATCACCAATAAAGATCAAAGAAGAAAAAGAGTTGAAGTAATGACCTCGGGCTCTTCATCAATGGCGGAGAGGAGCAGATAAAAGATCGAAACAAAGAAGTGGGTCTGGAGACTTGTGAGCCGCGGATGCAACTAAAGACTCCAATTGCGCTACTAATACACCGAATCTTGATAGTGGTACACTATCTCTCACAAATTGCCTCGCCATTCCGCACCTTTCTTCCAATCTTCAGAGAAATTTGCAGAAATTTTTGGTTGTGAACTCTGCACTTCGAAAGTAAAGAAAAGGAGAGAGTAAAGAAGATGGCTTTCCACCTTTCGGGTTGGCTTGGATTAATAATGATTTAACTATTGTTTGGTCTTTCGTATAAATTTTTTTGGTGTTGATTTATTTTCGAGCGAAATAAAAAATGTACGAATATGGATATTAAAAATATTAAATTTGCAACTTATTTTAAATCTTCGAACATGTCCTTCAATATGAACTCAGTGGCTATATTGATCGAGTCATTTTTTACACTTGAAAGTGAAACCACTCCATTCAATCACCAATGCGTGCAAAAATTGCAGGCTGATTAGCCACTCTATTGTTTTATCGTATTATGCAAATAGTAGAATAGAGGGAAAAGTATATTGAATCTTTGTGGTAAAAAAATAATTTAATATTTAGGTTACTACCTGTCTGATGAATGTTTAAATCAAAATATTTTAAATCATGAGCAGAATTTTTTTTTCCTGACGCACCTTCTTGACGAAAATTACCCTAAGTTATTCTTTTTATAGACGACTGCACATATATTCCACTTGGAGGGTTCATATGATAAGTAATATTACTACTTTTGTCACGGTTTGTTACTTTATAATTTCCTTGAAGCCATTCAATATGTAAAGACATGAAAACTAATCGAAAAAACCTAACAATAAACAAATACTTATTTATAGAAATTCGTCTTATGTAAAAGCTTGGAATTCATAATAAGGCCAAAGAGTTCCTTTCCATAAAAGCGTAACAGCTTTTATGTTTCCTTTCCATAAGCTACAGTTTCTATTGGGAAAACATAAAACGACCTTGTAATTTACAAGCAAAGTTTCTAAACTGTTGCACGATTCTAACGCTAAATTTTCAATACTAATTACGTTATAGTTCAAAAAAATAAATATAATTTCATAAAACCCATATCTCAAAATATCATGTTAGGTGATAGTTTAACAATCATCAATTAACACCAAGTTGCCAAAATATTTTAATAGAAAATTATCGTATTACAAATATGTCTATAATCTTCTTTATTTATATCCAAAGAATAACGAAAAAATGTGCACTATGTCTTAAGCAATATTTAAGCAATAACATCTGATAATATGCAAAAACATACCATTCTTTAAAAGACTCCGTTACACACATGTTATAAATTTTTTACTCCCTCCTTTTGTCAAATACTCGATAGATAGTCTAGTAAGTAGTTTGAAAATTATTATTAAGATTAAATTGTTAATGTATTTAAGCACTTTTTTTATAATTTGGTTTTCGTATAATAACTGTTTTGACAAAAATTATATTAAAATTGACTTGTATAATCAAAGATTTTATTCAGGATTTCAAGTTGATGAATTTAACATATGATGAAGAAAGCAAATTATACCATATTTCACGATTATCGTTTTCTTTTTATATTGAAAAACGCTTCTTACTTCTTAAGCTTATCGCATCTTTATAAAAAATGAATTTAAAATAAAAGGTTTAAGCGCATCTGTTTCAAGTTTTTTTTTTCCTTTAAGGAACACCTAGGATCAATGTTAACTACAAAAATCTTATTGAAGTAAACTAAATCAAAATTTTAAACAAAATAAATAAAATTGAAAAAACCATTTAATACATGTGAAGTTTTGAATTAGTATAAAAACGATCAAATGTCACTACGAAAATTATTTTGTATAATGTTGAGCAAATAATTATTTTTCGGAACATGTTGAATCAATTAGGTTCTTTTAAAATGGATGAATAGAATAATGGTGGTTTTTGCTTCTTTTAAGTTTTAACTTCTCTCCGTAAATTCATAAGTGTGCAGACAAATATTAAAAAAATATGTTCAAGTGCAAATGCTTCCAAACATGATAGAATACCATAGATGAAAAGGTGATACCCTGAGCAAAAGTTATATAATTCCAACTCAATGTATCGATAGTGTTGATAAGAAATTTCATACACAAATTCGACGTACAACTTAATTAAAATTTTGTTTAAAGTTAAATTATACAACTAAATCGTGTTTTTTAAAAGACGAAATTACATTTTGCAACCAACGTTTACTATTTTTCATAAAATTCGAATTTAATTTTATTGTAAATTTTGTTCGAATCTTCTTATAACAACTCAGAAAAAACTAGACAGCATGTGATTGTAGTTTGTCACATTCCCTATATCCGTGCAGCGTCGCCGCTCCACCTTCCCCTTCCCCAATCTCCTTTAGTGTCATATCTCTTTTTTCTTCTACCACCCTTCTCCATTCTCCTTCCTCCCCTCACCCGAGTACCCTGCCTCCTTCCCTTTCTCCACCATCCTAAGCCCCATCAACATCCTCAATATCACGTACCATCACTATGAGAGTGCATGAATCATCTTCAGTGACCAAGACATTTAAGTTCTTTACAATATATCATATCCACAAAGCCAGAACTTCTCTCAACGTAGCTAAGGATTATTTTATAGCCTTCTACTATATACAGCCATCAAACACTTATTTTCGGAACTCTTTCAAATTACCCGATTTCATCAAGTATGTATGAGTAGATATCTCAAATAATCGAGACAAGATAAACAAGAACATAAAGAAGAATATATTAATTTAATGTTTTCAGCAAGCGTGCTTCTATTATTGAAGCATTAAGATATTCCTTTGATTGTGATATATTTTTCTGAAAGCGCGTTTGACGTCTATGTGGAGTCTATAAAGGACTCATAGTATTGATGTCAAATTGCATCTATTTTTCTGAAAGCGCGTTTAACGTTCACTAGTTTTTTTATTTGATTGCTACTTGCTGTTGGATATGAACAAAAATATGTGGGAGTGAAACTGTTATATTCTGAAATTTCCTTAAAAAAATTATATATTAATAATAAATAACAATAGATGTGGAATAATAATAACAAATAATGGAATAACAAATGCAAAAAGGGGGAAAAGAAAACAAAATACGTGCAAGTGTGCGTGTGTAACCGGAAGTGGGGAAGGGAAAAGATATGTTTTTAGTCAAATTGTTTCCTTTTAGAACTCTTTTAAGCCACCTTATCCCATCCTTAATTTCCTCAACAACTACTTAAATTTCATCATCATCATAAACACCCTCTTCCTTAAAACTCTCATCTCTCCCATCCCTTCTCACTTTTACCAACGTCAAGGACAGTCAAAGAAAAAGAAAAAAAAGTGTGCTAGCAAGGAGGAAGGGTAAAGGAGAAGGAAATGAAGAAAAGAGAGAAGAAGAGTTAGGGAATCGACGTCGAATTCGATTTTAATCCATTCACTTTATTCGTCTTAGCGCCAATTGAGGTAGGTGCCTCTTCCCCCTCAAGCGAGTATGATTCATGCATGCCTTAATGTATTTGTTGTGTGTTTGGTCATTTTATCAGTTTTAAGTGGTGGCATGATACTTGATTTGATGATAAAAAAATGATCTTTGGATGTGTAGGGGTTTGTTTGGATCATGCATGATTTATTTTGCTTTCATGGATATACGCACCTATGCAAATTTGTATATATATGTATAGATTATGCAGTGCGTTACATATGTTGTCGTTGAATATACGATATTGGTTATATAATGTAAATGATGTAAATATGTAATCTGCACGTTGTGTGTATGTTGTATGTGTGCTGTGCATCATATACAAGTGTGGATGCTATGCATGGATATTAAGATAATCATATTATTTTGTTAATTGTTTTATATATGTTTTGATGTGTGTGTTGCGTGCGGTTGTGTTTATTTTATATATGTTTAATTGTTTAAAAATGTTTAATTGTTTGTGTTTGTTTTGATGTTTCTGTTTGATGTGTGCGTGTGTTTATTTTGTTAATTGTTATGTATATTTTGATGTGTGTGTTGTGTGCGTGTGATATATTTTTTTTGAAAGTTTGAAATATCAAAGTCACATTTCTATGCAAATTATTTTAGTTCGTAGACAAAATATATAAAAGATTCTTAAACTATAATTTTTATCCGGAATTCGTCAATTTGTCATATTAAATGATCATTTTGCGAGTCTAGTGTCAGGTTGATAATTAAATTAGCAACGGTTGGATGTCAAAATAGACTTCTAGTGAAAAACAAATAATAATAATATAATTTCAACAAAAAATTTTGTAATCCCGAAAGAGGTGGAAGGAAAAAATAATAATAAATGTTGATAAAATAAAAGGTGGTTAACTCATTGTTAAGTGCATAAAAGAAATTTTATAGAAATAAATAAATAAATATATGCAGACGAACGGCAGGCTAGCCAACGGATTTGGGCCGGATGGCCAGCGGACCGAATCGATGGCAGGCCGGCCCGTTACTATGAAATATAAAATAATAATAATAATAATAATAATAATAATAATAATAAGTAATAAATAGAATTTATTCAGGGAAAAATAGAGAAAATAGTAGAAAATTCTAGAAAACTAATACGTCGTAAGGAAAAATAAAGATGATGCTAAATAACAACTTTTTAATATTCAAAAATTTACGAAACCAAATATTGAGTGCCGGAGATGGTGAGGATGGGCGTACGGGCCCCAGGCGATTGTGTTTTTGCATTCATGGCACGTGCATTGCATTGATGGCGGGTCGTGACGTACGGGTCATGGGCGCTCAGGATGGTGTACGGTGGCGGGGCCACGACACTCAGGATGGTGTGCAGTGGCGCGGCCACGCACACTCAGTATGGTGACTGTGGGGTGTACGACCTGCATTCACTCAGTAGGACCCGGGTTCATGCATTGCACGGTATGGATATTGGCATTATGTGTGACATGACTTTGTTGCGTGTGACACGTTGATTGAACATGCATCACGTACTTGTGCATTTTTATGTGGAGTGCTTTACTTACCGCATTTACTTTATCTTATGCATGTTATCTTATATTTATGTGCTATGTGGTTATATCATGTCTATGTGCTATGTGGCTATATCATTTCGGTATGTACGTTTTGTATTGGTTTGAGGCGGGCATCTACTGGGTGATTTCTGTCACTCACCCCTACTTCCCAGGTGAGCTGGATGAGGACTATGAACATATCTTTGTTGAGGGCTGGACGAGCATAGCTGAGTGGGCTGGTTGATAGCTGCAGCTAGGATACGAGGGGAACTCTGCAGCTGATTTTTTTTTGTAGTTATCCTTTGGGGATTTTCACAGAATTCTTTATTACTTTTGTTATCAGAATTTCTATTCAGTAATGTAATGACGATTATTAGAGTTTAATTTAAGTTATGATTTACGTTTCCGCGAGAAAAATTTCTACGTCATTTCTGACATGTAAGAGATTTATTCGACGCCTTGTATTCTCCTTAGTGAGATACGGCGGGTGCACTGTTCCCGGTGCTAGGGCTCGGGAGCTGGGCGCTACAGGAACTTAGTGGTGGTAGGGATGAGAGAGGTGGGGCTTGGTGTGATAGGGGTGTGAGAGAGGCTGAGAGTGGCGGAGATGAGGGGACAACGCTTAGGGTGGCAAGGAAGGGAAAGGGGGACCAGGCTGTATGGGAGAGCGGAGAAGGAAGTATGAAGGAATAAGAGAGTGAGATGGCGCCAAGGGAAAGGTAAAAGGGAAGAGGCGATGATGCAAAGATGGAGGAATAAAGAAGAAAGAAGGAAAAGGTAGATGAATGTACCAACCTAAAATCACAGGTCATCAGTATGTCAAATGACTTTCTGTGAGCATTTCGTAAAAGGTTCACGTAACACTTAAAACAAAATTAGATTTTGATATTTTGTATAAAAAAACTAGTGAACGTTTGGTTCCAAAATATAATTTTCTCCTTTTTCAAATGTTCAAACATTTATATCTCTTAACCCCTGAGTCAAAAATTACTACATTTCCTACATACGTGTTTAAACATATATATATTGAGTTTATAAAATATATTTTAAACGTTCGATTCCAACATGTATAATAAAAATTGTATAGTTCGTCAATTGAATTCCAAATTGCTAGGTTAACTTCAAATGTTATATCTCTTTCTTATTAAGTCAAAACTTTATGAAATTTGAATTGCGATATTGTTAGATATTATATAATATCCAATGAAAATAATTTTTTGAAATTATTAACATGACCTACTTTATAAAACTGTATTTCATAAATGACGGAAAACGGTTTCAGAAGTCAACATTTTTCGTCTACATAATCTTTGGCCTACTTAAATGTCTTCAAATTTAACAAGCCTTATATATTATAAATCCTATGAATTGGAACTCTGTTTCTATGAAATTTTAAATAGAGATCATAGTCAACAAGCAAACAAACAAATATATACATATATATATATACATATACATATATATATATATATATATATATATATATATATATATATATATGTATAGACACACATCATTCAACGATATATAGGCACACATATCATAGTGGACAAATAAATGTAAAAATACTAGGATCCGCTGAATGAAAGAACATGTAATAACGTTTCAGTTGTGCTTTATACAACAATAGGGTAATGTTATATTTGTAAGATACTTCGTCTTATGCTTAGAGTCAAATTTTGTCTTTTAGGATGTAAGATACTTGGTCTTATTCATGCATGGCTGTCAAGATGTTCACATCCTGTGGTGTTGAGGCATTTTGATTATAAACTTATTGGCCCACTTGACCGTACACAGCTTGATTGTTGTGATTTGTTAATATAGGTTCAAATGACCACACAATTGCTCAAATCAAGGATGGACTGCGAGCAGTTAAAAACACTGTTGAAGATGAAGCTGTTGTATTGGTAGGTTTTTCTTTTTATCGCTGTTGTCTGCGGTTGTTAAATTATGCATGGTATGTTGGCGCTGGAGGTGTACTATTTTTGGTATATGCATGAACAACATTTGCTTTCACGAGCAATACTGTTCAATATCACAAGATATGCATTATGAGCCTACAACATCTCATATGAATCTTTCACTGGTGGAGTTAACTGGACTTTTGTTTGGTCCCCTCGCTTAAGATAGGATTTAGATTGCTATTGTTCCCTACTTGCTGTGATATATTATGCATTTCATGCTTTGGGTGGTTAGTTTTGGTTAAGTTGAAATTGTCTGTGCACCTAAAAAAAGGGTAAATGTTGGGCCACACTGTACTCTGTTGTTGACCATGTTCCAGCCTCATTTGGTCTATATTAGTTTGGTGGATTCCTTAGAATTCCCTCAATTAGTTTTTGGTTTGGATCTGTTTGTCAATCGATCCCCAATTTCACCCCTTTTGACTTAAAGGACCAGCCAATCTGTATTACAGGGAGCAGGTGCTTTTGAAGTTGCAGCTAGACACCATTTGGTCAATGAAGTTAAAGAAAACTGTTCAAGGGGTATATTTCTGATCTGTCAAATAATGCTCATTAAAAATAAAATGCTGAATGTTCGCTTGTTATGTACAACTGCACTGTTTGCTTATCTCTGCTACTTTTTTAGCGTGGACAACTTGGTGTGGAGGCTTTTGCTGATGCTCTTCTTGTGGTGCCAAAGACATTGGCAGAAAACTCTTCCCTTGATACTCAATATGTGATCAACGCTCTAACTATAAGGCTCTATGGACTTGTCAATCTATTCAAGATAGAAAAGAATCTTTCAATGAACTCATGTTTTCGATATATTCTTTGACAGAGGGAACATGATAAGGGAAATATCGTTGGTCTAAATCAGAACACTGGTGATAAACCATAATTAAATCGTCTGTTAGTCAACAGTCAACGGTTCAACTCCAGTAGCTCAGCACGAGTACGGCAGTTCAGCAGTACAGCGCTCAAGCATGGCTGTTCAGCCTCGGCTGCACCTCAGCATGGCATCATGACACCCTTATAACATCGAAGAATATGCTAAGGCTTGCACCTCGGCATTAACGTCAGCCTATGTCCCAGTGCCGCACTTCAGACCACTTCGGCTGGGCAAGGCCTAATCATGCACTTAGGCAAGACTTGATCCTGCACTTCAGCAGAGTTCACTTGTGCACTTCAGCAAAAGAACCCAGCACGACATTACCTTGTGGGACCATCTAACAGAAGTGCAGTTTGAATATGATGACTACAGCTGGTTATACTTTCTGAACACGCCAAGGTCATTCCAGCATGCCTATTAGTCATATCAGCCGGTCTATCGATCACATCAGCAGAACTATGGCGTCCTAGGCTTACTGCCCTAAGCAAACGTCCTATCCATCATCTATTATCAGAAGCTAAAGGCGGGAAAAGATCCATAAAAGCAAGCCAACCAAGACAAAGAAGAGGATCCGGGATTCAAACACTGACACCTTAGAGCAAATTCATACATTTTGCTCCTCAGCATATACTGTGAGAAACTCCTAACTCTTCATCTAAATTATAATCTCAGTGAGATATGGCCCAAACTGACTTGAGCATCGGAGGGTTTTTCCCGGGGCCAACCCCCCGGGACCTCTGACCTGTGCTATCTTGTGCAGGATATTTTAAAGGCTATTCCAGCTACAAACTTACAACCCAGTTAACAACTCTTCAAGTTAGCTGACGGAGCTAATTCGAGGTCATCTAGACCCTTGGTGAAGATCCGGCTTCATCATTTGCGCTAGAAGGAGGACCCCTTAATCCCTTAACCCAGAAAACAGTTACTCAGATCTTTTATAGTTACCTTAGCAAGCTATCGAGAGAAAGATGGACAAAAGAGATGGACAAGGGTCCAAGCGACCTACGACATCTAAGAGGAGCCAAAGGTCTTCTCAACAGCATACTGAACAGTGCTCAACGGAGCCGGAATGTTGAATGGAATCTGTGATGTGCGTATGGCAGAATTTCCTCACACGCCTGAATGAGACCTTTCTGCTTGTCTGAAATCAAGGTCCATTCGTGGTCGTGCACAATTTCTAAATCTTTTCTTACGTTCCACAGAAACCATCCCCATGAATCCTTTGACTCAACCTCCACGGATGCATACGCTATGGGAAAGAGGTTGTTGTTTGGGTCAATTCCAACAGCGGTTAGCAACACCACCCCCGAACTTTGATTTTATATGGCAGCCGTCAATTCCAAATATCTTTCGATTTCCATTCAACATTCCTTCTTCATCGCAGTAAAACAACAATACATTCTCTGAAACCTTGGTCTATCTATCAGCAGTGGTGTATTTGTTTCCCTCAGTATCATGTCTTCCTCACGGACTTGGACATCATCATTTGACGGGGTTTTCGTCATAACCATCATACTGGCAGTTTGATCACTTCTCTTTATCTCTGCCACGTATGCCCAGATCAACTTGTATTCATCATCCTGCTTTCCACAAATCAACTTCAACGCCTTCTCCTTAGCTCTAAATGCCTGGTTTCTACTAATCTGGCACCTCGTTTCCATCATTACCTTCTTCCTGAATTTGGTCAAGTTTAAGTTTTTATCAGCTGCAAAATCATGAGATATCTCTTTGCAATCCAACTTGATCTGACACTTGAGTTTCGACTGTTGAAAGCACACATATGTTTTGAATTCAATGTCCTAACCACATACTTCCCAGAACTCCTATCCAAACTAACATAAACATTGAACTCACATCCATCATTTTTACAAGCCACCTTGCATCGAATGTTATCCCTTCTTTTCACTACAATTGGCCTGCCTACATTCATTGAATACACCCTCACAGCTTCTTGAAATGTTTCAATATCATTAAAAACCAATCCCACACTAAATTCCGGATGCTCCATGTCTCTACTTGGAATAAATTTCTTATAATGTTTGTCTTGTATCTCTTCCTCCTCGCTGTTTGCAACATCAGGAGGGCCTTCATCGGATACATATCCTTGCGAAACATCAGCAACATCAGAGGGCCCTTCACCCACATCCTCACCCAAATCAACATTTTCCTCCTCATAGGAATCATTGTAAGTACCTTCTGAATCCGTAAGTCCATCTATCTTATACTCTGAATCAGAAGAGCAACCATCTTCATTCCCTCTGACGTCTTGATTCGCACTCACACTTTCATTATCACTCACATCTTCATTCGCACTCACACCTTCATTGCCACTCACATCTTCTACATCATTACCCGTTTGTTCAACCTTATCACCTGCTTCATTAGCATTGGGTACAACTAATTGTTCAACATAGATATCTAACACCTTTACTCCATCACCCAAACCCACCGCCTTCGCATACAGTTCTCCGTCATTTTCAATTCGAACAAACTTCCCTTCTCTGAAGTAGTACCTTTTGTATCCTATTATTCCATTTTCATTACACATTTCATCCAGGTATACCAAAGAAATCTCGTCAGCTTCAACATCATCATAAATGCAGGTACTACCCCCCATGATACTCTGCCTTAGGCAAATTAAGTAACAACCCCCCATAATGTATAATTAAAGTGAACTTCCCACTACCTATACCTGCATGTTGAACCATTGAAACAGGGGAAGTTATCAATCAAAGGTATTATCTGCGTATATACAAAAAACAGTCACATGCAACCCAATTTCCACAAAATTACACTTCGATTACAAAACCCCCCCCGATTACACAAATTCTTCACAATATCTTCAGAGTTACCTCCAACAAAGTAAAATTTAACACTAAAACAAAACACCACTTACCATATATAGGATGCTTATCCTTCGGTAGGTTTGGAATCCTCAGACTCATCGTTCCCGCAGTCAGTTGCACAGACAGACGATTCAAATCAATTTCCTCACACAAATGCAATCAACAATCTTCCGATGACCAAAATATCCAACAGCCCTAAGCAATTTCTCACAAAAAATGTTGTCTTTTTCTCAGCAAAGGTTGTTTTATGCAATGGTGAAAAGAACCGTTGCTCTGTGCAGTATTCTTTTCGAACGGGAGAAGAGAGGGTAGGGGAACAGGTGGACAACTTTTTACCTTTTTAAATCCTTCAAACATTAAAATATAATAAAGTGGGGTCTATTATTAGAGTCAACGGTAATCTTCCTCAGTCAACACATTTCTTCCGGTTGCACGGCTACAAGTGAGCTATTTAGGCAAAAGAGTTGTTGTTAAGTGAGTTTCATCAACGTTAGGATGCTAACTGAGTAATGGGGCCAAACGTTAGGCTAATAAGTGAGATTTTCTCTAATAAGAATTGTATAGTTCGTCAATTGAATTCCAAATTGCTAGGTTAACTTCAAATGTTATATCTCTTTCTTATTAAGTCAAAACTTTATGAAATTTGAATTGCGATATTGTTAGATATTATATAATATCCAATGAAAATAATTTTTTGAAATTATTAACATGACCTACTTTATAAAACTGTATTTCATAAATGACGGAAAACGGTTTCAGAAGTCAACATTTTTCGTCTACATAATCTTTGGCCTACTTAAATGTCTTCAAATTTAACAAGCCTTATATATTATAAATCCTATGAATTGGAACTCTGTTTCTATGAAATTTTAAATAGAGATCATAGTCAACAAGCAAACAAACAAATATATACATATATATATATATATACATATACAGATATATATAGAGAATATACATATACATATATATATATACATATACATATATATATATATACATATACAGTATATATATATATACATATACATATATATATATACATATATATATATATATATATATATATATATATGTATAGACACACATCATTCAACGATATATAGGCACACATATCATAGTGGACAAATAAATGTAAAAATACTAGGATCCGCTGAATGAAAGAACATGTAATAACGTTTCAGTTGTGCTTTATACAACAATAGGGTAATGTTATATTTGTAAGATACTTCGTCTTATGCTTAGAGTCAAATTTTGTCTTTTAGGATGTAAGATACTTGGTCTTATTCATGCATGGCTGTCAAGATGTTCACATCCTGTGGTGTTGAGGCATTTTGATTATAAACTTATTGGCCCACTTGACCGTACACAGCTTGATTGTTGTGATTTGTTAATATAGGTTCAAATGACCACACAATTGCTCAAATCAAGGATGGACTGCGAGCAGTTAAAAACACTGTTGAAGATGAAGCTGTTGTATTGGTAGGTTTTTCTTTTTATCGCTGTTGTCTGCGGTTGTTAAATTATGCATGGTATGTTGGCGCTGGAGGTGTACTATTTTTGGTATATGCATGAACAACATTTGCTTTCACGAGCAATACTGTTCAATATCACAAGATATGCATTATGAGCCTACAACATCTCATATGAATCTTTCACTGGTGGAGTTAACTGGACTTTTGTTTGGTCCCCTCGCTTAAGATAGGATTTAGATTGCTATTGTTCCCTACTTGCTGTGATATATTATGCATTTCATGCTTTGGGTGGTTAGTTTTGGTTAAGTTGAAATTGTCTGTGCACCTAAAAAAAGGGTAAATGTTGGGCCACACTGTACTCTGTTGTTGACCATGTTCCAGCCTCATTTGGTCTATATTAGTTTGGTGGATTCCTTAGAATTCCCTCAATTAGTTTTTGGTTTGGATCTGTTTGTCAATCGATCCCCAATTTCACCCCTTTTGACTTAAAGGACCAGCCAATCTGTATTACAGGGAGCAGGTGCTTTTGAAGTTGCAGCTAGACACCATTTGGTCAATGAAGTTAAAGAAAACTGTTCAAGGGGTATATTTCTGATCTGTCAAATAATGCTCATTAAAAATAAAATGCTGAATGTTCGCTTGTTATGTACAACTGCACTGTTTGCTTATCTCTGCTACTTTTTTAGCGTGGACAACTTGGTGTGGAGGCTTTTGCTGATGCTCTTCTTGTGGTGCCAAAGACATTGGCAGAAAACTCTTCCCTTGATACTCAATATGTGATCAACGCTCTAACTATAAGGCTCTATGGACTTGTCAATCTATTCAAGATAGAAAAGAATCTTTCAATGAACTCATGTTTTCGATATATTCTTTGACAGAGGGAACATGATAAGGGAAATATCGTTGGTCTAAATCAGAACACTGGTGATAAACCATAATTAAATCGTCTGTTAGTCAACAGTCAACGGTTCAACTCCAGTAGCTCAGCACGAGTACGGCAGTTCAGCAGTACAGCGCTCAAGCATGGCTGTTCAGCCTCGGCTGCACCTCAGCATTGGCATCATGACACCTTATAACATCGAAGAATATGCTAAGGCTTGCACCTCGGCATTAACGTCAGCCTATGTCCCAGTGCCGCACTTCAGACCACTTCGGCTGGGCAAGGCCTATCATGCACTTAGGCAAGACTTGATCCTGCACTTCAGCAGAGTTCACTTGTGCACTTCAGCAAAGGAACCCAGGCACGACATTACCTTGTGGGACCATCTAACAGAAGTGCAGTTTGAATATGATGACTACAGCTGGTTATACTTTCTGAACACGCCAAGGTCATTTCCAGCAGGCCTATTAGTCATATCAGCCGGTCTATCGATCACATCAGCAGACCTATGGCGTCCTAGGCTTACTGCCCTAAGCAAACGTCCTATCCATCATCTATTATCAGAAGCTAAAGGCGGGAAAAGATCCATAAAAGCAAGCCAACCAAGACAAAGAAGAGGATCCGGGATTCAAACACTAACACCTTAGAGCAAATTCATACATTTTGCTCCTCAGCATATACTGTGAGAAACTCCTAACTCTTCATCTAAATTATTATCTCAGTGAGATATGGCCCAAACTGACTTGTGCGTCGGAGGGTTTTTTCCGGGGCCAACCCCCCGGGACCTCTGACCTGTGCTATCTTGTGCAGGATATTTTAAAGGCTATTCCAGCTACAAACTTACAACCCAGTTAACAACTCTTCAAGTTAGCTGACGGAGCTAATTCGAGGTCATCTAGACCCTTGGTGAAGATCCGGCTTCATCATTTGGCGCTAGATAAGGAGGACCCCTTAATCCCTTAACCCAGAAAACAGTTACTCAGATCTTTTATAATTACCTTAGCAAGCTATCGAGAGAAAGATGGACAAAAGAGATGGACAAGGGTCCAAGCGACCTACGACATCTAAGAGGAGCCAAAGGTCTTCTCAACAGCATACTGAACAGTGCTCAACGGAGCCGGAAGAATCCTCAACTCCCACCATTGCCTTCACTTACGAAGAGCATATTCGAGCCATACGCTATGTGGCTCAAAACCCAGGTGTTTTCCAAGCTGTGGTGAGGGGAGATGAAGGGGAAGGCCTCTGCAGCAAGGTCCAGTGGGTCTCATTCCAGTAACTCTCACCCACTGGAACACCTGGAGTATTCTCCCACTCGGCCTGGCTATTACCCCAGGCGTCAGACCGAGTTTATGGTTGAGGCGAGACGGCCAGAACAAAAGTCTAGCCACCAGAGCTTAAAATGTACTCAGAAAGCCTCATTGCCATTCAAACATGGCAGAAAAGTTGACAATAAAGGCAAAGCACCGCTGCCAGGAAAGGTGCTCTGTCAAGATTCAGTTAGGAGGCCGAGGGAAGGAAGGAAGGAACTCTCTGCTGGCTTCAAAAGCCCATATCCTTTCCTACATGAGGAAAAAATCTCTGGCAAAAGAACCCCAGCCCCTGGCTGGACCAATCCACAAAAGAAACCACCGACTATACTGCCTTTATCATCATGATATTGGGCATGATACGGAAGACTGTAGGCAGCTCGGGCAAGAGATTGGGCGTCTTATCGAGCTGGGTCACCTGCAACGTTTCTATAATCCAAGGTCTAAGCTCCACAATAGGCTAGACTTTGGTAAACCTCCTCCGGATGAGAGTTGTAAACCTGGATCTCATCAGGGGTTGCCAAGTAACGAGGATTCAGATACTGATGAAAGGGGGTTACGGGTTCCTGAGCATATAAGGTGACGTAACATCCAAAGTCCCTGATTCAATCGAATCAGGGTTTATTCCATCTTATGCTCATCCGGTATCTTTTGGCTCAGTCTTATGTTATCAAAAGATCAATTTCTTATATTCAGCTGAGTATTCTTATTTGGCATTCAGCCAGGAGAGTTAAGACAACAAAATGGGACAGGTTTCCCGATATTCTACCTCAGCAGGTCTGAGAGGTTGAGCAGGGGTCTCAACAAAATGGGACAGGTTTCCCGATATTCTACCTCAGCAGGTCTGAGAGGTTGAGTAGGTCTCAACAAAATGGGACAGGTTTCCCGATATTCTACCTCAGCAGGTCTGAGAGTTTGAGCAGGGTCTCAACAAAATGGGACAGGTTTCCCGACATTCTACCTCAGCAGGTCTGAGAGTTTGAGCAGGGTCTCAACAAAATGGGACAGGTTTCCCGATAATTCTACCTCAGCAGGTCTGAGAGGTTAAGCAGGGTCTCAACAAAATGGGACAGGTTTCCCGATATTCTACCTCAGCAGGTCTGAGAGGTTAAGCAGGTCTCAACAAAATGGGACAGGTTTCACAATATTCTACCTCAGCAGGTCTGAGAGGTTGAGCAGGGTCTCAACAAAATGGGACAGGTTTCCCGATATTCTACCACAGCAGGACTGAGAGGTTGAGCAGGATTCAACAACGGGATAAGTTCCCTATATCTTTACCTCAGTAGGACTGAGAGGTTGAGCAGGACTCAACAACGAGATAAGTTCCCTATATCTTTACCTCAGCAGGACTGAGAGGTGAGCAGGACTCAACAACGGGATAAGTTCCCTTTATATCTTTACCTCAGCAGGACTGAGAGGTTGAGCAGGACTCAACAACGAGATAAGTTCCCTATATCTTTACCTCAGCAAGACTGAGAGGTTGAGCAGGCACTCAACAACGGGATAAGTTCCCTATATCTTTTACCTCAGCAGGACGAGAGGTTAAGCAAGTCTCAACAATGGGATAAATTTACCTATATTCTAACTCAGCAAAGCTGTGAAAGGGTTGATGAAAAGGGAATAAAGGTTTTCCCACATCTTAAATTCATTAAGGCACAGCAGAGTGAAGAGCCAAGAATAAAAGCTGAAGCTTAGTACTTATGCGAAGAACCAGCATACAAAGATACTCTTTTGGCCAAAGCTGAAGAGAAAAACACTTGCAAACTATGGAAAAAGAGCAATTAAAAGCTTTGCAGAGCTGAGAACGACTATTTGCATTCACTTATTGAGACAAAGCAAATAAAACTTTGACATGCCGAAGACAAAGGACAGTTAAAGAAACTGAAAGAAGCTGAAGAGCAAGAATTGGAAAATGGATTTTCATTAAGTACGAAATCTATTACAAACTACCAAAATTTACAACAGAAGTCCTATTCTACTTTAAACGTCCTTATCCTCTCTGAGATGAACCCCACTTGGAACTGAGCAATTTGATTTTCAAGTAAGCTCTCATCCTCAGGGTTATGCAGCTCGGCATTTCGAGGATGGTTCTTGTCCAGGCTGGGGCAGACCTCAGGACAACGCATCAATTGCCCAAGTTTGCCCAACAGCAATTGCTGAGCCTTGAATCTTCAAGAAATTTTTGGTAAAAAGCTCAGATTGTATGAACTCAGCAACGGCGTTCTTCTTTATCTCCTCAGCTTGAAGTTCAAATTGCTGGAGGAGATCAGCCTTATTTTTTCTTCTCTGCCTCAAGTTGCTGGTGTCAGCTCAGCCTTGCTGTTGGACAATTCTTGATCAAAAGTACAGAGTTCCTTTTGGTAGAATTCCAGTTCAGCCTGGGCTTTGGAAGAGACTAACTCAGTGCTGGCTAACGTTTCCTTCAGCTCAATCACTTGGGATTTGGCATCGGCCAGCTTAGTGTTAGAATCCTTGTTTCCCAGCTTGAAGTCTGGAGTTCTCTTCCAGAAGTGAGGCCAACTTAGAATCTGAGTCCTGCTTTATCATCTGAAGCTTGGAATTGTCTTCAGTAAGTCTGGCAACTTGAGACTTCAGATTGTTCACCTCAGCCTCCAGCCTGGTCAATTGCGTGTTGTTAGGTTTTGCCACCTCAGCTAACTCATCATAGGCATTTTTTAGGTGGGCATTGGTCTCAGAAATCTTGGAAAATCCGGCTTGGAGCTCTTCAGCTCGTCTAAGGATGTTATTTTCTTGGACCTGATACTGCAAAAAGCCAAACTAGTTAGGAAAAGCATAAAGGATCAAGTTAAAAGATGGAAAGTAGTGGGAAATCATACCAGGGCCATATTCCTCGCAATAAGTTTATGGCAGTATTCCAGTCTAGACTATCATATGACTGCCAATCCTTAGGAAGTATTGACATTTCTGTCAATTTCCTAGCTATTTCAGGATTTGTGGCAGTATTGTTAAAGGAGAATTCCATTGTCCTTTTACCCCATTGCGTCTGGGAATATGGCTCTCCCTCTGTTGCACTCTTTGCAGAAGATTCTCCTTCAGGTGCGTTCACCCCGGAAGGTCCACCTTCAAGAGTATCCTCTTTGGGAGGCTCCTCCTCCAATGCTTTCACCCCGGAAGGGTCTTCCCCGGAAGCGTTTACCCCAGGGGCCTCTCCTAAAAGACCGAAGGAGGGTACGACCTCATCAGAAGCCCATATTGGAGGGGGTACTTTCTCCTCTTCAGCAGCAGGAGATGAAGGAATTGAAATGGGGGCATCAATTCCCCCACTCTCGTCAGGCTGAGCTGAGGTTGAAGCAGGAATCTGGGCTTCAGCTGGGAGGGATTGTCAGAGGTTCCAGCTGAAAAGGAAAAGATTCAAATGATTAGATAGAAATAAAACATATCCAAGACTAGTGCAGGGCAAAAATTTTACCTGGACGAATCTGCACTTCAGACGAAGAGCTGGCAGAAGCCTGTTCTGAAGGAAGGCTGCTTTCTGTCCATTTTCTCTTCTTGGGGACCAAGTTCTTCAACCTTTCGAGGGTCCCACGTACCATGATTTCTGCAAAATTCAAGAACAAAACAGTCAAAACACAGATGCAATATCAGAATCAGTCAAAGATTTTCAAAAATGTTGCTATATACCCGAACTATCCTCAAGGCAATGGGGATGAGAGGACGAAAATTATGTTCTGGCCATAGATGTTCAGATCGGCGACTCTACAATGTGCCTATCAACTTCTTCCAATCTACGCAAGCGCAAATGTAACATTTGGGAGGCTTCATTGCGAAATTGTTCACTTGGCCTCCTGTTATTCGCACCGCCAGTGTTCCAAAGGATTCCTTCAGGTAATCCTATATTTTGATGAAAAAGAAATTCCCCTCCAATTTGGAAGAAAGAGGAAGGTTTATGACAAAAAAACCCCCACCATTTTGAGGTCTCCTATCAAAACAATACCAACTACCCTCCTGCCTACACACAAATATCTCTCTAAAGACTGCAAGTGAGAAGTTTTTCTCAGCTGCCCTTAGATAGAGCAAGTAACTAAGAATAACTCTCAGTCCGTTAGGCGTTATTTGAGGAAGCCTAAGTTTGTAACAGAACAGTATTTGGAATAGGGGGCCGGAATGGGTAAATTGAAACCAGATCTAAAATACTCTTCATAAACTGCTTCGTAACCAGCTGGGGGGTTATCAGCAGTTTGATGAGGAATGGGAAGAATGGGATCAAAGGTACTCCTGTCAACACTATAATGCTGACATAGTTTAGTGAGGTCGGTGGCTTTCAAGGTGCACATTGAGTTTTGCACCGAAGAAGAGGGCACCATAGATTTTGAGGTAAAAGAAGAAGAAGCCATGAGAAGAAAAAAACTTACAAATTGAAGACTTAAGTTGAAAGAGCTGGAGTAAGGTCGGAGGAAAGCTTCGAAGACGATGAAGAAGAACTATGCGACAGTGCAGCGAAATAATCAGATGAGCAGAATAAAGGAAGAAGAAAAGAATGAATTGGGGAAATTGTCTCTATTTATAAGTGAGAGACAACGAAAGGTTGCACCTTTTCATTTGAAATACGAAAAGGCAAAGGTTCAGGCATTTACCACCCTCGGGGAATGAAACCGCCGAAAAAGTAATGATAAGGTGTTGGAATTAGCGCTTACATTAAAAGCGGGAATTACCGCGTAAATAAAAGGATAACCACACGATTAATGAAGGTCTCCCACATCACAGGTTCATTAGAACAAGATTTGTCCGCCTTCGCAGTTCAGCTCAGCCACACAAAATCTGGGGGCAAATGATAAACCATAATTAAATTGTCTGTTAGTCAACAGTCAACGGTTCAACTCCAGTAGCTCTGCACGAGTATGGCAGTTCAGTAGTACAGCGCCCAAGCATGGCTGTTCAGCCTCGGCTGCACCTCAGCAGGGCATCATGACCCTTATAACATCGAAGAATATAGACTATGCACCTTGGCATTAACGTCAGCCTATGTCCAAGTGCCGCACTTCAGACCACTTCGGCTGGGCAAGGCCTAATCATGCACTTCGGCAAGACTTGATCCTGCACTTCAGCAGAGTTCACTTGTGCACTTCAGCAAAGGAACCCAGCACGACATTACCTTGTGGGACCATATAACAGAAGTGCAGTTTGAATATGATGACTACAGCTGGTTATACTTTCTGAACACGCTAAGGTCATTCCAGCAGGCCTACTAGTCATATCAGCCGGTCTATCGATCACATCAGCAGACCTACGGCGTCCTAGGCTTACTGCCCCAAGCAAATGTCCTATCCATCATCTATTATCAGAAGCTAAAGGCGGGAAAGAGTCTATAAAAGCAAGCCAACCAAGACAAAGAAGGGGATCTGGGATTCAAACACCGACACCTTAAAGCAAATTCATACATTTTGCTCCTCAGCATATACTGTGAGAAACTCCTAACTCTTCATCTAAATTATAATCTCAGTGAGATATAGCCCAAACTGACTTGAGCGTCGGAGGGTTTTTTCCAGGGCCAACCCCCTGGGACCTCTGACCAGTGCTATCTTGTGCAGGATATTTTAAAGGCTATTCCAGCTACAAACTTACAACCCAGTTAACAACTCTTCAAGTTAGCTGACGGAGCTAATTCGAGGTCATCTAAACCCTTGGTGAAGGTCTGGCTTCATCAACTGGGGAGCCTCTTAATCCTCAATTGGAAGGAATATTTGATTATTACTTTGATAAGCGGCAAATCATCAAATCAGGGTACGAGGCAAACTTTTATGTCATTATCTCTGTTGGCGTGAAGAGATAACATTTGACTATATTGGCCTAGCATCTCTTTCCTTGAGATCAAGCTAGACTGTCTTGTTCTTCTTTCTTTGGTCTTTTGGTTTCTTTATTTGGTCACTGCTATTGTCTAGCTCACTATTGAGGTTCTGTGCATGCCTGTCATTACATCTCAGCTGTTTGTTGATGAAGTGATTCGTGCTCAGGTGGTAATGCAAGTGCGCAGTGAGCGTAGTTGCCTCGTGCTTCAAGTAGGCAACGACATTGCTCATATTCATGGTCTTGATGAAGTAATGGCAACATGAGGAAGCCAACTTAAGTTTCTCATACCACCCTCGCACTTCTTTTTTACCTTGATTAGTGTGCTTATGTGAAGTTTTGCTTGTTCTTGGCTTTCAAAGAATATAGCAGAAGGATACTACCGAAAGCATTAATGTAATTTTACTTTGTGGGTTCCCCTTGGCATCACTCCTTTTTGTTTCAGTAAGCTTACAAGTTTATAGATGGGGGAACCATTTCCACCTGAATTAAATAATGCTTCTACTATTTGATGGCACTCGTATTATGATTTGAGCTGACGTGTTTATTTATAATAATGATTTACATTGATCAAGTTTTGTTTAATCTAAATCTAAGTCTACCTATAGTCATCTTAAAATTCATTATACAACTTAACACACACCAACGTTGGCTGATAAGCCAAAAATATCCCTCTATCCGTCAACAAACAGTCAACGGCAAATCCAGGTTTAAGAGATCAACTCCTGCAGTTCGGCAGAAATGCACCTCTTCTCGGCCATACTACACTTCGGCTCAGCAAGGTATTGCTTACCAAAGCATCCACTTATTGGAACAATAAGTAACACACAAGGGTTTCACCTCGGCCCCGAGCTCCAGCCTCGGCTTCTACTTAAAAGGTGGCATACTCCAAATCACTTCAACTAGATCAGAGCAAGACACCAGGCCCCTCTTTGCACCTCGGCTGAGGAATCAAGCATAACTCTGCCTCGTTAAGTGTGGAACCACCGGACAGATGTGCAGGATAAAGAAGGGATACACGTCAGATTATTCAACCTACACACGTCAAGGTCTCATCAACAGACCTACTGGTCTCATCAACAGACCTACTGGTCTCATCAGCAGACCTATAATGCTATAGTCTCACTGCCCAAGCAAGGGTCTTATCCGCTGTCAAAGGCAAGGGACGGAAAGAATGCAACAAAAGCAAGACGACGGACAGGAAAATGGGGATTCGAAACATTTTTCTTCACTCCAAGAATAATACCAAAAGATCTCCATAGACAAAACTGTGAGATCTTCTCAACTCTTAAGACAAAAAACATATCTCAGCGAGAATGTCCCAAACTGACTTGAGCGTCGGAGGGTTTTATCGGGGGTCACCCCCGGGACCTCTGATCTTTGCTTCCCTGTGCAGGTCATTGAGGAAGTCGTTGGATTTTTCAAGTTCAAGAAAGCTAACGACGTGATTTTTGGATCACCTTTGATCCTTGGTGAAGATCCGACTTCATCATTAGCAGTCTTGACTCCCGAGCTCTTACTTTTGGTCTTGTTATGTAATTTTGCTCTACCTTTGAGCAATCTGTATTAAAAAGGATAAAGATTCTCTGTAAAATTCAAACCAACAGTATGAAGAACAAGACGATTATGCACACCGAATCATTGGGAGAGACTGCATTTTCATACTTGTCCAGCGCAAAGGATTGTGGGGGGGGGGGTTAAGGAAAGCAATTGAATGCGATTCGAGATGTTCATACGCTAAAATTTGAATTTTCCTGCTGACAATCTAGCCAATGAGATGGAGTTTTGAAGGTTGAGCAACTCCATTACAGCAAATAAGTTACAGCCAAAATGAGATGTTGATCATCGTTGTCCCATGCATGAGAGAGAACTAGAGGTTTCAAAGCACTTGTATTCCAACAGACCAAAAACTCAATCTGGATGAAGCTGCCTTAGATCCTTGCCCCTCTTGAAGAAGATTGTACTCTTTTTTCATTTCTTCCAACACAGAATCATTGGTGCTAAAAGGAAAGAAGAGAAATATAGTTACCAAACCGTATGAAAAACAAATGTATACATCCCAAACACTTCCGAGTTTATGCTTTTTGGACACACATTCAACACCATAGTAAGATAGTTTCAACTCTGACACCCTTACACACATTTTTTTTCCTATGCGATTCAGAGTAACGTTCTCTCTCCATTACACTTGTGATTCTGTGCATTCGGTCGCTTGAAACATATGCAACAACACAGTGCTTTTGCTATCATATTCTCTTCCTTGTGGATTAGGCATTAGGCGAGCAAAAAATCTAGCCGAATCTACCATGGAACTCTGCAGTTAAAGGTTTGACGTTATGAGAAACAAAGATAGTTCTGAACAAAAAAACACAAACGGACACAAAAGAATGGCTCTGTTTCCAGCTAAATTGAGTAGATCATGTTTACAATTACAAAAGCTTATGTTACAGTCATAAATGATAACCATTTGGTACAAACATAAGCCATCTGCATAGGTTATAACTTCTTAGAAACCAAGAGCAACTACCTCTTGTTTTTATTTATTTATTTTATTTTGGCTATCCCCTCTCCAATTATGCCTCATAAAACCATATACAAATTACATATTAAATAAGACTAGGTCATAGCATCTGAGACTAATCTTTTTGAAGTCAAAGGCTGGAGCTTGAGTGACAAAAAATGACGATAATAGCAATCATACTCACTAAAGGTGAAGACAATCATTCAACTTTTTAGCTTGGTGTTGACATTTCCAAACAATAGACAATGTTCTTCCGGCAGCACATTCAGAATATTCAGCAGTATACTGATCACATTCTCTGAATGCTTTTTGCTTCATCTTGCTGCGCAAAGCTGAAAAATCTTGACGTGTCAATAATGTAAATTAATAATCAAAGGCTCTAACAGACTATTACATACATGTGACATGTCTACCTTTTCCCAGTTTCCTAGTAGTTGAACATACAATACTAAGATACAGAAACTGAGCTATTATTTTAGACCCTATTCTCAAACCAGAAGTTCTGTAAGTTAGGCTAGAGACCTAAAGATTTTGAAAATACTCCAACATCTCTTTGATCATCCTCACAGACGGAGTGTCAACATTTGCCAAGATGAAGAGATCATCCACAAAAGCCAAGGAAGACAGGTTTCGGTGTTCACATTTAGATTGAAAGGAGAAGTGAGACGCATGAGTTTTATTTTTAAGGAAAAATTACAGTTTCCTGCCCTGTGGTTTTGTTTAATTACAATTACCTCCCTGCTAGTTTGTTTTTATCCAAAAACTCCCTTGTGTTTTGGGTTAAAAAGGCACCGATGACTTTACGGCAGTAACATAGGGGGCTGTGAGATGCACGCGCTGTAAATCTGAATTTTCCAGTGAGATGTTTCGCGCGTGTAAGAATGGGGCATTTTATACATTGTGAAGTGACGAATATACCCCTGTCTTCACCCGTTTAAATACTCATTCCTTCTTTTCCTTCCTGCATCTCCTTTTCTATGTTTCATTCCTTCTGATCAGAGACAAAGCGGCGGCGGCAAGAAGACTGCATCAGAAGAACTGCTACCCTCCCAGCATCATATCAGGGTTTTCGGGCAACATTGCTTAAATTTCCACCAAATTTTCAAAGGCATGTCAGTCGCATTTTTTGGTTATGAAGGTATCGAGTTTTAACGACAAAGGAGGTACTTTGCCCCTTTGGTTTATCAAATTAATCTTTTAGTCTAATGGATTCTTCTACCGGGTAAAAATAATCTCCAGTTGATTATCTATGAATCAACGGGTAAATTTGTGTTCTTGAAGAAAGGTAATAATTTTGTTATTTTGTGCTTCAGGTTTTTGCTCCTCCTTTGTTGATTTCTTGGTTTGTACTGATCAGCAAATGAGTTGTTAACAATATATGCAATGGATGTTGTTTGACTTTCAGAAATGCCGAGCTCAAGTAGTAGGGGTGCAGGATGTAGAGATTTACAGTTTCAAAATCAGATCTCACTGTGGAGTTACAGTTCCACTGAAGATTGTAGAATTTTGATGTGTATTTTCTTAACCTCTAACTATCAAGTGCACTAGGTACAATTGTAGAGTAGCAGGAAAGAGGGTTGTCGATCCCACGAGGACTAGTTTTTAAGTACCAAAGTTATATTTTTGCCTTAATTTAAACCTTTCAAAAATTAGAATAAAATATAACAAAAATTAAAATAATAATAATAAACAGCGCAATTGTACCGCACACGACACAATTAACCCAGACTTACTTTTCTTTTTAAAGATTTCCTGACTAGTTATGCTTTGGTTGAATTTTCTTTTCTATGGGTCTAGCATCCTCAACATGTACATTAAGTTTGATTCCAATTGCTAAGGATGAATTTCTCAGTTTTAGCTGCTACCCAATCCCTTGGCGTAGAAACCTAACTCGGTGTGACAAACTCCGTATCCCTACACAAATTTTAATCCATCGAGTCGCATTTAATTTCCTTAGAATTTTCTAGTTATCCACCCGTAGAAACCGAATCTATCACCAGTCAGTTTTACTATAGGTTTGTTGTTGACACGGTCATAAATAAATTCTTCACCTCCCGGTTCTTCAAATTTAATTACTAGTTCTATCAGCAGGTAGCTAATCTACTGACGCAATAAACACACCAACAACAATTAGCAGTTGGAAAAATAATAAACAATTAATTGAGATAATAAAAATGCAGATATTGTATCACAAAAAATTCAACCATTGCGATAACTAGTCAAGAAATAGAAATTTAGCCACAAATTAAACCCATAATATCCATCAAAGCCATGTATAACTGAATAATAAAGTAGAAGAAAAAGAAATCGTGTATAAAACTGCACTGCAGAGCAGCTTCAGAATCTGCCAGCTGAGAATGACTCTGACGCGTCCGCTGACGGAAACCTGATGGAAAGCTGATGGCGGATGACGTGGCGGAAGGATACTGGGCCACCTCCTGCGATGTGACCGGACAAAAGACTGCTCCCACTTTTCCTGCCGCTGGCCAACTCAAGACTGGTGCTTTTCTCTTTTTCTGCCACTGCAGCAGCTGACTTCTTTTTTTAATCTAAATTTCGTGTGGCAACAAATTAAGAGAGGAAGATGAGTCCCTCTTGGGAAACGTGCTGCTGGTTTTGAAATGAAATTGCGTGATGTCCTTTCTGCTCTCTTTTCCTGCGTTATTTATACTGTGAAAATGAACAGAAGCAGCTGTTTAGCTGCCTTATTTTTCTCAACCGCTGTCTGTTTCAACAAAATGATCTGATGCAATCCGATTCTGCTAAAGTTTATCTCCTTTTTCCATTGCTTATCTCGAGAATCGCGCCTTCTTTTCCATTTTTATACTCTTTTTTTATTGCAATATTAATAGAACTGTGTAGTGTCCAACTGAAAATAACTAAATATTACCTTTAGCTAAATAACATAGACTTTAACATCATTTAAGTATAACTCGGTTAAACTCAGAAAATAAAGTTAATTTAGCGAACGACATTAATTTTTTTATTTAATCATATGAACACTTTCATTCTTCAATTTGATTGTTATTATTACTTTTAAGCGTCAACTTAGCCAAATATTGCTCGATATAGATAGTAGAGTGTATAAAAATTATATATCAATATTGATTATATCAACTACCCTCCACTTAGTCTTTGATCGTTCTTGAACAAATAAAGTGATTTTAAAGAAAATATGCTTAATCTTTCTTCTACAGAACATGCATCAGCGATGATTTCACATAAATAGTCACAAAGTACAATCGAAATAACCAATTGAATAACTTTATAATTCAAACATCAACTATACTTATCCCATGTGATCGAGGTGTGTCTGTGTAAATAGCCAATCTTGAGCTTTCCATAGACAATTAGTTGAAATTATGCAAATTATGACTCATGAACATCCCATAGGCTTACTTTTCTTACTTGCTCTCCACTAATGTAGTGATTCAAGTCAACGAATATCAAGTTGGACTTTTAAGCCTGTAATGTTAGGTCAGGGACTTGGTTTCACGAAGGATAAGGGATTCAAAGAAAATTTAAGAGAGCCTGCAACAAAATGGCATGCACATGAAACAAAATCTTTCAAAAACCCTCTCCATCTTTTGAGAACAAATCATCATAATCAATTTTATGCTTTTATTTTTCCATCGGCCATATATTTATTTTTCTTTGCTTTTTTTTCCTTGGACGTTTTTTCCTTTTTGCCAACATTCTTTGAACTCTCTTTTTTCCATCACTATTTTCTTGTAAGGACATATTTATACACCCTTTCAACCTTATCTCATCATTGTATTGAACTATTCTTCATCCCGAATAAAGTAAAGTGCCATATAAGCTCCCTTAAATAGGGACAAAAAAGATATAATATTTTTATCAAGTAGGCTAAAATGGAAAATTAATGAGTTTAACAACAAAAAAATCGAATGGGGTCTCACCATTCTTAATAATCAGGCTCAAAAAGGGTACTAGGGATAAATGATAATAGGGATAGCTAGAAAGACTCCAACGGTCCAAAGAACGCCTATGACTGTCATCTCTAAGTCAACTTGAAATCATCTAATAATTTCGCCTCGAGGAGTAATGAAGTAAGTTCTAGAATGACACAAGATGCATAATAAGGATAATTCTTCACTACCATCCACAAATCACAAGATTTTGGCTATACGTGCGCAAAATACTCAAATTACATGGAAAAAAATATATTCAACATTGAATCAATCAATTATTTCAAAGTTATTTCTCATGCATTATGTAACTACATATGCAAAATAATTATCATCCATATATTCATAGAAGATAATGTTTTTTTTTAAAATTATATACATTTAAGCATTTTTCTTTTCATATACATCAAAAATCATGCATTTGTAACCCCCTACCCTCCACTTAGACATTAACATTATCCTTAATGTTAAGAAAATGAAAGGATAAGAGCATATGAGCAAGAAACTTAGCTGATTTGATGCACACGTCGTCTTCTAATATTACAATGAGCCACATATACGCCATATGCATATCATCTTGGGTCAACTTCTTTTCCAACGGTCTCGCAATTTTATTCCTACAAAACAAAACCACAACAAAGACGCATAACACGGAAAAAATATGACTCTAAAACAATAACCATTACCAAAGCTTGCAAGAAAAAATTGAAACATTCATTGCTCAACAGCCTCTGAATGTATTTCAATGAAAAAAACTTGCAAACTTTTGACACTGACACAACACAATAAAAATGACAAGGCAAAGCAGTAGTTCTGAATTTATAGTCTGCAGCTAGACTTCCCAAAGTTCCTTTTCATGGCGGATCCTACAAGTGAATTATCTTCTTATCTTACAATCGAGAAGCTTCGGTATTAAATCTTTTTAGACGACTACCCTTCACTTTGATTTGCTTAACCTTCTCAAATTCCACCCCAACGTCTCCAGAGAGACATATTTTCTTTATAATGCAAGATATTGATTTGTTTAACAATACCTTTTGACCCTCTTGTAATTTATTTTGAAAAAGGATTTCATTTTTATGCCTATAAATTTCTCATTTCTAGGCGTGTGATGAGCCAAAAAATACCCCCGTTAGTCAAGAACGGTCAACGCTGAAGTAGGGGTGTAAAATGACTAAGTACTGCAGGTCGGCCTGGAGGTTGACTAGGTCATATGCGGACAAACAGTCCATCTCGGCCAACAGGGCCCCTTCGCCATCTCGGCCACATGGTCTCAGCGCCCTCTGGGGCTTAAAGATCTCATCTCGGTCTAAAGGCCTCATTTAAGCCTAAGGGTCACAATCTCGGCCTCAAGGCCTCATCTCGCCCTACAGCTCCATCTCGGACAAAAGAGCTGTACTCGGCCTCGGATCCGATCTACCTACTGATCTCGGATCACACTTGGTGACGTCAGCTGCGAACATTATAGAGGCCTACCCATGCTCTTTGAAGTCGGCCACTCTCATCTCGCAAGTTGACCCCACAACCTAAGCCATCTCGGGTACTTCTGAGTGCTTCTAGAGGACTCGATCTCGGTTTCTAGGAGTTTACCCTGGGTAATTCTACCAGGTGAAACTCCAGCCAGGTGTCCCAAGCTAGCTTACTCAGCTCAGTACCGAGTCCAACGTGGAAGCATGCAAGAGCAGGAGTCATCCAAATGACCTCCTTGCCTGTCACGGTTTCCGGGCTCTGCCCATGCATTGGCCCAAGCCGCCATATAAAAGGCAGAGCAGCAGGAGAGAGAAGGACAAGCTACATTTTCACAACTTACTACAGTAGTAACTCATCTTCCTCACGTGAAAGTAAGGTTTACCAGAAAACCTCTATTACAAACTTTCCTCAGTATATAAACCTCTCCTAAAATGGCCGTGACTGACTTGACCGTCAGAGGGTATTACCCGGGGCCATAGATCCCGGGTCCTCTGATCCTTTTCCTTTGTGCAGGTCGGCTAGTCGCCCAGTACAGACAATTGACGGAGATCTAACGGCATAACCCACCACATCAAACAAATACTTGGTGATATAATCCGACATCATCATATTGGCGCTAGAAGGAAGGGCCTGAACCTCCGTCACTTAAGTCTTCTTAATCGCACTATTTAAGCTTTCAAGTCAGCTCAGATGGGTAAAGAAGCCTGCGAGGGACTAGGAGAGTCCTCAAATCTACACCGTCGAAAAGACATCCGCTCTGTTCATCATGGACAGGATTCCAGGAGGCTAGAGCCGGAGGTGAAGAAAGCACCGGCGGTAACTGCGGATGAGAAAGAAAGGGCCATGAAATACATGGCTGAGAATTTGGACGTGTTTGAGGCCGTTGTGGAGCGGCTTAAAGGAAAGCGTCCTGAGATAGAGTACATGGAGGAAGATTCTACTTCCCTCCATGCAAAGGAGAAGACTCAACGGCAATCTTCTCACCACCCTCATGGTTTTATGGCAGATGCAAGGCGTAGCGGTGACAAAGCCCATACGGTGGAGTCGGTACCTTTGCCCAGGCAGTGCCTCAGTGTAAGGCCCCAATCTTTCAAGAGCGTAAGTCAGGAGGCTGATCCTCGTAGGCTGAGGAGCCAACCTGAGGAGCCCAGACCAGAATATATGAGGGTGATCCAAGAAAGCCCATTTTCTTGGGACATCGCAGAGTATTTGGCGCCAGACAACTTTAAGGTGCCAAAAATGGATACATATGATGGGACATCTGATCCAACTGATCATCTTTTTCAGTTTCAGACGGCCATTAGCCTGAAAAACATTCCGGATCCACTCCGGTGCAAGACCTTCCCCATGTATCTGCGGGGGAAGGCAAGGAGATGGTTCCAGGAGCTTCCACCTCAGTCAGTGGACTCCTTCAGACAGTTGGCGCCGAAGTTCAAGTCCCAGTTCGTATCAAGTGCGCTGTTTATTCAAAAACTCTTCACACCTGATGACTTTGAAGCAAGGTCCTGAAGAGTCTGTGCTGAAAATATATGCAAGCGCTTCTCGGACGAGTCACTGCAGGGTAGTGACCGGAACGAAGGAGTAAGGCCGCTGCGTTCATCAATGGTCTCAGGGCGGGTCGTCTCTTCTCTCAGCTCGCTGAAGAGGGACCCACCACGTTGATGGAATGCCTGGAAAGGCACACCAGTTTGCCCGCGGAGAAGAGGCAAACCAATTGAAAAAAAGAGGCCGAGCGGAGTACTCGGTATGAAGCTCGGTCCAGTTCCAAACGGACCGACATGAGGACAAGCGCGATCGACGCAGTGCGTTCGATCGCCTTGGGGGCCGAGGCAAACGAGGTAGAGAGGGTCTGCAACCTTCTGGCCTCAAAAGACAGAATTTTGGCTGTCATGGAAAGAGATGGTTTAAGAACGGACCCAAAACCTCTGGCAGGTCCCAGAGAGAAGAGGGATCCGAAGCTGTACTGCCGATATCATCGAGACGTCGGCCATGATACAGAAGATTGTCGGCAACTGGCCCAAGCAATTCAGAAGCTGATTGAGTTGGGGCAACCTGAAGCAGTTCTATGACCCACGCTCACGACTCCACAATCGTCTGAGTTTCCAAAAAAATCCTCAAAAGGATAAGTGCCGACCTGAGACTCCACCCCGCACGTCCCAGGTCAGACGATGATGAGGACAGAGACCGACAAGAGGCCGCAATGCAGCCCCAAATTAATTCTATAATTTACACCATCTCTGGAGGGCCGCCTCACCAAAATCAGGGGGTCCCAGTACGTCAGGGACGTCATCTGGGCCTCCCCCTAAAAAAAGAAGGTTAGCCCGAGAACTGGTCTACGGACCAGAAGATTTCATTCCACTAGACTCTAATAATACGGGTCTGGTAATTGGTTTGTGTATACATATGGCACCAGATAGAGCTTGTAGAAGTACGAAGAGTCTATGTAGATACCGGGAGTGCTGTGAATATCATGTATTATCATGTGTATAAAAATTGGGTTTAGCAGATTCCCAAATGACTCCAGTAACTTCCCCTTTATTTGGATTCACTGGTATGCCTGTTCGGCCAGCTGGGTTGATCACACTCAGCGTTAGCTTTGGCAGATCTCCCGCTTACCGTTGTTTGTGGATGGATTTCGTGGTAGTCAAGGAAAGGTCGGCCTACAATATTCTCTTAGGCCGACCAGCGCTGGTAGCTCTGGAAGCTGTAATATCCCCCTTGCATGTCAGCATGAAGTTTCCTACCCCAGATGGAGTAGTTACTTTAACAAGGGGATATTCCTATAGCCCAAAATTGTTATGCAGTGGCTACCCAAGGGAGTGGGGGCCGTCTAGCAGGTTGTTCTGGATGATCTCATTCCTCCAACTGACGAGCGTTTGCACACAGATGACGCAGTTCAGGAATTCGTCTTGGATCCAGGTCGGCCTGAGAACACTATCAAAATTGGAACCTGGATGCCAGCTGAGACGTTGACTCAGCTTCAGTGCTTGCTAAGGGAGTTTGCGGAAATTTTTGCATGGACGGCAGAGGATATGCCTGGGATCCTGACTTTCTTAGCAGAACATTGTTTTAATGTGGATCCTCAGGTCAGGCCCATTAAACAGAAGAAAAGAAATTTTGACCCAGAAAGAAACAAGGTGATAGCAGGGGAGGTCGAGAAACTCCTTGTGGCAAAGTTCATTGAAGAGGTCTTGTATCCGATTTGGTTGGCCAATCCTGTTGTGGTCCCCAAACCCGACAAGACCAGGAGAATGTGCGTAGACTACACCGACCTGAACAAGGTGTGACCGAAAGACTGTTACCCCTTACCAAAGATTGACAGATTGGTGGATTCCACCTTGGGGTACGAGGTTTTTGATTTCCTTGATGCTTTCAAAGGCTATCATCAGATCATGATGGCAAAGGAGGATCAGGAAAAGACTTCTTTCATTACAGAGTCGGGCACTTATTGTTATGTCAGCATGCCCTTCGGTGTTAAAAAATGCAGGGGCTACTTACCAACGTTTGGTCAGCTCGCTATTCCGAGATCAATTGGGCCGAATTATGGAAGTTTACATTGACGATATGTTGATCAAGAGCAGGACTCTTGATCAGTATATCTCAAACCTCCGAGAAGTGTTTGGCATCCTAAGAGAATCCCGTATGAGGCTGAACCCGAAAAAATGTACCTTTGGAGTACGTACGGGAAAGTTTCTCGGATACATAGTTTCCAAGGAAGGGGTACAGGCCAACCCGACCAAGATTGAAGCCTTAGAAAGTATGCACCCACCTCGGAACATCAAAGAAGTTCAGAGGTTGACAGGCCGAATCGCTGCCTTGAGCAGATTTCTTTCTAAGTCAGCTGAGAGATCATTAACTTTCTTCCAAATCTTGAAGAAACGAACCGCCTTTCTCTGGGATGACCAGTGCTAGAAGGCCTTTGATGATTTAAAAGCACACTTGGCTGAGGTACCTATGCTGACATCTCCTTTACCCGGGGAGACTTTGTACATATATTTATCAACCTGCCATGAGGCAGTGAGCGCTAGTACTGCTCAGAGAGCGGATGCTGTACAGAAACCCATTTACTTCGCTAGCAAAGTTCTGCATGGAGCTGAAGTGTGTTATCCTAATGCTGAAAAAATCATCTTAGCACTGATAGTGGCGGCAAGAAAGTTCTGACCCTATCTTCAAGCTCATCCCATAATCGTGGTGACGGATCAGCCCTTGAAGCAAATTTTATCTCGGCCAGACACTTCAGGCCGAGCCGCTAAGTAGGCAATGGAGCTTGCTGAGTATGACATCAACTATAAGTCAGGCACTTTTATTAAAGCTCAAGCTTTGGCCGACTTTCTAGGCGAAGGGATATCTATTGAAGAAGATCTTCCTCCAGCACAAGGTTGGATCTTATATGTAGATGGATCTTCTTCGAAGGACGGAAGTGGAGCCGGGCTCCTAATAGTTAATCCAAACGAGGAAGAGATGGAGTACGCCTTGCGCTTTGACTTCGAGGGCCACTAATAATGAGGCCGAGTACGAAGCTCTGATAGCTGGGCTGAGTTTAGCTCGAAAACTGAGGGCACAGCAAATAACCGCCCGAAGTGACTCACAGCTCGTAGTTTCTCAAATTAATGGAGACTATGAAGCCAAGGAGGACAACATGAAGCGGTATTTGGCGAAGGTTCAGCATTTGAAAGGAATATTTGAACGCTTTATGATAGAACACATCCCAGGTCGGCCAACAAACAGGCCAACGCATTATCTCGGCTGACCTCGTCCACCTCGGCCACTATCGGGAAAAAGATTGTTGTAGAGCTGGTGAAACATCGTGCCTTTGATGGAAATGAAGTCTTGCAGCAAGACTATCATAATACCTGGATGGACGAGATAGTCACCTATCTGCAACATCAGACCCAACCCGAGGACAAGTCACAAGCTCGGCGTCTCCGCCTGAAGGCTTCTAGGTACGTACTCTTTAACGATGACCTGTACAGAAAATATTTTTCTCAGCCCTGGTTGCGTTGCGTACCTGAGGATGAAGGAGACTATATTCTTCGTGAAATGCACTTGGGCATATGTGGGAGCCATTCTGGAGCACGCTCACTAGCCCGCAAGTGCTATTTAGCCGGTTATTATTGGCCCACTACTCGTAAAGACGCGGAAGAGCTGGTTAAAAAGTGCCCATCATGTCAAGCTCATGCTCCGACCTCTCATTTGCCGAGCCATGAGTTGACCAGTATTTCCAGTCCTTGGCCCTTTGTGCAGTGGGGCATGGACTTAGTGGGGCTTCTACCTCGAGCTCCCGGGTCGGTAAGATTTCTCCTAGTAGCAATTGACTACTTCACCAAATGGATAGAGGCCGAGCCACTAGCCACCATAACTGGGGCCCAAGTCAAAAAGTTTTTATGGAAGAACATCATCTGCCGATTCGGCCTACTCCAGATCTTGATCTCAGACAACGGCAGGCAGTTCGCTGAGGATCCGGTGAAGAGTTGGTGTCTAGATTTGCACATCAAGCAACGCTTCACCTCGGTAGCTCATCCTCAGTCAAATGGCTAAGTAGAGCTTGCCAACAGGATCATCAAGGATGGTCTTAGAAAGCGCATGGACAAAGCTGGCACTAATTGGGTCGAAGAATTACCCAGCGTCTTATGGGCCTACCGGACTACTCCATCCACTTCAACAAAGGAAACCCCTTTCTCACTAGTGTATGGCACAGAAGCCATTATTCCTGCGGAAATTGGCTCTACCTCAACTCGGGTGGATTATTACTCTGTTTCAGATAATGACCAAGAACTTCGAATAAACTTGGATGAACTCGAGCAGAAGAGAGATCGAGCTCACATCCGTATGGCTCAGTATAAGAACTTGATTTCCCAGTATTACAACTCTCGGGTACGTCCGAGATCCTTTCGAGTGGGAGATCTGGTGATGCGCAACAACAAAGTCAGCCATGCCATCTCGGCGGGAACTTTTAATCCTAAGTGGGAAGGTCCTTACCGAATTGTTGAAGTGTTCCCAATAGGAGCCTACAAGTTGCAGACTTTAGAGGGACGAACTCTTCCTCGAACTTGGCACACTTCTCACCTCAGACTTCTGCATTAATGATGTAAACTGTAATAGTTTTGTATATCAATACAAATTTTCTGAAGCATCTCTCAAGAGTCAAGTGTCCAAGCAAATTCTGAGCACTATGGAAGGCTCATACAAGACCTCGGCAGGTACGAGGCAAATGCCCGCTAAAAGGTACATAAAGACCTCGCAGGTTCGAGGCAAATGCCCGCTAAAGGGTACATAAAGACCTCGCAGGTCCGATGCAAATGCCCGCTAAAGGGTACATAAAGACCTCGTAGGTTCGAGGCAGATGCCTGCTAAAGGGTACATAAAGACCTCGCAGGTTCGAGGCAGATGCCCGCTAAAGGGTACATAAAGACCTCGCAGGTCCGAGGCAAATGCCCGCTAAAGGGTGGATCAAGACCTCAACAGGTCCGAGGCGAAAACTCGCGTGAGAGCACATTAAGACCTCAGCAAGACTGAGGCAAAAACTTTTTTAAAGGAAGGATAAGACCTTGGCAGGTTTGGGATGAGGACCCGTCAAGGGGGTGTAAAAGACCTCGGCAAGTCCGAGGCACTGGCCTACTGAAAGGAAGAACAATACCTCGGCAGGTCCGAGATAAAAGTCCAAAGAATGACTTGTAAAACCTCAGCAAGCTTGAGGCGAAAATTCACTAAAGAGAAGACTTGAACAAGCCTCAAAAATCTTCTTAGCATAAGGAGGTCGAAGTGAAATCAAACAAGGTGCACATGCCCTATCTGATCCAGCCCGACTAGATAAAGTTGCGTTAAAAAGCAATATTATATATGCAAGAATTGGAAGAGCAACTATAATCCAAGTCGGAGCCTGATCTAAACAAGGCAGAGTTCATCTCAAACTTATTCATAAGTTAGCTCAGCCCAAACGACAGGTTTATTCTATGACTTGAAGACTAAGTTTATTTTCAATAAGGTTGATCAAGTTTGTTAAGACTGACATGAAAAGTTAGCAACAATAGTATTGAAGAATAAACTTGATAAAACTGCTAAAGGCAAAAGAGTCAACTGAGCCAAAAAGAGATTTTCATTGATAAAGAGTTGGAGTAAAAATCGATGTCTGCTCAAACTAAAGATAAACAAAAAGGATCCTAAGCCTATTCATCTTGATCTTCATCCCTAAAGTCAGCTCCATCTACAAACTTCTGGAATAACTCTTCGAAGTCTTGAGCAGCTAAAGGGTTGTATAGCTCAGTTAGGCGAGGATCTTCTTTGTTCAAGTCTGGATGCACAGTTGAGCAGACATCGATGGCTCTTGTCTGGCCGACCTCCATGGCTGAGCCTTGTAGAAGGATCATGTTTTTTTTCAAAAAATCTAGACTTTCTGAAGTCTCGAATTGTTCTGATCTCAGCCTCGGACAAGTTTTGCCGCAACAAGTTAATCATCTTTGCATCATCCTGGCTCTTCTGTGCCATCTCAGCCATCTGTTTCTTCAGAAACTCGATCTCATTTAAAGATTGAGTGGAGGTCAGCTCCATATCGGCCACTTTGTTCTCCAACTCATCCACCTTAGAGTTGGAGGTGGACAGCCTCGTCTCAGCATCTTCAGCCCTTTGCTGGAGTTGAGTATTCTCAGCCCGCAGGTTGGTGATCTCTTGGGTCAGCTCAGCCTTCTTTTGCTCAGCTTCTTCCAGCTGCTTGTTCTTGCTTTCGAGATCCCCAAGAAACTCTTTGTTGCGAGTTAGAATCTCTAACTCCTGAGCTCAGACCTACAAAGGAAGCAGTGTTAGGAAAATTTAAGTGATAAAAATGAACAAGGAACTCGAAGAAAATCTAACTTACCAAAGCAATGTTGGATTGGAAGGCATTTGTCAGCTCGCCCCAAGCAGTTGCCCTGAACTTTTGATGGTCCAAGGGCAGGACTGCCACCTGATTCACCCTTTCAGCTATGGCGGGCTCAAAGGCTGAATCTCCTTCTGAAAACCCAATCAGAATTGGGCCATGAGCTTCAACTGGCTGAGGCAGGTTCTCCTCAACCGGCTCAGCAGAGATCATCTCCGGGGGCTGAGATGGACCCGGATCACGACTGCTAGAACCTTCGCCCCGTTGCCTTTTCCGGGGGCGAAGGCTGGAGCCTTCACCAGCATCTGCTGGGACGTCTGAATCAGCAAAAGGCTGAGGCAAGGCCTCGGCCTCAGGTTCATCGTCCATTATAACAATGGGAAGAGCTGCAAAGAAGCAAAGCAAGTCAGAACCCAAATAAATGTTAACACTTAGGAAAATGTTTGCGTATTAAGGAAGAGCTCACCTGATTCAGGCTCCGCCGGCTCGGACTCAGCAGGAGCAACACTTGAAACAGGGGGCACCGCCGAAGTGGAAGCTCCCCCAGAGCCAAGGGTGGCCAACCTCCTTTCTCTCCGAAGTCTTTTCCTAGCTTGGGCCTCAGCCATCATCTTAGCTCGGGTAGAAGGACAAGCCATTGCACCTGCATTCAAAGTTAAACAGCTAAACACTGAATAAGAGAAAGGAAATGGCTGAGAAAAGAAAAACCACAGTATCCACCTCGGATGATGGTTAACTGGTCCGGAGAAAGAGGCCGATAGTCGTCACCAAGAGCCGAATGGGCTATATCGGCAGCTATCCAGATCTCAGAGTCGACCTTCTGCCAATCAATGACAATCGGGGCTGTCTGAATTCTGTCTGCTTCATCGCAGTAGTCTTGGCTCGGCTGTGTATTATGAACTCTGCCGTGCTTCCAGACGTTTCCGCTTGGCAGTTCAGATTTTCTGACGTAAAAGAATTTCTCCTTCCATCTCTTATTGGAAGAAGGAATATTGATGGCAAAAGGGAAATTAATGCTGGACGTTTGCTTGCTGAAGTAATACCAGCTCTGCGAAGTCCGACATGCAAAAAGGGCTCGAAAAATGGTAGTATTGAAAGGAAATTCAATAAGTCTAAGAAGAAGAATGTAACAAAGAATGAGTTTGAGGCCATTTGGCTGAATTTGATGAAGACTGAGCCCATAAGCCCGCATAATACGGACAATGGGCTCAGGAACAGGGAGGTTGAAGCCAGACTTAATATAGTCTTCGTAGACTGCTTCATAATCCCTAGGGGGATCATAAGCAGTCTGACCCGGCAAGGGAAGAAGAGGACTGAAACGGTTTCTGTCAATTTTGTAATATTTACACACTCTGTCTAAGTCGGCCTCAGACAAAGAAGAAGAAGTTTCTTGAACAGTAGGAGAAGGCCGACCTCTTTCTATGACTCTGGAGAAATGAGAAGGGTCTCTTACGGGGGCCGGAGGATTTACAGACGCCGGAGCAGGGGCAACCCTCACTGGCTCCGGC
Organism: Eustoma russellianum; assembly: GCA_036186865.1. NCBI lineage: Eukaryota > Viridiplantae > Streptophyta > Magnoliopsida > Gentianales > Gentianaceae > Eustoma > Eustoma russellianum. The sequence goes on from AP025068.1 coordinate 11,208,156, forward strand.
GAGGAACTGATTACGGTTAGGGCTCTGCTGGACTGGGCAGAATCCCCGGTAGACTGGAGTAAGACGCCGATGGGAAGATCATTGGCGGAGGCAGATCTGCTAGACGGCGACAGAGAAACAATAGCCTCTCCGCCTCCGGCGGCGTAAGAACCACCTTTAGAAGGATTTTGTGAATCGAGGGAAGCAGAAGACATAATGAAGGAGGAAAGAAGAAGACTTACAGAGAGTTTGAAGGAAGAAGAAGACCGGATGAAGACGGATCACAGGCTGAAAGAGGCTGGAAGTCGCCGGAATCAGAGGAACTCGCCGGAGAAGAAAGTAAAATGCCGGAGTAAAAGAGTGAAGCAAGCAGGAGTAAATAAAGAGTAAAAATGATTCAGACGGTACCTATTTATAGGACTCCATCTCGGCAGCCCAAGAGTCGCTTTAAATAAATAGCCTCGAATCCTGAAACGGCCAGAATCCGAAAGGCTGCACAACTGACGCTTCGTGCTCTGCGCGGACAGTAAATGCGCAGATCGAGCCAATCAGAATCAGACGCGTGCCAGAACAGAAAATGTACCTAAGAATCTAGTCAGCATCATCTGATCAGTTCGGCCAGAAGCTATCATTAACGCTTCGTACTCTGTGCCCCTAATAAGTACGCTGAGCGGCTTAATCAGAGGTTGACACGTCATCAAGGGAATGACGACACAGGAAAAATCTAAATAGATCAGCCTGCCCTCTCAGGTCAGCTCGGCCAGACTAATCTGGGGGGCAAGTGATGAGCCAAAAAATACCCCCCGTTAGTCAATAATGGTCAACGCTGAAGTAGGGGTGTAAAAATGACTAAGTACTGCAGGTCGGCCTGGAGGTTGACCAGGTCATATGCGGACAAACAGTCCATCTCGGCCACAGGACCCCTTCGCCATCTCGGCCACACGGTCTCAGCGCCCTCTGGGGCTAAAGATCTCATCTTGGTCTAAAAGACTCATTTAAGCCTAAGGGTCACATCTCGGCCTCAAGGCCTCATCTCGCCCTACAGCTCCATCTCGGCCAAAGAGCTGTACTCGGCCTCGGATCCGATCTACCAACTGATCTCGGATCACACTGGTGACGTCAGCTGCGAACATTATAAGAGGCCTACCAATGCTCTTTGAAGTCGGCCACTCTCATCTCAGCAAGTTGACCCCACACCCTAAGCCATCTCGGGCACTTTTGAGTGCTTCTAGAGGACTCGATCTTGGTTCTAGGAGTTTACCCTGGGTAATTCTACCAGGTGAAACTCCCAGCCAGGTGTCCCAAGCTAGCTTACTCAGCTCAGTACCGAGCCACGTGGAGAGCATGCAAGAGCAGGAGTCATCCAAATGACCTCCTTGCCTGTCACGGTTTCCGGGCTCTGCCCATGCATTGGCCCAAGCCGCCATATAAAAAGGCAGAGCAGCAGGAGAGAGAAGGACAAGCTACATTTTCACAACTTACTACAGTAACTCATCTTCCTCACGGTGAAAGTACAGGTTTACCAGAAAACCTCTATTTACAAACTTTCCTCAGTATATAAACCTCTCCTAAAATGGCCTTGACTGACTTGACCGTCGGAGGGTATTACCCGGGGCCATAGATCCCGGGTCCTCTAATCCTTTTCCTTTGTGCAGGTCGGCTAGTCGCCCAGTACAGACAACTGACGAAGATCTAACGGCATAACCCACCACATCAAACAAATACTTGGTGATATAATCCGACATCATCAGTGTGCATTCTTCAAAAGGACTTTAAAAATAGTATTAACAGAATAGTAAGCATCATTCTTCCTAGGGTATTTCAAATTTTTTAAGACATGTAACTTCACTTCCTCATTACCTACCCTTAGGATTATGTCTCCATTCGGAACATCAAATACACTCCTAGTTGTGGCTAAAAATAGTCTTCCAAAAAGAATCTTTGAATTAAAATTGTTAACCATATCTAACACCACAAAATCAGCAGGGAAAATGAATTTTTCAATTTGAATCAAAACATCCTCAACCATTCCTCTTAGACATTTGGTTGATCCATTAGGAAAACGTACTGAGAAATTGGTTGGTTTCAAGTCTTTCAATTTTAATTTTTCATATACCGAGTAAGGCATGACATTAACACTAGCACCAAGATCACATAAGGCATCATCAAAATTAAAATTACCAATTGAACAAGGGACATAGAAACATCCAGGATCTTCTTGTTTCGGTGGTAATTTATCTTGAACATGTTCATTTATATGATTACCTTTTTCAAGACTTTGTTTCTCCACTTGGTTTGCTAGTATTTCTTCATAGAATTTCTTATAAGGAATATCAGCATTTAATTTCCTGAACCTTTCAATAAATTTTCGAAATTCCTCATCAAGTTCTTTTTCCTTAAGGTTCGCGGATAAGTTTTGTGGAATTCTCATTTCATCTTTCTTAATTGGCCTTTTCAGATTGTCGCATTGACATGTATCGTCGTCTTTTCTCAATACTTCAGCTTCTACTATTTTCTCATCCTCATCAGCTTTGTTACCCTTAGTACCCAGATAAATTGACTGCTCACTGCTATTTTCACTCGTTTCCATATCATTATTTTCATTCAAAGAGTTTGCTTCGCTGTTTATTTCATGTCCATTCAGTAGAGTTATAGCATTTACTTCTTTGGGATTTATCTCAGTGTTACTTGGCAAACTTCCTTGAATTCTATTTGACAATAACTTTGCCATTTGACCGACTTGGTTTTCCAAATTTTGATTGACGATTCTTGATTCTTGATTAAAGTTTCTTGATTTCTTATCAAAGCTTCTTGATTTTGGAATCTAGTTTCGGAGCTTGATACAAATTTTGCCAAGATATCTTCAACATTTACCTTCTTCTCTTGAGTGGTTGGAAAACCAGGAGGATGCCCTAGATTTTGAGGTGTATTCCAAGAATTTGCATTATTTCCCTATGCATTATTGTAGGTATTAGGATAAGGATTGTTAAACCTTTGATTTTGACCTACAAAATTTGCTTCATTCGGATAGAAATTTTCACTTGTGCTTGCTATTTGATTTTGTGGGCATTGATTTAACACATGATTACCGCCACAATTTTCACATGTTATTCTGCTGCCAATGCCTAGACTTTTTGAAATTAGAGAAAGTTGTGCCAAAATAGCGGAGTTTGTGTCAAGTTCTAATACAGAACCTCTTTTAGGGTTGCTTCTTTCATTTGGCCATTGGCACCCCGTAGAGGCCATCTCTTCAAAGAGATTCCATGCCTCATCGGGTGGCTTTCACATAATGCTACCCCCACTGGTAGCGTCTACCATTGATCTGGCGCCATTTTCCATACCGTTATAGAATATTTGGATTTGCATCAACTTTGGTAATCCATGGTGTGGGCACCGTCTTAGGTAGTCTTTAAATCTTTCCCAAGCTTTATATAATGATTCTCCACTATCTTGAGCAAAGTTGGTTATTTTATTTCTTAATTTCATTGTTTTTGATGGTGGGAAGTATTTGGTTAAGAAACTTGAAGCTAATTGGTCCCATGTAGTGATGAAACCGGAAGGAAGGGAATTTAGCCAGGCTTTTTCTTTATCTTTTAGGGTAAATGGGAAGAGTCTTAATCTTATAGCGTCGTCAGTTACCCCCTTTTGCTTAAATGTGTCACATATTTCTAAGAAGTTAGAAATATGGGCGTTAGGATCTTCACTTGATAAACCATAAAATTGTATAGATTGTTGAATTATTTGTATTACTGCTGGTATAATTTCAAAATTATTGGCAGCTATAGTGGGTCTACGTATGGCTGGGGCAGCTCCCTCTACCCTAGGGGTTGCGTAATCTCTAAGGCACCTTTGGACTTCTTGGTTATTTTTTGCCATTTCAATTGGTTCAATTTCTAATTCTTCTCAGGTTTCTTGGTTATTAACTCTTCGTGAGTCAATTTTTGCCCGCCTTACTATTTTTCTGTTATGTTTAGCAGTACATTCAATATTAGGATCGTATAATAAAGGCTTGTGAGAACTACGGGTCATAAACTAATAAACTAACTACTAAGAGCAAAACAAAAAAACACAAAAATAAATAAGAAAACAAAAAAAACAAGCAACTGAAAATAACACTATCTAATAACGTAAATAATCATAAACAGAGAAATAAATAAAAAACAGAACACACAAAAAAAAAACTAAAAAACACAATACTTATATAAACAGTAAAATATATATTTTACGAAAAGTGTCCTGTCATTTTAGATATATTTATATATGAAAAATATTTTGGTTTAATCTAAAGGCTATATATAATTATATGATATTAAAATATAGTCCCCCGCAACGGTGCCAAAAACTTGATGTGTATTTTCTTAACCTCTAACTAGCAAGTGCACTAAGTACAATTATAGAGTAGCAGGCAAGATGGTTGTCGATCCCACGAGGACTAGTTTTTAAGTACCAAAATTATATTTTTGCCTTAATTTAAACCTTTCAAAAATTAGAATAAAATATAAACAAAAATTAAAATAAAAAAATAAACAGCGCAATTGTACCGCATACGACACAATTAACCCGAGACTTACTTTTCTTTCTAAAGATTTCCTGACTAGTTATACTTTGGTTGAATTTTCTTTTCTATGGGTTTAGCATCCTCAACATGTACATTAAGTTTGATTCCAATTGCTAATGATGAAATTCTCAGTTTTAGCTGCTACCCAATCCCTTGGCGTAGAAACCTAACTCGGCGTGAGAAAGTCTGTATCCCTACGCAAATTTTAATCCATCGAGTCGCATTTAATTTCCTTAGAATTTTCTAGTTATCCACCCGTACAAACCGAATCTATCCCCAGTCAGTTTTACTATAGGTTCATTGTTGACACGGTCATAAATAAATTCTTCACCTCCCGGTTCTTCAAATTTAATTAGTAGTTCTATCAGCAGGTAGCTAATCTACTGACGCAATAAACACACCAACAACAATTAGCAGTTGGAAAATTAATGAACAATTAATTGAGATAATAAAAATGCAGATATTGTATCACAGAAAATTCAACCATTGCGATAACTAGTCAAGAAAATAGAAATTTAGCCACAAATTAAACCCATAATATCCATCAAAGCCATGTATAACTGAATAATAAAGTAGAAGAAAAAGAAACCGTGTATAAAACTGCACTGCAGAGCAGCTTCAGAATCCGCCAGCTGAGAATGACTCTGACGCGCCCGCTGACGGAAACCTGATGGAAAGCTGATGGCAGATGACGTGGCGGAAGGAGACTGGACAGAAGACTGCTCCCACTTTTCCTGCCGCTGGTCAACTCAAGACTGGTGCTTTTTCTCTCTTTCTGCCACTGCATAGCAGCTGACTTCTTTTTCTATCTAAATTTTGTGTGGCAACAAATTAAGAGAGGAAGATGAGTCCATCTTGGGAAGCGTGCTGCTGGTTTTGAAACGAAATTGCCTGATGCCCTTTCTGCTCTCTTGTCCTGCGTTATTTATACTGCGAAAATGAACAGAAGCAGCTGTTTAGCTGCCTTATTTTTCTCAACCGCAGTCCGTTTCAACAAAATGATCTGATGCAATTCGATTCTGCATAAGTTTATCTCTTTTTTTGCACTGATTTTCTCGAGAATCGCGCCTGCTTTTCCATTTTTATACTCTTTCTTATAAAAATGAAAGAGATAAATATAACTGTGTAATGTCCAACTATTGCAATATTAATAGAACTGTGTAATGTCCAACTGAAAATAACTAAATATTACCTTTAGCTAAATAACATAGACTTTAACATCATTTAAATATAACTCGGTTAAACTCAGAAAATAAAGTTAATTTAGCTAACGACACTAATATTTTCCATTTAATCACATGAACACTTTCATTCTTCAATTTGATTGTTATTATTACTTTTAAGCGTCAACTTAGCCAAATATTGCTCGATATAGATAGTAGAGTGTATAAAAATTATATATCAATATTGATTATATCAAATTTGCGCAGGAAACCCGTGGAATGCTGTATTTCTCTTATGATCTCTATGGTTATTGGAAAATGTGCTATCCAGTCCGAAGGGGTAGTGCGTATGAGCATGAGATGGCTGAGCAATCAAGTTCAATAGGGCCAGATAATGTTGTTGGTGTAGTGGAAAGAGATGAAGTGGAAAGACATCAGCTTTTGCGTATTGTTATGCAAGTAATGGAGAAGATGGATAAGAAGTCGGAGGTAACGAGGATGATGGTGTTATGCACATGGGTCATTGTATTTGTCAGAGTGATAGTTGTTATGTTCAAGTAGTTTCGATGTAGTTTTGAGATTGAATAATGTTCAATTAGTTGTTATGCACTTGGGTCATTGTTATTGTGTAATGTAACATTTATGGGTTTCAGTGTACTTATATGGCACTATTATGTTGAATGTTAGCATTGATTGCAACAAGAAAGGTTTCTGTAATGTATTTGTTATGCCACAACATCGTATCACAATTTGCAAATCTACTTTGCAATGTATTAATCTCGTAAAATGCCGGATATAACAGTAAGGTTGTATATTGCACAGTAATGGCTTAAAGGGAAACAAAATTACCTATCAACTCATCATATAATAACCATCACTGTATGCGAATAACATCAGTTGTACAAAATGAGCTGCGTAATGTATCATTGTGGATTACATAGCCTCTTTTCATTTCATCGCATATAAAGATGCAAAGTAATTCCACACCGGACTACTCCAAAATAAACCCAAAATAAACCCAAAATTTGTCGGCATATTGTAATTCACCTAACTGGAAATGGACATAAACATTTTCCATCATATACAATTCCCAGCAAACTACATCAAAAGTGTTTTTACAATCACGGTACTATGCTTCCTTGGATTAACTGGAATTGATCTATCTAGCTCCAACCATGCTAATATTCTGCCTTGGACTTCTCCTTGGCTGTTTCGGCATCAGGTCATGGACTTTCCTTCTAACCTACATAGAGATGGAAGAAGAACATGAAATCTAGGATGCAACAATATTCAAAAGTTGGTAAATAGTGGAAGAAGAACATAAAAAGCAGTCCTCCTCACAATATGATGGGCCGCAGTTGATGGTCCTGCTTGCTCAATGGAAGTATCCATGCATCGGTTTTCTGGCTGGTTAGGCTGAGGTAAAGCATCATCCATACACTATGATTGTGTAGCCTGAGGTAAAGCATCATCATTAATATTTATCACTCCTCTGAAAGGTTTCCTACATGGACATTGTTATTTATACAACAACACATCAATCAAGTCTGCACAATTACAATAGCATACTGTGAAACATATAATACCATATTTTTTGCAAGAATATTTGAAGTGTTACCTTGAAAGAAATCTTGGTAATTCGTTTGTTGAAGACATTTGAAATCTTGTTTGGCTTTCGGACATTCTGAAAAAAAGGAAGGATCAGCAGCGTAGCTACACTTACACCCAAAAATGCACGACAAAAATTAAAATTAACTGTACACTTATAAGTTTTTTTGGTCTGTCAGGTCGAACACGTTCAGTAGCAGCAGCATCCAATTGAGTTGGTGCACTGCATGTTACTGGAAACTCTACCTGGTTTCATTGTATTGGGCTGACCTTCTTGCACTACTTTCCATGCAATGGGTTTCCTCCGCATGGGTAGGCTGACTTTCAGCATCATCCATTCTTTGTCATGGTTGGAATATGTTGAACAAAACACATGTACATGACAAGAATTGAGTTGCTAATGAAACTGTATGCAGATTAATGAGTATATTGTGAGGCTTACCTGATTTTCAACGTGTGGGGCTGACCTATTTGCGTTGCTTTCCATGTACTGGTTGTCCACTTGGTTAGGCTGAAAATAACCATCATCCATTCCTTGTGATTGTTAGAGTCAGTTCAACAAAACACATGTCAATGACAAGACGTATGTTGGTAATGTAAATGTATGCATTTATATCAGTATATTGTGAGGCTTACCTGATTTTCATTTTGTGGGGCTGACCTACATGCACAGCTTCTTTTGTTATGTCCAAGTTGTTTGCATATTTTGCATTTGACTGTCAACCCCCGCCTGGTTGATGTAATACATGGCCTTGGCTCATCTCGGTTCCTCCTTCTCAGTCTCTTAGGCCTTCCTGGCATTTTTCTCACAAATGGTGGCCATATATCTCCAAGACCTGTCTCCTCCCAAAAATCAATAGATGGCACTGGATACACACTGAATGAGTATGCGCATACGTATGACTCCCTCTTATACACATCATCAACATAGTCATACACCTTACCTCTGTCAAAGTTTATAGCTGCTATCGCATGTTGGCATAGGATCCAAGTAGCTCAAACTTTCTGCAAGTGCAAGTCCTTAAATGAAGGTCCACAACATAATGTCGCAATCTGCAGTCAACTCCAAACTTTTGTCCATCTGAATGCTCTACGAAACAATTTCTACTCAACTCCTTGAACTTTTCTATTTTCTTTCGCACATTAGGAAGGAATGTGCCTTCATACCCGGAAATCCACTTCCTTTTGTTATAAATCAACCTCATTATCATCCTCCTAATCCATTCCATCATAGACACTAAAGACATTGTCCTAGCGGGTATAATGGCAGCATTAAAGGACTCATTCATATTGTTGAGTAATGTATCATACTTTCTTCCAAAACTGAAAAACGCTCTACTCCACTATTTTTTTGGAACCTTCCCCAACCATCCAGCAACATTCTCATTATCATTCACAAATGGATCTGCTTGGTTAAGCATCTTCATGGCCCGTCTATAATCAGCAGGGTGTGTAGCACTAGCAGCTTTCCATAATAAATCCATCAACTTCTTCCCCTTGTACTTCTTCTTAAAGTTTTCATACATATGCCTAAGGCAATACATATGCTCTGAATCCGGAAACAACTCCTGCACTGCATTCACTAAACCTTTCTACCTATCAGATATGAATGTCCAGCTCCTGCCTCCAAGATCATCTCCCAAGTGTTCAAGAAACCACTTCCACGAATCATACCTTTCTGCCTCAACAACACAAAATGCAATAGAGAACATGTTGTCATTCCCATCCCTTCCTATGGCACTCAACAGCTGCCCACCGTATGTTCCCTTAAGAAAACACACGTCCAACCCTATGATACGTCTGCACCCCCATCAAAAAACCTCTAATGCATGCATCTAAACACATATACAATCTCTCAAAAGTCCTCCCTTCTGTCACATTTAAGGGGGCCCCATCCCCACTCATCTCACATGGAACATCCTGTAACATAGTACTCCCAGGATTACATTTGCTCACTGTTTCGCGATTATCCCATAATCTTCTGTACTCTCTTACCTCATCCACACCACTCATCAACTTTGACTTTGTCCTTGCCCTATGCAGTTGAAACTTACTAACCTCAACATTCAAGTCTCTATTTATATCTTTTTGAAATGCAACCATAGACAACTTCGGATCATCCGCTATCCTGTTACAATACTTTTATGCCACATATGTAGATGTACAATGTTTGTTCTTGTATTGTCTACCACAACTATGCTCTCCTTTTAGGGTTTTAATCATAAAAGTTTGTTGTCCTTGGACTGAAGATGCATGAACCCTCCATGTACAACCTTCAGAACAAACAACTGTTATTCGACTTTTTTCATTCTTCACATACGTAAATGTGAACGCCTCTCTTACAGCCCAATCTTTCAGAGCTTCTCTGAACTCTTGTGGACTCCCAAAAGTATGGACAACCCGAAGCTCATAATTTTTATCCTGAAGATCACACTCCATGTCACAGGCCATTTGTGACATACCCTCGGTGTCAAGTAAGTCCTACTCGTTTTCTGCATCATGGGTCCATTTCTCAGCATGTTCACCACCATCTCCTACATCAACCTGTTCACTATCCTCATGTACACCAAACTGTTCACGACCTTCATCCCTTTCTCCGTAACCCTCATCAGAATCATACATTTCTTCATACTCCTCATCAACATATACAGATCATTCACCTTCTAAATCATCATGTACATCATCATCACTTATATGTGCGCGGTCTATGTCACCTAGACCACCCCAGATTTCCTCATCAACATCAACTCTACTCTCAACATCAAATACTTCACTGTCATCCATGTCAAAATAATACCCATGCAATGAAACTATCACAAAGCCGAACAACTATACACACAAGCATATGGAATACAATTGCTCTAAATGTCCAAACCATGTCATTGTATATGGACAGCTTATTAACTAAGGTAAAAGACAATTTCTTCCATTTACATAGCACTTCGGATGAATATGCTCACAGAACTACAAATAAATTAACATTTTCCATTGAAATCCCATAAAAGAAATCAAAAATCTAACCCATACACGAAATCACATCCCTAACAAGCATATGAACAATCATCTGGCGGCAGTTTAGAGTTCTCCAGCATTTAGCCAAAAAAACAACAAATCAGGAAAAACATGACAAACATGAACAAATATCCACATGCATGATCAATTGACAACTACAATCTAACATTTACCAGTTAATCAATGCACCGCTGTTGCTGTAAGAGTAGTTCTTCACATTATAGCAGGTGTCCCAGATATCAAACCACTACAATTCATAACTTGCTTCTCCTTGGGGACCATGCCTTTTCGATATTTAGGAATTCCCATGACGCGTTTTAAGCTACAAACAGGCCACTACTCTGCTTACATCTCAAAACTTTTACAAAGAATCAACCTTTAGAAAACCCCTTCACTATCCTACGCAGGTCGATTGGAATTAATCAAATCTTTATTTCAAGGCATCCATTGTTTTTGGCTTAGTACCCTCCCAATTCCTTATTCTGTTCTTGACCAGATTGATAGGATCTGCATGCATTTCCTTTGGGGTAAAACGAGCAATGAGAATAGGAGAGCGCTAGTGGCATGGAAAAAGATTTGCAAGCCAAAAGTAAAGAGCGGCCTAGGTGTCTCCGATTTAAGATCTTGGAACATTGCCCTACTATCCAAACAATCTTTAGAATCTCCATCAAAAGAAAGATACATTATGGGTTCAATGGATAAAACATAGGTATAAATTTTGCAACACGTTGTGGACTCAAGAAGCTAAGAAATCTGATTCGCCCCTGATAAAAAAAATATTCCAAATCAGAGATCTTTTGATTCATGATAAAGAGTCCATTGAGGAGGCCCACTTACTGCTTCAGGAATGGGTTGTAGAGGATGACCTAAGGCAAGGAAAAGCCTACGAATACTTTAGGCCTAGAAGTAGCAAGGTACCATGGCATAAAATAGTTTGGGATCCAATTTTAACTCTTAAGCATGCCTTCATTCTTTGGCTCGCTGTACTTGGGAAATTACAAACAAAAGAACGTACGCCATTTATCCAAAACACCTCTTGCTTTCTATGCTCAACTTCGACCGAAACTATCCACTATTTGTTCTTTGAATGTCCGATAACAAAACAATCTTGACCAAAATTACTAATTGGAATGAAATGCCCTCCAACATAAGAAACATTACCAGGCTTATGGCTTGGGCGCAGAAAACACTAAAGCCCAAACACCCTAGATTTAAGGCTGTGAAGGTTTCTATTGTTGCAACAATTTATTTCATATGGCAAGGCAGAAACAAATTTTTATTTGATGATACTGAGTTTTTGCCATTGGATGTTGCAAATATAATTTATACTCATGTTTTTAGAGTTACGCACAAGACTTATCCCGACCTCGTTGCTGATTATTAGATAAGTTTTTCTACAGACTGTTCGGGCATTCACGTGTTCTATGTCTGAATTTCTTGAGTTATTGTATTTGTAGAATCCGCTTGGATCTTCTTCTAGTAGGCTGCTTTTGGTTAATAGACTAGTCTTTTTCATATTACTTACATACTACTCGACCATCATGTTGGTCGGAGTGGTACCTTTTGTATAGGAATCTCACTTTGCAGTCTATTACTTTGAGATGCATTACTTGTAAATTTTACATTATCCTTACATTGCAGCCTGTTTCTTTGTACATAGGACTAATATACGGGTGGCACCCCCATTTAAATGCAACTTTTGATGGGCCATTGGCAGTTGTTGTGGCCATTTCTTGGGTTATGATATTTGCATTTTCCCAAAAAAAGAGTAGTTCTTCACAATCACTGACTGTTTCCTTCTTCTGTGAGCCTGTTGAAGTAAACTAAGCCGCAAATATCCGCTATATCTGCTAAACAATCGAATTCTAGTATTGTATGCTCCAATCGCCATCCTATGCAGAAGAAACCAGAATCAGAATGAAAGGATTGCACCACGTAGAACTGTTTGCCCTAGATCGCACTTTCTCCTCCGCGTTTCGATTTTTCTGATTTTGTGAATTTCATAATTTTCCCCAAAATACATATTAAGGCATATAAGGGTATTTTGGCCCATTTAAATTTTCCACCAGTATTACTGCCGTAAAGTCATTGGTGCGTTCTTAATCCAGAACACAGGGGAGGTTTTTGGATAAAAACAAACTAGTGGGGAGGTACAACAACAACAACAACAACATTACCCCATTGCCATAGAGGCTCCTGCCGATGGCGGGGTATGGTAGGGTCGGATGTATGGAAACGTACTCATGTGTTGAAAACACATAGAGGTTGTTTCTAGATGACCCGTAATGAGCGTCAAGCTGTGTCGATCAACTGCTACTTCACAATATAAGAAGCGCAACCAATTTAGTGAGTCATTTTGCTTTATTCCACCATATTCCAAAGTCAAGGAAGAGTGTGTCATTGACTCCATTGGAAATGGAAAGAGCGGGGAGGTAATTGTAATTAATCAAAACCACATGGGAGAAAACTATAATTTTCCCTATTTTTAAATAACCGAGTGAACACTTTCATGATTAGGATAAATAGGCAAGGTGATAATGGACCACCCTGCCTAAGGCCTATAATTGCTTTGAAATTACCTATCGAAGCACAATTCAAGTTTATGGAAAAAGGAAGTAGTAGGGATACAGAGCCAAATCGAATTAATGTCGCATTCAGGGACTCCAATGCCTTTAGAATCATCATCAGATATTTCTAATTTACCATGTTAAAGGTCTTCATAATGTCAACTTTTATAGCACAACACATAGTCCCACTTGTCCTCTTATAGTTCTTAACAAGCTCATGTATAAGATGGATATTGCTCTGGATTGTTTGACCTTTGAGAAAGGCAGAATGGTTTTCATCTATAAGGTAAGGAAGAAGGGGTTTTATTTTATTAACCATCACCTTCGAGATCACTTTATAGGTAACATTGCAGCAGGATATTGACATAACTCTTTCATCTTGATTGAGTTGTCAATATTTGAAATTAATGATACAACTGTGGCATTAATAATATAGCTCTGATTTTGATATATAAGCTCTCTCTATAGTTCCCTCATGTTGAATCACTGTGAGAATGAACTCCTCAGCCTATGGAGAGCACACTCTCATTTTACAGGTAATAGATTGCTCATAGCAAGCTAGCACATGTCCAATAAATGTATTTGTGTTCCAAGCTACCCAGATTCTTAAAACTGTATTGGGTAGGCAGTTGTGAGCAACTACCCAGTTTCTAAACATGTTACTTGCTATTAGGTTGTGATTATTTTTGTTAACTTTCACTATGACTAATCCTATGAGCCCTATGTTCATATCTCTAATGAAGTTCTTTACCTCTTTTTGACTCTGACGGGAGCTTAGCCCCTTAATATTCCAGCATGATGTATTGAACATTTGACTTGTTGACTACCTCTTTTTGTTCCCTTTTGTTTCATCTTGTTTTTTATCCTAGGGCTTGCTTGGTTCTCTTCCAACGGGTAGCTGCTTTGGTTGGCACACTCAGGAGGAGGAGCACCCTGGAGTTGTGGGGAATGTGGCTTATCAACCATTATGATTGATTGGGGGGAAGACCTACGTGGGGAGTCTAACCCTTTTGGGTTATCTATGTTAGGTTTGGTGTTACTCTTAATAATTAAACCTAGAAGAGATGTCGTGTCAATGGAGTCATCTTCTGAGGAATGGAAATCCATTATTCCCTCATTTGTTGGTTGTCCTCATCCTTTGCATCAGAGTGAGAATCTTCATTTGTAGACATTTCTCCATGAGTCGACTCTTTGTCCTCACCTTGGCCTTTGTGGCTTGGTTCTTTCTCATAGATGTCATCATCCATATCTACAAGCACATTAAATTTGTTAGCAGACCTACCAGACAGCACAGGGGAGGAAACCAATGAATTGGTTTCTTCATTATAGAACCCTTTCTTTGCCTTGAAACTTGGGCTAGCAGCAGGGGAGGTTGGCCGTGTAATGGCTCTTCTTGCAATACTCTCCATTCGAAATAGCTGATCTGTAGTGAGACTAATCTCAATTCCTCTGTCAATTGTGTTCATGTTGTGGGAACCCTTACTAGGTCCGACCTCCATCTTGTTCCTTGCAGGTTTAAAACATATTGCCTTGTTCTTATCTGTGCGTTGTATGGGTCTTCCTTTAGCCTGAGCTCTCAGGTTGTGATGCATGCAACTCGTGGGCTCCAACAATTCCACCTTCCAAACGTCCTTCACAAGGGTTAGGCACATGGAAGAAGACTTCCCCTTGCTTCCTTAATGAATAAAAACGTATGGATTAAGAATGAGCAAGACCAACACTTCAAGATAGTCGTTGATCAGGCAAACCAATATGGCCCTCCTGGACGGCACCTTTAAGCAATGGAAACACCTTCAATATGCTCAACTTTGAAGGATCTTAACCTAGGTTTTTAATGCAAAACCAAGAAAACAAAGTATCACACAAAGTGAATGAAATATCAAGAATTGTTATTCATCAAAAGGTGTTCTTCCTAGGCGCCCCAAAGGCTTTATTTATAGGCTGAGATTGAGCCTTAAAATGTCTAGAACTAATTCAAAATAAAGCTAGCTAACAATCTTTGAAAATTGAAAACTATTTGAATTCAAAACTAAAACAAATCCTAGCTAGAAACTTCAAATCTTGCAAGACATTATCCTCAATGAATCTGGTCATGTTTGGTGATGAAATAGCGTTGGAGGCTTGATCTTGACGTAGATAAGATGGTTGTGTTTGACTTCAAAGGCTGGTTGAAGATTGAATTCAATTTGAATTTGAACTTGACTTCAAACATGAATCTAATCTTTGAATTTTGATCTCTCCTCTTTTGCTCTCCAAATTGGCGTGTAACTATGGAAGATGGCATGTGATAAGGTCTACAAGGGGTTGAGATGTTGGATTCAAATGCTGGTTGGAGATTGAGTTTAAATTGAACTTGAACTTGAATTTAAACTTGGATTCAAATTTGAATTGTCATCTCATCTTTGTTATCCTTCATGTTGGCGTGTAATCATCTTTCTTATCCTTCATGTTGGCGTGAGAGTGGATGTAGATTAGGCTGAAATCTTCTTGAACTTTAAGTCTCCAATTGATTGAGATTGAATTCAAATTAAGGTTGAATTTTAAATTCAAGCCTAGCTTGGAATTTAAACTCAATTGATCATTATCCATTTGCTTCAAACATGGCCGGCCCCCCTTTGTGGATAATGGAGATGATTTTGATTTCAACTTGATCAAGAGATTCTATCTTGGACACCTTTGAATTCGTCTTAGCATAGACAAACATTCTCTTCAAACATTCTCTTGAAACATTCTCTTCAAACATTCTCTTCAAACATTCTCTTTAAACATTCTCTTCAAACATTCTCTTGTACCTAATTTACCTACAAAGCGAATATATAAAAAAAACTAAGATCACAAGACACAAGATAAATTCAGAAACAAAGAATGTAGACGTGCATGCTGATACATGCTCAAGTTGAAGGTTCAATGAAATGAACCCAAGGAGTCTTAGGCTCATCTTGAACATGCTTGTACAAGAAGGTGGCAACTTGATGACAAAGTTCCCTTGCCCTCCTTCTTGTCATAGGACCTTTGACCTCTTGATGGGGCCCTTGATCCTCATCGGACCTTTGATCCTCATCAATCCCCCCTCCTCAAAAGGATTCGTCCTCGAATCAAAAAGGTCATCGTTGAAAGGGTTGAGGTTAGCAACATTAAAAGTAGGTGAAATTGAGCCATACCTGTCGGGAAGATCGAGGATGTATGCATTGTCACCTATGCGTTTCAATACTTTAAAGGGTCCATCTCCTCGAGGCAACAATTTTGACTTTCTTTCATTGGGAAATCGTTCTTTGCGCAAATGTAACCACACTAAATCTCCAGGTTTGAACACAACTCTTTTCCGATGTTTGTTAGCTCGTCTTTCATAAGCTTTGTTTTTCTTTTCTAGTTGTGTTTTAACTTGTTCATGCAGTTTCTTTATGTTGTCCGCTTTTTGTTTACCATCAAGACTAGAACGTTCATGCACGGGAATAGGAATCAAATCGATGGGAGACAAGGGATTAAAGCCATACACAATTTCAAATGGACTATGCAAAGTACCGTGATGGACACTCCTATTATATGCAAATTCGATATATGGCAAACAATCTTCCCAATGTTTAATGTGTTTTTGCAAAATGGCACGCAAAAGTTGAGAAAGAGTACGATTAACGACTTTAGTTTGTCCATCAGTTTGTGGGTGTGCGGTGGTGGAAAACAACAATTGTGTACCAAGTTTAGCCCACAAAACACGCCAAAAATGACTCAAAAATTTCGTATCTCTATCGCTTACAATTGTACGTAACATGCCATGCAATCTGACAATTTCTTTGAAGAACAAATCAGCAACATGTGTGGCATCATCAACTTTCCTACATGCAATGAAATGTGCCATTTTTGAAAATCGATCAACCACAACATAAATGCTATCGCGTCCTCCCCGAGACCTAGGAAGTCCTAGCACAAAGTCCATGGAAATGTCAATCCAAGGGGCATCAGGGACGGGTAAAGGCGTGTAAAGGCCATGTGGTTGGGACTTGGATTTGGCTTGTTTGCAAGTGATGCAACTACCACACAACCTCTCGACGTCTACTCGCATGTGGGGCCAATAGAAATGTTCCTTAAGAGTCTCAAGGGTTTTGAACACTCCGAAATGACCCATTAAGCCTCCCCCATGGGCTTCTCTAGTCAATGCTTCTCGTAGGGATGATTGGGGAACGCACAATTTTTGTTCTTTGAAAAGATAACCTTCATGTATGTAAAATTTCCCAAATGGTGCTCCTTTACATGCCTCGAAAATGGTGCCAAAGTCAAGGTCATTGGGGTACAAGTCCTTAAGTGATTCGAATCCTAAGAAGCGTGAAGATAATGTAGTCACTAACGTGTATCTCCTAGAGAGGGCATCGGCAACTATATTATCTTTTCCTTGTTTGTACTTAATCACGTAAGGGAATTTTTCTATGAACTATACCCATTTGGCATGTCTTTTGTTCAACTTTCCCTGCCCTTTAAGATACTTAAGGCTTTCGTGGTCAGTGTGGATCACAAACTCTTTAGGTTGAAGATAGTGTTGCCAAGTTTGTAGGGATCTCACAAGGGCATAAAGTTCCTTATCATAGGTAGAGTAATTCAATGCTTCTCCTTTCAACTTTTCACTAAAGTAGGCTATGGGTTTCTTATTTTGGGTCAAAACTGCGCCTATACCCACTCCACTTGCATCACACTCGATCTCAAAGGTCTCGTCAAAATTTGATAGCCTAAGTATGGGTGCAGTGGTCAGCCTACGTTTAAGTTCGTCAAATGCCTGTTGTTGTGGCTCTTCCCACCTAAAAGGCACATCTTTTTTCACAATTTCGTTTAGGGGTGCAGCTATGGAAGAAAAATCTTTGGCAAAGCGTCTATAAAAGCTTGCTAGTCCATGAAAACTGCGAACTTCCCCTACATTCTTAGGTATAGGCCACTCCACAATTGACCTAACCTTTTCCTCATCCATCTCTACTCCCTCAGCTGCAATGACAAAGCCTAGAAAAACCACGCGTTCTAAACAAAAGGAGCACTTCTTAAAGTTGGCGTAAAGTTGTTCTTGCTTAAGCTTTTCAAAAACGGCTCTAATGTGGTCAAGATGATCTTCTATGGTGTGGGAATAGATTAGGATATCATCGAAATAGACAACGACAAACCGTCCTATGAACGCACGTAAGACTTCATTCATTAGCCTCATAAAGGTACTAGGGGCGTTGGTGAGCCCGAAGGGCATCACTAACCACTCATAGAGCCCAAACTTGGTTTTGAATGCAGTCTTCCATTCGTCCCCTTCTCTAATGCGTACCTGGAAGTACCCTTGCTTAAGGTCGATTTTGGTGAAGAATTTGGATCCGTGCAACATGTCTAACATATCGTCTAGCCTAGGTATGGGGTACCTATACTTGACGGTAATCTTGTTTATGGCTCGGCAATCGGTACACATTCTCCACGTTCCATCATTTTTGGGTACTAAAATGACTGGGACGGCAGATGGGCTTAGACTCTCTCGAACTTGTCCACTAGCTAGGAGCTCCTCTACTTGCCTTTGAATTTCTTTGGTTTCTTCGGGGTTTGCTCGATAGGCTGGGCGATTGGGTAACACAGCTCCTGGGACAGTCGATTTGGTGTTCTATTCCTCTAAATCCGGATGGTGGTTCGGAGGGAAATAGAACTTCATATTCTTGGATAAGGGACGCAACTGAGGTAGGTAAGTTTGGTGGGAGTTCTTCAAGGGCAAGTTGACACGACTTTGGGATGATGATGAGGACAGTTTGGTTGTTATAAAGTGCACGTGTAACCTCTCTTTTCTTTGCGAAATACCCACACTTCTTTTTGGACTCGTTGACACTTAGGGGCACTACCTCTTTTCCCTTACTCTCATGTTTTTTGTTCTCACTTTTCATACACTCCACGAATTTTCTCTCGGCTTCTTTTTCCTTAGGGTCGGTTCTAGACTTGGACATGCGTTGGTGATCCTCGTGGACTTTGTGTGGTGAAAGTGCATGCAGTTTGTACAATTTGCCATTCAATTTGAAAGAATAACGATTCAAATAACCATTATATATCACATGTCGATCAAATTGCCATGGCCTACCAAGTAAGATATGACTAGCATGCATTGCTGCGACATCACATAAAACATCATCTTTGTAACTACCAATGCTAAGAGAAATCAAAACTTGTTTACTTACGCTAACTTCACCGCAGTCATTTAGCCATGCAAGTTTGTAAGGGTGCGGATGATTAGTCATAGGCAAATTCAGTTTTCTTACTAATTCGATGCTAGCCACATTCGCACAAGAACCGGAATCAATTATCATGGTGCACACTTTACCATTTATCATGCAATGAATATGGAAAATGTTTTCTCTATGTTGTTCGTGATCATCTAATTTCGGATATGCATTTAAAGCTCTACGCACAACAAGAAACTCCTTAGTGTCAAAATCATCTAATGCGCCTAGATCCTCTTCAGGTTCAATTTCATTATCATGCTCAGACTCGTTTTCATGCTCGGACTCGGACACATATTCATTTGTCTATTCAATTAACATGATTTGTTTTGCATTAGGACATTCTTTTCCTATGTGAAGACGTCCTTGACATTTATAACATTTAATGTCTCTAAACCTGTTTGAGGAATCCGAAGGATTTCCGGTAGGAGCCTTTTGTTGGGTGCGTTCATCTCTCCTTTGTGTGGATTGCACACGATTGTCCATTCTTTGTGACGCACCTTGGTCACGTGCTTGGCCTCCTGTAGGCCGTGAACTTCCCGTTCCTGCAGGCTTGCTGGAAAATCTTGACGAAGACTGATTAGTACGATAATTGGAATTGAAATGGGAGGATGTACGTACCTTTAATTGCGTTTCAATCTTTTCAGCCATATGTACCATGGTTGTGAGGTCGAGGTAAGGTTGAAGGTCAACCCTTTGCGCAATCTCCCTGTTCAAACCATGTAAGAAACGAGCCTTGGTGGCTTCTTCAGGTTCCTGCAAGTTAGATCTTTCCAACAAAATTTCTAACTCTTTATAGTACTCGTCTACACTTTTGGAACCTTGACGTAAGTTGTGCAAATTCGTGAAAATAGAACTCTCATAATTGTTTGGAATAAAACGTTGTCTCATTTCAAACTTCATTTCTTCCCAAGTAGCAATTGGAGGTTGTCTCGTCTTAGTTCTATTTCGACACAAATTCGTCCACCAATTAAGTGCATAACCAGAAAACTCAATAGAAGCATACCTCACTTTTTGCAATTAACTATAATTGGTGAAAAGATCAAATCCACTTTCGTTTCCCATTCTAAATATTCCTCCGCATTACTTTTACCATAAAACGTTGGAATATTTATTTTGGTTTTGAGAAAATCGTCATCTTGCGGGAAAAGGGGATTTTGGCGTCTTTGGTAACCACGGGGATGGTGGTCATCAAAGTCATAATCATCATGCTCAAAGGGAATGTAATCATCATTGTACCTTCTTGGAGCGTACCTTCTTGCTTGTGTAGGAGGAGCAAACCTTCTTGCTTCGGTGTGTGGTGGTCTAAGATTGTCATCCTCAACTTCTTCTGGGGGATGGCGCCGTGGTTGTGGTAGGGGTACGGCCCTGCTTGTTCCTTGGCCATCACTCGTTTTGTAGCTTCGCTCCACGTCTTCCAAGCGATGCTTGATTGTCTCATTGTCATGCATGAGTTTCTTAAGCATCTCCAGCATTTGTTGTTGAGTATTGTCAACAGTTTCGGCTTCTTTAGACTTGCTAGATGCGGAATGATTGCTGCTAGCCATTGTTCCTAAGGATCTGAACGAAAACAAAGGAAAAAGAAAGAAGCAAACTAACACAAAGACAAACAAACGTTAAGGGATTAGTAAAAAAAATAAGCTATGAAGACTCTGCTTTCGATTCTTTTCACTCTCTTACCACTTTGGTTCTTGGATAACCTGAAGTTAAGAAGTCTCAAAGTGATCAATAAGGAAGTGTATTGCCAAGGCTTCTTCGAATCACAATGTTCTCCGCTTGTTTCTTCCTTTTTGCTTTCAAGTTGCACCAATTAGTATCACAGTAGAATCAATTGAAATGAACACAAACTTGAACTTTATACTAAGATTCAAAGAAAATAAGCAACCAAAGTTGATGTATAAGGCTGAACCAAAGATAAACTAAGGGTTGCCGTGGGCAATCTTTAGTCAATTTTGATTCTATGCACTTACTATCCACAAAATGGTTCAAGTCATGCAACAATCGAGCAACCAAGTGTGTGATTGGTTTAAGAAGATGAAGAAATGGATAATTGGGTATAGGGGGCGGCAATGTGGGGTAATATGGTATCCAAGGTTTGCAAGTCGTACCAAATATTTTCTACGCAATGCACAAACGCTTTGCCCTTTTTTTGCTCTTGTTCTTTTTTTTCTCTTTTTCTTCCTTGCTATTTCAATTGATCAAGGTTCAGATTCTCCTTTTTTTTTGACTAAGGGCAGAATTGAAATTTCACTTGTTTTGCACTTAGCACTTGCATTTTTGGACAGAATAGTGCAATGTATTTAAAATGCAATTTGTATCTTGGACTTGCAACAAAAATGACCTTGGAAAGTGAAAGAATTGGGGTAGGACCGAATGGGGGTTAGGGTTAGGGTTTTGATTTAGGGTGTTTTTGAACGTTTTGGGATTTTGCGGAATGTGGTTGTAGGAACGGAATGGGGGTTGTAAATTTACTATTTGGGTTGGTAATTGATGATTGGTGTGGTCAATTTGGATATTGGTTGGTCTAGGACAGAATTTGAACAAAATTAAAATTCTAGGGTTAGGGTTTATTTGAATGAATTGGGATCTTTAGAATCTGATTGTATTTGGTAAAATTGGTTTGGGGCTTTTTGTTTGGGGTGTAAATAGGGCTATTTGGGATCAGCTTGGCGAGTTTTAGAGTTGGGTTGGGGTGGGGGTGGTTGGGCCGTGGGGTGTGGGGCTGGTTTTAGGGTTTGGTTGATGTTGCAAGTAGGTTGTGAAGACAAGCACACGTAGGACTACCAGATTTATAGCATGAAATCAATCACAATGCGAATCATAAGATGCATACAATCATCACCAACTAAAAGCTTCGGTAGCAACAAGATGATTTGAAACCGAGGTAGCTTTATAGGATGATGGTTTGAATATTTTGAAGAAGGCTGAATGTAACCTAAAAATGCAACGAACCCTAATTTGTTCAAGTTTGAACGACTCAAAATCAGATTGTGATGCGAAAATGAAATAAAGGAAATGACACTTGAATGTTGAAAAGCAATATGCAGCAACGTGTAAGGACTCAACGCAATATTTTGTTTTTGGACGTTTTTTTTGGAATGAAATGCAAGACAAATGGCGTGTAGAGGGAGGAGTAGAAGAAAGATTCAACTGAAATTGAAATGACTAGACTCAAACGAAAAGGAAATGATAGACGGTGGAATAGAGTAACCTGGGCTCTGATACCAATTTGATGCGTGCAACTCGTGGGCTCCAACAATTCCACCTTCCAAACGTCCTTCACAAGGGTTAGGCACAAGGAAGAAGACTTCCCCTTGCTTCCTTAATGAATAAAAACGTATGGATTAAGAATGAGCAAGACCAACACTTCAAGATGGTCGTTGATCAGGCAAACCAATATGGCCCTCCTGGACGACACCTTTAAGCAATGGCAACACCTTTAATATGCTCAACTTTGAAGGATCTTAACCTAGGTTTTTAATGCAAAACCAAGAAAACAAAGTATCACACAAAGTGAATGAAATATCAAGAATTGTTATTCATCAAAAGGTGTTCTTCCTAGGCGCCCAAAGGCTTTGTTTATAGGCTGAGATTGAGCCTTAAAATGTCTAGAACTAATTCAAAATAAAGCTAGCTAACAATCTTTGAAAATTGAAAACTATTTGAATTCAAAACTAAAACAAATCCTAGCAAGAAACTTCAAATCTTGCAAGACATTATCCTCAATGAATCTGGTCATGTTTGGTGATGAAATGGCGTTGGAGGCTTGATCTTGACGTAGATGAGATGGTTGTGTTTGACTTCAAAGGCTGGTTGAAGATTGAATTCAATTTGAATTTGAACTTGACTTCAAACTTGAATCTAATCTTTGAATTTTGATCTCTCCTCTTTTGCTCTCCAAATTGGCGTGTAACTATAGAAGATGGCGTGTGATAAGGTCTACAAGGGGTTGAGATGTTGGATTCAAATGCTGGTTGGAGATTGAGTTTAAATTGAACTTGAACTTGAATTTAAACTTGGATTCAAATTTGAATTGTCATCTCATCTTTGTTATCCTTCATGTTGGCGTGTAATCATCTTTCTTATCCTTCATGCTGGCGTGAGAGTGGATGTAGATTAGGCTGAAATCTTCTTGAACTTTAAGTCTCCAATTGATTGAGATTGAATTCAAATTAAGGTTGAATTTTAAATTCAAGCCTAGCTTTGAATTTAAACTCAATTGATCATTATCCATTTGCTTCAAACATGGCCGGCCCCCCTTTGTGGATAATGGAGATGATTTTGATTTCAACTTGATCAAGAGATTCTATCTTGGACACCTTTGAATTCGTCTTAGCGTAGACAAACATTTTCTTCAAACATTCTCTTGAAACATTCTCTTCAAACATTCTCTTCAAACATTCTCTTTAAACATTCTCTTCAAACATTCTCTTGTACCTAATTTACCTACAAAGCGAATATATAAAAAAAACTAAGATCACAAGACACAAGATAAATTCAAAAACAAAGAAAGTAGACGTGCATGCTGATACATGCTCAAGTTGAAGGTTCAATGAAATGAACCCAAGGAGTCTTAGGCTCATCTCGAACATGCTTGTACAAGAAGGTGGCAACTTGATGACAAAGTTCCCTTGCCCTCCTTCTTGTCATAGGACCTTTGACCTCTTGATGGGGCCCTTGATCCTCATCGGACCCTTGATCCTCATCAGGTTGCGTTGGTTCAGTCCAGGGGCCAGCTTTGCTATGTTTCTATTTTCATCACTTGGCTGTCTAACTCCACCATATTCCTTGCCCAAGCAAGTTTTGCATCGCATGTCTTGCCGAAGGTCTTGCATTTCAGACATTGACTTGACATTCATTCATGGCAGACTTCCTGTGTGCATTCTTTCTCATTTTCATCGATGTAGTTTATGCTCGTAGGAGGCGTCTCATCAGCCTTGAGCTCAACACAAATCCCAGCGAATGTCATCATATATTGTGTTGTTGTCACCCTATCCATAAACAAAGGCTTCCTAATGAGGGTACCTAGCCCACTAAAGACGTGCATGCTGAAAAAGTGAGGTCTGAATTTGGGGAATTGGACCTATACTAACACAGTGTTTAGATTTAGCCTTTGAATTGGCTTATCTAAAACCCATGGCCACAAAAAGAAGACTCTGTTTCCAAATGGCATCGGGGAATGCTCTAAGATATCTTGCTTTGAGTCCTCTGACTGGAATCGAAAGACAAAAAGGTCCTCTTCAATTCTCTGTACTTCCAGCAGTCCTTTTGCGGACAATCCTTATTCAGCAAACTTTTTCATGTTGAAGGTTCGTGGGATCATTATCTAACCTCCATATAGAGACAAGAAATATAAAATGCAATAAAAGTGGATTAAGATAATAATCCTACAATAATTGATGATGGAATAGTATCTGCTTCTGTTGCTACACTTATATTATGTGTATTTCTACATTTTATAGTTGATCCATCTCATATTAAAGATATGTTGAATTATTAGCAAATTTGAGATGTAAAAAACTTAGTGATTTTCAATGGTATAAGAATACTTTTCTAACAAGAATAATGATTAGAGAAGATTCAAATCAACCATTCTGGAAAGAAAATTTTCTTGTAGGATTACAAAATTTATTAGGAGAAAAAGTCCGAAATAAACTTAGAGAAATTTCTGGACAATATATAATTTTATATTCAAATTATACTTATGGAGAATTAAAAATTTTTATGCAAAAAGAAGGATTAAGAATATGCCAATATATAAGATTACAAAGTGATTTGAAGAAAGAACTAAGACAGACAAAGTCTGGATTAGGAGCTTTCTTCAAACAATTTGATAATGATCCATATAAGCCTTATTATAAAGAATGTCAATGTGAATGTTCTAGAAAACCTTATCATAAATCTATTAGAAAACCTTACAACAATCGATATAATAGTATATATAATAATAATAGATATCTTAAAAAATTACAAAGATCCTCTAATGAATTTTATAAAAAAATTATAACAAAAAGAATACAAAAAAGCCTTATAGGAAAACTAATTATAAGAAGATAAAAATACAAAAGATTACAAAGATATTGAATGTTATAAATGTCATAAAAGGACATACTTTAGATATTGCATATTAAAAACAAGATTACAAGAATTAAATCTAGAAGAATCTATTCTAGAAAAAATATCAAATCTACTTGTTGAATCTTCTTCGGAAACAGAAGAAACGTCTTTTGAATCGGCTGAAGATCTTCAAGTAGATGAATTATACACATCTTCTTCGGATCTATCTAAAGAACAAAAGCATAGTTTGTTGAAAAAAGAACAAGAAACGTTAAAACAAATTGCAAATCCTCAAATACAAAAGGAATATCAAGATAAAATAATAGATATAAATTCAAAAAAAGAATCAAATAAAACATAAAAAATAAAGATGTGACAATTACAGAATTACATCATCATCATCATCATCCGAACCCAGTATATCCCAACGACAGCAAAAGCTATCGTTAGGGTCTGGGGAGGGTAAGTGGTAGGCAGACAATACCTCTATCCCCTTGCTTCCAGTGAGACCCCCGGCTCTACCTGCATAAATGACATGATAATAGAGATATGTTGTGCTAGTGTCTTAATGAGTAGATTCAAGAAATACAAAGAAAGGCATTTCGATACTAAAATACACAGCACTTATATATATACATATAATGTAAAACAACGGTATAACATACGCAACCAAATTACAGAATTACAAAAGGAAATAAAAGAAATAAAACAGAATTAAAAGAATTAAAAAATAAACAAAAAGAAGATTCAGAAGTCATGAAATTAATTCTTACAAAATTACAAACAATAGAAGATTCTGATCAATCTTCAGAAACAGAGCTAGTGTTTAACCATGCAAGGGAGCTAAAAGAGCAGATAGCACACCACTACTCACCAAAACTAATCACTAAAAATATTTAACCATGCAAGGTAGTTAGTGTTTAACCAACTCAAACGAGCTGCGTGGTACCCGGGCATGAACATAAGAGACTGGCTTTGGACACTGGATTCTTACCCACCTGAAGTTCAGCTTTGTGTTGCTTCGTGTGGCAACATAATGTTTGATCATCCAAGACGCAGGGTTTGGTTGCTTCCGCTGGCAGCAAAGTGCACGCACTGACCAGACAGATGGCAGGAGCATTAGAGCTACTTGTTTCCTTTAGTATGCACCCTTCTTTGTTGTTGTTGGGATACACTGGATATGTTTGTTGTTGTAGCACTATGCGCCCTTCTGTCCTATAGCTACAACAAGCTCCGACCAAGTATGTGAAAGAAGAAGCATAATTTATGTGAATCAATAAGCAAAGGAGAGCTGGAGAGCCCACTCTTGGTCCACGTCTCCAATTTCCACTTTCACGTAATAATTTCACTCAGACAGGCAATGCTCCAAAACAATGATCTTCCCTCTCATTCATTATGTCCTCTATACATGTCTTGATGGTTTATATTATGGCATTACCCGCACACAACCACAGCCTGTGCAACTGAAATTTCAAAGGAGCTCAAGAGAGTATCATCACATAAAACAAGGGCCAACAAGGTTTACCGTGGTAAGCTTGTTGTTAATATCATTTTTTGCAAAACAAACCAACTTGATGCCTTGGATGACACACCTTATGCTTTGTCGTCCATCTTGTTGAAATAGGACCATGCTGTTGTACACTAAATATTCCTATGCAGGGTTGATAGGTCCCTCATGCTTGGGGAATAAAGTGGCTTGTCTCTTATGCGCGATAAAATAATGGAGATTTGCTCAGTTGCAAAATCTAGACGGGCTTGTGATTTAGATGTGGTTAGAGTGGATACCATGCTCTACAACATCTGAACTCTCTCTACGTGATCGTTCTGAGTTGCCTGTAGAGGTTTAACAGATGAGGAGCTGATTCAACGCCAGCGTAATGGCATATATCTATCTGGAATTTGGAAGCGATTTCCTATGGACAAAACTCGAAGGGCATGTCTACACAGGGTGCCTGTGAACGCAAAAAGATGACAGCTACAACTTATAAGACCATCCTTTGGGATCAGTAAATTTTGCAGCCTCCCTCAAATTTGGTATGGTGTATAACAAGGAAACTGTCTTCCATCCGGAATGAGGCAAAGCATCCAGGACCAGTTGTTCCTGAAGCTTAGAAAAAGCAAAAGGTGTAAGAATTGTGGCAGCATGTGATTCCATTGGAGCGCCTGTTTTCAAGCAAATGTTTTGAAGATTCTTCTGCATTGTCTGTTGTTCTCCAGCTTCGTCCTTAAAATCCACAGTAACAGCCACCTGTTCCACAAAGTGAGCAAGCCGCATCTGTGCACTCAAAAGCCGTTGAATAAAAGCATTAATGGACTTTGAGTTGGCGGTTGTAGTCATGCCAGCAAAGTAGTGGGTTCGCAAGTATGGCAATGCCCAAAGTGACCGCATCGCAAACAGGCCACCGATGTGCGTGTGCAGGCCATGCGAATTCACCATGCTCCTCCAACTAGTTTCAAAATCTTCAATAGACTCAAGATTGTATAGCTGGTAAAACTTAGCCTTCCACTCATTGTAGCGTTCTCCTAAAACTGCATTAAAACAGGACGGGAACTTTGCCACAATCAGCCAAATGCAAAGCGCATGCTTAGAATTGGGCATCTCTGTGGCTATGGCTTCTATGAGACATGTGTTCTTTTCAGTTAATAAGGTCTGTGGAGCTTCCCATTCGTGAAGCTCAAAAATTCCTTCAAGGCCCATGAACGCGACTTCAAATTTTCCTCTCTTAGAAGAACACACCCAAAAAAGCAAGGCATACCATAATTGTTAATTCCAACCCAGATACAAAGAGGCATGTCAAATGCAGTTAACCGATGAGTTGTATCAAACACCACTGCATCACCAAATAGATCATAAGAGAGTATTGATGAAGCATATGACCAGGCAATATTTTCCAGCCTGTTGCTGGGATCAACAGTGAATTCAGATTTGAAATTGCAGTCTTTGTTTTTAACATTACGGCACATTTTGAGCAAGTCGATGTTCTCATCCTGTGGATCTACTTTCTTAAATGATTGAAGCGAATTCCTTACGTCCTTCTTTGTGAAAGGCAAATAACCAGGCTCCACACACTTTTCAAGTTCCGTAAGCCTCATCATCTGCTGCACTGAGATTCTTGTATTAACAAACATAAGAATCCTGCTCTTATCTGCATTTGAAATTGTTCGGTATGCAGGCAGAAAACGTACTTGGTTTGGCTCCGAAAGTTCATGATTATGATGATTAGCAAAACCCGTAACTCGCCATTCGGTTAATCCAGATTAAATTATCTTGTTTATCCGCATATATGCTTGACATCCACATCGTGAGGATTTTCTATTTCTTTGAGGCTTGTTATCACTTAAATTTTTGATAGGAGTATTGCCTGCACAGTGGCACACAAAGTACCTCCTCGTAAGACCTTTACCAACACCATCTTTACCTTCTGTCCGATGGCGCCTGATGATGTCGGATTTATCACCAAGTAATAAGTGTGACCCGTGGGAATACACCGTCAACCTTCCGTTAGTTGTCTGAACTTAGCCTCGTCGGCTGATCCGCACAAGGAACAGCGTTAGAGGACCCGGGTAAAACCCTCCGACGCTCAAGTCAGTTAAGGCCATTTATGGTGAAGTTTAAATGCAATATTAGTAAATTTATGGAATCTCTCTGGTGAACCTGGTTATTTTACTGTGGGGAAGATGAGTCACCGTCTGTTGTGGTTTTTACTTTCCTTTCTCTCTCTTGTTTTCTGCTTTTTATATGGCTGCCCGAGCCAATGCATGTGTAGGATTCAGAGATCGTGACACGCAAGGAGGTCATAAAGATGACTCTCACTTCTGCATGCTTGCCGTGTGGCGTTGTGCTTGGCTGAGTAGGCTTGTTTCTGACACCTGGAAAGGAGTTTTACCCAGGAAAATTACCTATGGTAAATTGCAGGGACCGAGTTTGACCCCTTAGAATTATTAACATCCAAAGTGCCCGAGGTGCAAGTGGCCGATCTGATGTCAGTGACTGACTCTATAAAATGTAGGCCGGCCTGTCATGATAACACTATTTGTCTACCCAATGCTTAACATCTGGAACGTAGTCTGCGATTACTGGCCTAGATTGGGTTGAGGCCAAGATGTGGTATGGCCAAGACACGTTACGGCTGGGATATGATGAGGCCTTTCGGCCGAGGTTATCTAGTCAAGTAGCTGAACCTGTGCTACGTTGACCATCTGACCAAACGAGAAGTTCTGTCTTTTTCTGAGCAGGTCAGTTTTTGGCCCATCATTTATGCCCCCAGATTAGGCTGGCCGAGCTGACCAGGATGGGCAGGCTAATCGTTTCAGAGCATTTAATGGGTAGTCCTTTCAAGCATAACGTGTTTGTCATTGATTGCGTCGTACTGCGCATTTATAGTCTGCGCAGGGCACGAAGTACTAATGGTACAACTTCCCAGGTACGACGGTTGCGAGGATCGAGGTTGGTATCTTCGAGGCGCCGTTTAGGATGGCTGAGATAAGGGCCTATAAATAAGGCCTTCATTCATTCTTGGAACTCTTTATTTTCTGTTCTTTCGCATTTGCAGCTTGTTATTTTCTCAGGCAGCTCTTTCATACTCCGGCGTCTTCAGCCTTCTTTCAGCCCCTTCTCGGTCTTCTTCCTCCTTTTCCATAACTTCTCTGTAAGTCTTCCAACTCTCCTCCTCATCATGTCTGATGCTTTAGATTCCCAAAATATGCCCAAAGGAGCTTATTACATCGGTGGTAATGAAGAAAATTATAGTTCTTCATCATCATAGGAGGGGACGGTTGCCACTGACGACCGTCCTATAGCCAGACTCTGTAAGGGCACTGGCGGCTCCGCCAGACCTAGTAAACGTGCTTAGCCTAGCAGAGCCGTTGTTTTGGTTGAGGTTTCGCCGGAGCAGGCAGAAACCATCCCTGCTCCGGGAACTACCACTGCTGCCCCCAAGTCGAGGGTTTCATCTCTGCCGACGGGGGTAGTCTACCGCGGGTCCCCTTCAGCCGAGGTCCAAGAGGCTTTCTGTTCCCTATCCGAGGCTGACCTATCTCGGATATGTGACATTTATGAGATCGACCTTGATCAGTTTGATCCGATCCTGCCTCAGGCTAATCAGACAGCTTATGACCCTCCCGTGCGTTACGAAGCTATCTACGAAGAATACTTCAGATCTGGGTTTAGCCTTCCCGTCCCTGTTTCTTTGTTTAGAATTCTCCAATCTTATAATCTCAGGCTACCTCAGATAAAGCCTAATAGTCTGAAGATTATTCTGTGTTTTTTCCTTTTCCTTAGAGCGTCCGAGATCCCATTCGATCATAGAGTCTTTAGGAGCCTATTCTCCTGTAGGTCTTCTGATAGTTGGTATTACTTTACCAAAAGAGTTCCCTCCGGTGAATTCAATTTTGCCCTTAACATTTCCACTTTCAAAAAGAACTGGAAAGGCAGATTTTTTTATATTAGGAAGTTAGGGTTGCCCCAGCTAGACATATGGAAGTCGGGTAAGACGGACAACATGAAGCCGAGCCCGGAATATTGTGATGAGGCAACCAGGTTACATTCTCTGCCTGTAGTCATCGATTGGCACAGAGTAGACGAATCTGTTTTGAGGGCAGCGGACCTGAGCTCCTTAGCTTTGGGTCCCCACTATAAGCCTCTTCCCCCTGACATTTTGGAGATAGTCCGGGGTATGCCCTTGTATTTTTTATGCAACCTTCTTCTTTTTTTTCCTCTTTTTTTGTAAAAGCTTGTGCTTTCCTTATAGGTTCCATGGCTTCCGGAGGCAAAGATATCGCGGCCAAGATTGCTAAAATAGCCTCCCGCAAGAAATCTAAGGCGCCGAAGACTAGGGTTGAGGCATCCCCAGGATCAGCATTGCCCCCAGCTGAAGATGTTGCTAGGGCTGGCTTGGCTGAACCAGCATCAGCCGAGGCTGAGGTGAATCACCCGATTGTTGTGGTGTCAGAATCCGCGAATCTAGGTATTTTGCACTTCTTCTTTTTTCAATCTGTAAAGTATCTTGTTTCTCCAACCCATTGTCATATGTTGATTGTTGTGGCAGGGGAAGAAGGTGCCGAGATCTCTTTAAGAGGCGAGCACAAGTTGATTTCGGACAAACCCAGCAGGGCGAGGGCTATGTTCTGGGGCAGAGGCAGAGAGAGGAAGTAATCGCCCAAGAGGCCGAGATCCCGCCTGCCCGGGTTGAGCAACATACTCTGACTTTGGGCGAGTTTGATGAAGCTGATACTGTGATGAATCCAGTTACGGCCAAAAGGATGAACAGTCTGATCCTTCCTCTGGATAAGCAGCAGTTCTCAGCCACATCTTGGGGGAGTTTGATAAATTCCTTTAATATCAATTCAACTATGGTACGGGATAATTTCTTTTGATGTATATATTTGATCAAATAATCTGGGCTGACGCTTGATTTTGGTGAACCGGGTCCAAGTCCAACAGATGGAAATTGTCAACCGGAGTGAAGAGCTGCAGAATTATCTGGCGGCCAAACTTCGAGAGCTTGAAGGGGCCTTTCAAGAGATCTCATCCCTGAAGTTGGAAGTCACCAAACTTCAGGGGTTAAAGGAAGAGGCCGAGATCAAATGTGTTGCCTCCAACTCCTTAGTGGCAGAGCTGGAAAAGAGAAACGCCGACCTTGAGGCATGCTATGCCCAAACATCTACAGAGTTGACTTCTCTGCGGAAGGACAAAGAAAATGGGCTGAAGAGGGAGCAGGATCTGGAGAAGCAGGTAGCCAATCTAGCTCTTCAACTATCGTCGGCCAAAGCTGAAGCAGTGGCGGAGTTTAAGAAATCAGAATTTTTTGAAGAGAACATGGTGCTGCTTCAAGGTCCGGTTATGCAAATGGGGTAGGCCAAAGCTATCAATGTCTGCTCAGAAGTTTGTCCCCAACTGAACAAAGAAGACCCTCGGCTCGTTGAACTTTACAATTCCAATGCAGAGGTAGACTTTGAAACTCAGTTTCAGAGGTTTGCAGAAGGAGCTGACTTACGGGAGGATGAGGAGCAGACTTAGATTTTTCTTGTAATAGGCTGAGTTGAACTTGATGTACTCAGACTTTTGATTTAAATGGAACGCTTTTCTTGAGTTTTTATTACTTGTCTTTTTCTTTTCGACTCTTCCACTTTGGGTGTTTGTCTAAGTTTTTCATTTTTCAGCTTAGCTGTTGACGAAATCTAATATTAGCAACACTATACTTAGTTTGGAAATAAACTAAGTTCTTGAGCTTTAAAAGATAGAATAAACCTGTTATTCTGCCGGGCTGAATTCGAACAAACTAAGTATGAATTGTGTATTTCTTTAGCCGATCTTTAAGCCAAGTAACGCTTAGTAATAGTCTAAGTCTTTAGTTCAAAGTTTTGCGCCTCGGTGCAACTTTGCCTAGTTCTAATAGGTCTAAAGAGGCGCATGTACATCGTTACATTTTACCTCGGCCCCCTATGTTGGAGGATTTATGAAGCCTATTCATATGAGTTTACCCTTTGACGGGCTTTTGCTTTGGACCTGCCGAGGAATTTTGAGTTTACCCTTTAGCGGGCTTTTGTCTCGGACCTGCCGAGGTCTTTTGAGTTTACCCTTTAGCGGGCTTTTGCCTCGGACCTGCCGAGGTCTTTTGAGTTTACCCTTTAACGGGCTTTTGCCTTGGACCTACCGAGGTCTTTTGAGTTTACTCTTTAGCGGGCTTTTACCTCGGACCTGCCGAGGTCTTTTGAGTTTACCCTTTAGCGGGCTTTTGCCTCAGACCTGCCGAGGTCTTATAGGGGAACCTGTCCTGTGGAGTGTTCAAGGTATGCTCGGACACTTTATTCTTGCCGTGATACTTCGATCTATATTGATGCTGACTTAAAAAAGAGTTGAAAGTGTTTTGATATATACAACATAATTACAAGTACATCACTGATGTAAGAGCCATAGATGAGAAGAGTGCCAAGTTCGGGGTAGGGTCCGGCCTTCTAACGTTTGCAATTTATACGCTCCAGCAGAATACACTTCAGCTATCCGATATGGACCTTCCCACTTGGGATTGAAAGCTCCTGTTGGCAGCACATGACTTACTTCATTATTACGCATCACTAAGCTCCCACTCGATAGGATCTAGGCCGCACCCGTGAATTGTAATATTGGGAAATTAAGTTTTTGTACTTTGCCATATGAATACGGGCTTGGTCCCTTTTTTCCTCTAGTTTGTCTAGGTTCAACCGCAGTTCTTGGTCATTGGCTGGGGCAGAATAGTGATCTACCCGAGCTGATGGGGAACCAATTTCTGCAGGAATAAGGGCTTTTGTGCCGTAGACTAGAGAAAAAGGAGTTTCCTTCGTTGAGCTAGATGGCATAGTGCGATAGGCCCATAAAACACTGGGCAGCTCATCCACCCAACTTGTCCCAGCTTTATCCAGACGCTTTCTCAGCCCATCTTTAATAATTCTGTTAGCAAGCTCTACTTGACCGTTAGCTTGGGGATGGGCCACCAAGGTGAAATGTTGTTTGATATGAAGGTCCATACACCAGCTTTTCATAGGATCTTCCGCAAACTGTCTTCCATTATCTGAGATCAAAATTTGGGGTAGGCCAAAACGTCAAATGATGTTCTTCCATAAGAACTTTTTCACCTGTGCCCCCGTGATAGTGGCTAAAGGTTTCGCTTCGATCCACTTTGTGAAGTAATCGATAGCCACAAGAAAAAATCTGACTGAGCCAAGAGCTCAGGGTAGAGGTCCCACCAAGTCTATTCCCCATTGTACAAATGGCCACGGGCTGGTAATAACAGCCAACTCTTGACTCGGCAAGTGGGAGGTCGGGGCATGAGCTTGGCAAAACTGACATTTTTTGACTAGTTCTTCTGCATCCTTGTGTATGGTAGGCCAGTAGTAACCAGCTAAGTAGCATTTGCGAGCCAAAGATCGTGCCCCGGAATGACTCCCACATATTCCCATGTGTAATTCCTGGAGGATATAGTCTCCCTCTTCTTCAGGCATGCAGCACAACCATGGCTGTGAAAAAGATTTTCTATACAGATAATCATTAAAGAGAGCTACCTTGAGGCTTTTAGGCGTAGACTCCGAGCTAGAAATCTGTCCTTAGGCTGAGTTTGATGTTGCAAGTAGTTAACTATTTCGTCCATCCATGTATTGCGGTAATCCTGTTGCTGCACTTCATTACCGTCAAAAGCACGGTGCTTTACCAGTTCTACAACAATCTTTTTCCCGATTGTAGCCGAGGTGGATGAGGCGAGGCGGGACAACGCGTCGGCATGCTTATTAGCCGACCTGGGGATGTGTTCCACACTGAATTGCTCAAACGTCCCTTTAAGGTATTGTACC
Organism: Eustoma russellianum; assembly: GCA_036186865.1. Lineage (NCBI taxonomy): Eukaryota > Viridiplantae > Streptophyta > Magnoliopsida > Gentianales > Gentianaceae > Eustoma > Eustoma russellianum. Next base: position 11,242,642 of record AP025068.1, read on the forward strand.
TTGGACAGGTATCGCCTCATATTATCTTCCTCAGCCTCACAATCTCCATTGATTTGAGAAACTATTAACTGCGAGTCACTTCGGGCAATTATTTGCTGTGCTCCTAGCTTTCGAGCAAGGCTCAATCCGGCTATCAGAGCTTCATACTCGGCCTCGTTATTAGTTGCCTCAAAGTCAAAGCGTAAAGCATATTCCAACTCCTCTTCGCTGGGGTTAATTATTAGAAGACCTACCCCACTTCTTTCTTTGAAGAGGAGCCGTCTACATACAAGATCCAACCATGTGTTGGAGGGCGGTTTTCCTCGATGGATATTCCTTCAGCTAAAAAATCTGTCAAGGCTTGAGCCTTGATGGAAGTGCACGACTTGTACTCAATATCGTACTCGGCCAGTTCCATAGCCCATTTAGTAGCTCGGCCAGAAGTGTTTGGTCGAGTCAGGATGGGCTTCAAAGGTTGATCCGTCACCACAATTATAGGATGAGCTTGAAGGTAGGGTCGGAGTTTCCTTGCCACCACTATTAGTGCCAAAATTATCTTTTCTGCGTTGGGTAACGCAGTTCAGGTCCATGCAAAATCTTGCTGGCAAAATAAATGGGTCTCTGCACGCCGTCTGGCTCCTTGAGCAGAACCGCGCTCACTGCCTCATGGCAAGTTGCTAAATATATGTATAGGACCTCCCCGGGCAGAGGAGATGTCAGCATTGGCACCTCAGCCAAATGTGCTTTTAAGTCATCAAATGCCTTTTGACATTGATAATCCCACGTGAAAGCAGTTCATTTCTTCAGAATCTGGAAAAAGGGGAGTGATGTTTCCGCAGATTTAGAAAGAAACCTACTCAAGGCGGCTATCCTGCCTGTCAGTCTCTGGACTTCTTTAATGTTCCGAGGTGGGTGCATACTCTTTAGAGCCTCAATCTTGGCAGGATTAGCCTGTACTCCCTCTTTAGAGACCATGTATCTGAGAAACTTCCCCGTACGCACTCCAAAAGTACACTTTTTTGGATTCAGTCTCATGCGGGCATCCCTTAAGATAGCAAATACTTCTCGCAGATTCTGGATATACTGATCAAGAGTCCTGCTCTTGATGAGCATGTCATCTATATATACCTCCATGCTTCGGCCAATTTGTTCTCGGAACAACAAATTGACCAAGCACTGGTAGGTGGCTCCAGCATTTTTTAGACCGAAAGGCATGCTGACATAATAATAAGTGCCTGACTCTGTGATAAACGAGGCCTTCTCTTGATCCTCTTTGGCCATCATGATTTGGTGATAACCTTTAAAATGCATCGAGAAAATCAAAAACCTCATATCCCAGAGTAGAATCCACTAACCTGTCGATTTTAGGTAAAGGATAACAATCCTTCGGGCATGCCTTATTAAGGTCAGTATAATCAATGCACATTCGCCAGGTCTGGTCTGGTTTGGGAACCACAATAGGGTTGGCTAACCAGATCGGATACAAGACTTCTACAATAAACTTCGCTATTAAGAGCTTTTTATCCTCCTCTTCAATCACCTTAATTCTTTCAGGAGCAAAATTTCTCTTTTTCTGCTTGATAGGCTTTATGTGAGGGTCAACATTAAGCTGATGTTCAGCTAAGGTGGACGGAATTCCTGGCATGTCCTCTGCCGTCCATGCGAAGATCACAGCAAACTCCCTCAGTAAGCTCTGAAGCTGGGCCAACAAGTCGGCCGGCATCCATGTCCCGATCTTAATAATATTGTCGGGGCGAAGAGGATCCAGAATAAACTCCTGCACTGCGTCATCTGAATGCAGTCGCTCCTCAGCTGGGGGAATCAGGTCATCTAAGTTAACTTGTTGGACAGCTACGCTACCCTGCGCGGCCACGGTATAACAACTTTGTGCCATTGGAATGTCTCCCTGAAGTGTGACCACTCCAGCTGGTGTGAGGAACTTCATGCTAACATGCAAGGGAGACACTATCGCTTCCAGGGCCACTAAGGCTGCTCGGCCTAATAAAATATTATATGCCGACCTTTCCTTGATCACCACAAAATCCAATCATAAATAGCGGTAAGCTGGGGGCTTTCCAAAGCTGACACTAAGAGTTACCAGCCCGGCTGGCCGAACTGCCGTGCCAGTAAAACCATACAGGGAGGAAGTTACCGGCATCATTAAGGAATCTACTAGACTCAATTGTTTGTATACATTATAGTACATCACATTTACAGCGCTTCCGGTATCTACATATACTCTGCGGATGTCTACTATGTTATCCGGGGCCAAGTGTGCGCACAAGTTTATCACCAGGCCCGTGTTGTTAGAGTCCAACGGAATAAAGTCTTCTGGTCCATAAGCCACTTCCTGAGTTAACCTCCTTTTCTTAGTAGGGGGTCCAGACAAAGACGTCTCCGAGCTGGGCTCCCCCTGGCCTTTTTGAAGTGGCCCTCCTGCAATAGTGTATATAATGGAGTTGACTTGAGGCTGCCCTACGGCCCCGTGTCGGCTTCGGTCCTCATCATCGTCCGACCTGGGACGCCGACGTGGGGTCTCTGGCCGGCATTTATCTTTCTGGGGACTCTTACGGAAATCCAATCGATTATGGAGGCGAGAGCGAGGGTCATAGAACTGCTTCAAATGACCCTGCTCTATCAGCTTTCGGATCGCCTGAGCCAGATGTCGGCAATCTTCCGTATCATGGCCGACGTCACGATGATAGCGGCAGTACAACTTAGGATCCCTTTTGTCCCTAGGACCGGCCAAGGGTTTAGGATCTGTACTCATACCGTCTTTTTCCATCACGGACAAAAAGTCTATCTTTGGAGGCCAAAAGGGGAAAACCTTCCCTGCCATCTTTATCTTGGCCGCCCATGTGGTCAAACGCACTGCGTCGATCGCGGTCTTTTCCCTCACGCCGATCTTCCTTCGAACTGGGTCGGCCTTCCCGCCGAGAACCCTGCTCGGCCTCTTTCTTCAACCTGTTTGCCTCCTCGTCCCTGGCAAACTGATGTGCTTTTTCTAGACATTCCCTTAATGATGTAGGCCCCTCTTTAGCTAATTGGGAGAAGAGGCGGCCGGCTCTGAGACCATTAATAAAAGCTGTTGCTTTAACCCCTTCATTTCGGTCGCTGACCTGCAGCGACTCATCCGAAAAGCGCTGCATATATTTCGACACTGACTCCTTGGGACCCTGTCTCAAGGTCATCAAGTACGAAGAATTTTTAACAAAAGGAGCACTGGATACAAATTGAGATTTAAACTTTTGGCTAACTGTCTAAAAGATTCCACCGACTGGGGGGAGCTCCTGAAACCATCTTCTGGCCTTTCCCTGCAAGTACATAGGAAAAGTCTTGCAGCGCAGCGGATCAGGCACGTTTTTCAAGCTCATAGCGGTCTGAAACTGGAAAAGATGATCAGTGGGATATGAGGTTCCGTCGTAGGTGTCGATCTTAGGCACCTTAAAGTTATCCGGTGCCAAGTATTCAGCGATGTCTCAAGAGAATGGACTCTCCTAAATTACTCTCATGTACTCTGGCCTAGGCTCTCCATGGTGACTTCTTGGCCTATGGCGGTCTTCAATCTCTTGTGGAACACTCTTAAAGGATCGGGGCCTTGCACCTGGGCGCTGCCTAGGCAAGGGCACCGACTCCACAGTTGGAGCTCTAACAATATCCCGTGTGGCGTCAGCCATGAGGCCTTGGGGACCTTGAGAGGATTGTTGATGGACATTTTTCTGAGGATAAGGAGGGAAAAGGTCTTCCTCCCTGTCCTCAACCTCGGGACGTTTCCCTTTGAGCCGCTCCACTACGGCCTCAAATACTTCCAAATTCTCCGCCACATACTTCATGGCTTTGTCCCGCTCCTCTATCATTACTCCAGGAGCACTTTTGTACGTAATTCTGGTTCCCAAGAGTCCTGCTCCAGAGGGCCATAACGAGCCTCTTTGCGCCGATGAGGATTAGGAGACTCCCCCAATCCTTCGCGTGGTCCTCGCCCCATATCAAAGGGAGATAATTAACTTTCCAACCTTAACAGAATATTAAGAAAAAACTTCTATCTCAGAGGTTCAGGCCCTTCCTCTAGCCCAATTTGATGATGTCGGATTTATCACCAAGTAATAAGTGTGACCCGGGGGAATACACCGTCAACCTTCCATTAGTTGTCTGAACTTAGCCTTGTCGGCTGATCTGCACAAGGAACAGTGTTACATGACCCGGGATCTATGGCCCCGGGTAAAACCTTCCGACATTCAAGTCAGTTAAGGCCATTTATGGTGAAGTTTAAATGCAGGATTAGTAAATTTATGGAGTCCCTCTGGTGAACCTGGTTATTTTACTGTAGGGAAGATGAGTCACCGTCTGTTGTGGTTTTCACTTGCCTTTCTCTCTCTTGTTTTCTGCTTTTCATATAGCTGCCCGAGCCAATGCATGTGTAGGATTCAGAGATCGTGACACACAAAGAGGTCATAAAGATGACTCTCACTTCTGCATCCTTGCCGTGTGGCGTTGTGCTTGGCTGAGTAGGCTTGTTTCTAACACCTGAAAAGGAGTTTTGCCCAGGAAGATTACCTAAGGTAAATTGCAGGGACCGAGTTTGACCCCTTAGAATTATTAACATCCAAAGTGCCCGAGGTGCAAGTGGCCGATCTGGTGTCAGTGACTAACTCTATAAAATGTAGCCGGCCTGTCATGATGACACTGTTTGTCTATCCAATGCTTAATATCTGGAACGTAGTCTGCGATTACTGGCCTAGATTGGGTTGAGGCCAAGATGTGGTATGGCCAAGACACATTACGGCCGGGATATGATGAGGCCTTTCGTCCGAGGTTATCTAGTCAAGTAGCTGAACCTGAGCTACGTTGACCATCTGACCAAACGAGAAGTTCTGTCTTTTTCTGAGCAGGTCAGTTTTTGGCCCATCAGCGCCTGATAGAGAACCCATAATTTTTGGCAAATTCACTGTAAACTTCGTCAGTAGCATCATGAGTGGAAAATCGTTGCCAAATATAAAGAAGTGCATCATTAGCAGTCTCCAAGGAGATTCTTGTATCACCCGGTGAGTGGTTTGCACTACTTGTATCATCAAAGGACAATGATCTTTGATCTGAATGGTCATCAAAAACCACCATCAACTCTGCAGTGTCCTCAGACATGACGTAGATACCAAAAATTAACCACCTGTATTAATTGTGTTTCTGCTCCAGAACCCATCATAGGAGAACAAAATGCCGAATAGTGACAAAAGCCAATCCATGGCTAAAGAGCAGCATTTCCAGGCATCGAAATCAACATTTTTCTAGGCATGAGAGTTATAGAATTTCAATGGATGCCTACTTGTCATATTCCACATCAACAAGCTAAAGAGCAAGAACCCATAACTCACCTTGGTGAAGCTGTTATATAGTATATGTAATTTGAGAAGGTTTTCAATTATTTTGAGAAAAAGAGGGAGAAGGAAAGGGGGAGCCCTTATACATACATACATACATATATGACGGAACTGACCTCCTAGTGAATAAAAACTTCTTTTCGTAACTTAAAATTTTCATATATAAGTCAAAAACAACGAAATTACAAAAGATGGTTTCCTTAGGAAAGTAACAACAAGCCTAGTTTGTTTAAAACATAGATGGTTTACAATAACCTATCCAATATCTATTGTCAACCTTTACAAAAGGCTTACCATAAAAGAGCAACAACAAATCTAACTAGCTCAAAATATAGGTGGCTTACAACAGTGAATTCCCAGACCAAACCCCTTCAATTCCAAATAGTCTAAGACACCAATATCACAATAGAAAATGAAAAAACTATTACTTTGATACCAAGAGAAACAAACTACATAGAGCCTTCAGTGAATGTTGTCAGAATCCACAAAATTCCCAAACAGTGCTATGTACAAAGAGTGGACTATAGCAGAGCCACAAGCAAAAATGCATCTGATGTATTGAGATGCAATCTCAGTAGCAAGTTGGGATTCTAAAGAGCTCTTGTGGAGTTCCAAACATCAAATTGATGCTAGAAAACAGAAGAAGGAACCAAGTGTGCCATAGAGTAAGTCCACAATATGAAGCACAAGCATGTAGAAGCAAGTGTGTCATGCATGTATAGAAATCAATGAACCCCAATTGAGTATAGGAGACACAAAAGACACGCAAGAAAAAACCACAGTCCAACTAGGTAACCAATACAAATCAAAATCATTTTCGTCAGAACTTAGGAGCTAGACATTAGCAAGAGTTAAGAATGTGTCTATGAAAATTGACCATGTTTAGTGGAAACTCTCATTGAGATGCTCAAGTTTATAAGACAGAAGGGCGCATAGTGCTACAACAACAAACATATCCAGTATATCCCAACAACAACAAAGAAGGGCGCATACTAAAGGAAACAAGTGGCTCTAATGCTCCTGTCATCTGTCTGGTCAGTGCATGCACTTTGCTGTCAAGGGAAGCAACCAAACCATGCGTCTTGGATGATCAAACATTATGTTGCCACACGAAGCAACACAAAGCTGAACTTCAGGTGGGTAAGAATCCAGTGTCCAAAGCCAGTCTCTTATGTTCATGCCCGAGTACCACGCAACTCGTTTGAGCTGGTTAAACACTAAATACCTTGCATGGTTAAATATTTTTAGTGATTAGTTTTGGTGAGTAGTGGTGTGCTATCTGCTCTTTTTAGCTCCCTTGCATGGTTAAACACTAGCTCTGTTTCTGAGGATTTATCAGAATTTTCTATTGTTTGTAATTTTGTAAGAATTAATTTCATGACTTCTGAATCTTGTTTTTGTTTATTTTTTTTAATTCTTTTAATTTTGTTTTATTTCTTTTAATTCTTTTTGTATCTCGAATTGTCATATTTTTTTATGTTTTAATCGATTCTTTTTTTGAATATATATATATATATATTATTTTGTCTAGATATTCCTTTTGTATTTGATGATTTTCAATATGTTTTAACATTTCTAATTTTGTTTCCTGTTCTTTTATCAACAAAAATATGCTTTTCTTCATTAGATAGATCCGAAGAAGATGTGTATAATTCATCAACTTGAAGATCTTCAGCAGATTCAAAAGACGTTTCTTTTGTTTCCGAAGAAGATTCAACAAGTAAATTTGATATTTTTCTAGAATAGATTCTTCTAGATTAAATTCTTGTAATCTTGTTTTTAATCTGCAATAATTTATAGTATGTCCTTTTTGTGACATTTATAACATTCAATATCTTTTTAATCTTTTGTATTTTTATTTTCTTATAATTAGTTTTCCTATAAGGCTTTTTTGTATTCTGTTTGTTATAGTTGTTTTTATCAAATTCATTTGAGGATCTTTGAAATTTTTTAGGATATGTATTATTATTATATCTATTATTATATTGATTGTTGTAAGGTTTTCTAATAGATTTATGATAAGGTTTTCTAGAACATTCACCTTGACATTCTTTATAATAAGGCTTATATGGATCATTATCAAATTGTTTGCAAAAAGTTTCTAATTCAGGCTTTGTCTGTCTTAGTTCTTTCTTCAAACCACTTTGTCATCTTATACCTTGGCATATTCTTAATCCTTGTTTTTGTATAAAACTTTTTAATTATGCATAAGTAAAATTTGAATATGAAATTATTTGTTGTCCAGAAATTTCTCTAATTTTATTTCGGACTTTTTCTCCTAATAAATTTGGTTATCCTGCAAGAAGTTTTTCTTTCCAGAATAGTTGATTTGAATCTTCTCTAATCATTATTCTTGTTAGAAAAGTATTCTTATACCATTGAAAATCACTAAGATTTTTACATCTCAAATTTGCTAATAATTCAACATTTTTATCTTTAATATGAGATGGTCAATTATTATAGTATTATTATCTTCATCCACTTTTATTGCATTTTATATTTCTTGTCTCTATATAGGGGTTAGAAAATGATCCCACGAACCTTCAACATGAAAAAGTTTGCTGAGTAGAGATGGTCCACAAAGGGACTGTTAGAAGTACAGAGAATTGAAGAGGACCTCTTTGTCTTCCTATTCCAGTCAGAGGACTCAAAGCAATAGATCTTAGAGCATTCTCCGATGCCATTTGGAAACAGAGTCCTCTTTTTGTGGTCATAGGTTTTAGATAAGCCGATTCAAAGGCTAAATCTAAACACTGTGTTTAGTATGGGTCCAATTCCCCAAATTCAGACCTCACTATTTCAGCATGCACGTCTTTAGTGGGCTAGGTACCCTCATTAGAAAGCCTTTGTTTATGGATAGGGTGACAACAACACAATATATGATGGCATTCACTAGGATTTGTGTTGAGCTCAAGGCTGATGAGACGCCTCCTGCGAGCATAAACTACATCGATGAAAATGAGAAAGAATGCACACAGGAAGTCCGCTATGAATGAATGTCAAGTCAATGTCTGAAATGCAAGACCTTCGGCCAGACATGCGATGCAAAACTTGCTTAGGGCAAGGAATATGGTGGAGTTAGACAGCCAAGTGATGAAAATAAAAACATAGCAAAGCTAGCCCCTGGACTGAACCAACGCCACCTAAGAGCTCAGACTAAAGGAAGACCCATACAACGCACAGATAAGAGCAAGGCAATAGGTTTTAAACCTGCAAGGTACAAGATGGAGGTCGGACCTAGTAAGGGTTCTCACAACGTGAACACAATTGACAGAGGAATTGACATTACTCTCACTACAGATCAGCTATTTCGAATGGAGAGTATTGCAAGAAGAGCCACTACAAGGCCAACCTCCCTTGCTGCTAGCCCAAGCTTCAAGGCAAAGAAAGGGTTCCATAATGAAGAAATCAATTCATTGGTTTCCTCCCCTGTGGTACCTCTGCTAACAAATTTAATGTGCTTGCAGATATGGATGATGACATATATGAGAAAGAACCAAGCCACAGAGGCCAAGGTGAGGACAAAGAGTCGACTCATGGAGAAATGTCTGTAAATGAAGATTCTGACTCTAATACAAGGGATCAGGACAACCAAAAAATGAGGGAATAATGGTTTCACATTCCTCAGAAGATGACTCCATTGACACGACAGCTCTTCTAGGTTTAATTATTAAGAGTAACACCAAACCTAACATAGCTAACCCAAGAGGGTTAGACTCCCCACGTAGGTCTCTCCGCCCCAATCAATCACAATGTTGACAAGCCACATTCCCCACGATTCCTGGGTCCTCCTCCTCCTGAGTGTGCCAACCGGAGCGGGTACCTGTTGGAAGAGAACCAAGCAAGCCCCAGGATAAAAAAAAGATGAAACAAAAGGGAACACCTATGGAGCAAACCCCCTATGAGGAACTGGAGTTATCAAAGAAGGATACTCTCCAGATCAAACAATATACTAGATGAACAACTAGAGGTGGGTTCAGAGGCCGGGGTAGTAAACAAGTCAAATGATCAATACATCAATGCTGGAATGTTAAGGGGCTAAGCTCCTGTCGTAGTCAAAAAGAGGTAAAGAACTTCATTAAAGATAGGAACATAGGGCTCATAGGACTGGTCGAAGTGAAAGTTAGGAAAAATAATCATGACCTAATAGCAAGTAACATATTTAGAAACTGGGTAGTTGCTCACAACTACCTACCTAATACAGTTTCAAGAATATGGGTAGCTTGGAACCCAAATACCTTTGTTGGATAGGTGCTAGCTTGCTCTGAGCAATCTATTACCTGTAAAATGAGAGTGTGCTCTCCACAGGTTGAGGAGTTCATTCTCATAGTGCTTCAACATGAGGGAACTATAGAGAGAGCTTATATACCAAAATCACGGCTATATCATCAATGCCACAGCTATATCATTAATTCCATATATTGACAACTCAATCAAGATGAAATAGTTATGTCAATATCCTGCTGCAATGTTACATATGAAGTGATCTCAAAGGTAGCTGGTTAAATAAACTAAAACCCATTCTTTCTACCTTATAGATAAAAATCAATCTGCCTTTCTCAAATGTCAAACAATCCAGAGCAAAATCCATCTTATATACGAGCTTGTTAAGACTATAAGAGGACAGGTGAGACTATGTGCTGTGCTATAAAAGTTGACATTAAGAAGAACTTTAACATGGTAAACTGGAAATATCTGATGATGATTCTAAAGGCATTGGAGTCCCTGAATGCGACATTAATTTGATTTGGCTCTGTATCACTACAACATCCTTTTTCCATAAACCTGAATTGTGTTTTGATTGGTTTTAAAGCAATTATAGGCCTTAGGCAGCGTGGTCCATTACCACCTTGCCTATTTATCCTAATTATGAAAGGGGTCACTCGGTTATTTAAAAATAAAACTCCTGCTTCTCACTTCTCCTTTCAACCTGAATGTGAACACCGAAACATGTCTTCCTTGGCTTTTGTGGATGATCTCTTCATCTTGGCAAATGTTGACACTCAGTATGTGCGGATGATCAAAGCGATGCTGGAGGATTTTCAAAATCTTTAGGTCTCTAGCCTAACTTACAGAACTTCTGGTTTGAGAATAAGGTCTAAAATAATAGCTCAGTTTCTGTATCTTAGTATTGTATGTTCAACTACTAGGAAAACTTGGAAAAGCTAGACATGTCACATGTATGTAATAGTCTGTTAGGGCCTTTGATTATTAATTTACATTATTGACACGTCAAGAGTTTTCAGCTTTGCGCAGCAAGATGAAGCAAAAAGCATTCAGAGAATGTGATCAGTATACCGCTGAATATTCTGAATGTGCTACCGAAAGAACATTGTCTGTTGTTCGGAAATGTCAACACCAAACTAAAGAGTTGAATGATTTTCTTCACCTTCAGTGAGTATGGTTGCTATTATCGTCATTTTTTGCCACTCAAGCTCCGACCTTTTGACTTCAAAAGGATTAGTCTCACATGCTATGACCTAGTCTTATTTAATATGTAATTTGTATATGGTTTTATGAGGCATAATTGGAGAGGGGATAGCCAAAATAAAATAAATAAATAAAAACAAGAGGTAGTTGCTCTTGGCTTCTAAGAAGTTATAAGCTATGCAGATGGCTTATGTTTGCACCAAATGGTTATCATTTATGACTGTAACATAAGCTTTTGTAATTGTAAACATGATCTACTCAATTTAGCTGGAAACAGAGCCATTCTTTTGTGTCTGTTTGTGTTTTTTTTTTGTTCAGAACTATCTCTTGTTTCTCATAACGTCAAACCTTTAACTGCAGAGTTCCATGGTAGATTCGGCCAGATTTTTTGTTCGCCTAATGCCTAATCCACAAGGAAGAGAATATGATAGCAAAAGCATGGTGTTGTTGCATATGTTTCAAGCGACCGAATGAACAGAATCACAAGTGTAATGGAGAGCGAACGTTACTCTGAATCGCATAGGAAAAAAAATTAGTAAGGGTGTCAGAGTTGAAACTATCTTACTATGGTGTTTGAATGTGTGTCCAAAAAGCATAAACTCGGAAGTGTTTGGGATGTATACATTTGTTTTTCATACGGTTTGGTAACTATATATTCTCTTCTTTCCTTTTCAGCACCAATGATTCTGTGTTGGAAGAAATGAAAAAAGAGTACAATCTTCTTCAAGAGGGGCAAGGATCTAAGGCAGCTTCATCTGGATTGAGTTTTTGGTCTGTTGGAATACAAGTGCTTTGAAACCTCTAGTTCTCTCTCATGCATGGGACAGCGATTATCAACATCTCATTTTGGCTGTAACTTATTTGCTGTAATGGAGTTGCTCAACCTTCAAAACTTCATCTCATTGGCTAGATTGTCAGCAGGAAAATTCAAATTTTAGCTTATGAACATCTCGAATCGCATTCAACTGCTTTCCTTAACCCCCCCCCCATCCTTTGCGCTGGGCAAGTATGAAAATGCAGTATCTCCCAATGATTTGGTGTGCATAATCAATTGTCTTGTTCTTCATACTGTTGGTTTGAATTTTGAAGAGAATCTTTATCCTTTTTAATACAGATTGCTCAAAGGTAGGGAAAAATTACATAACATGTATGCAAGACCAAAAGTAAGAGCTCGGGAGTCAAGACTGCCAAAGTTGGTGTGTGCTAAGTTGTATAATGAATTTTAGGATGACTATAGGTAGACTTAGATTTAGATTAAACAAAACTTGATCAATGTAAATCATTATTATAAATAAACACGTCAGCTCAAATCATAATACGAGTGCCATCAAATAGTAGAAGCATTATTTAATTCATGTGGAAATGGTTCCCCCATCTATAAACTTGTACTTACTGAAACAAAAAGGAGTGATGCCAAGGGGAACCCACAAAGTAAAATTACACTAATGCTTTCGGTAGTATCCTTCTGCTATATTCTTTGAAAGCCAAGAAACAAGCAAAACTTCACATAAGCACACTAATCAAGGTAAAAAAGAAGAAGTGCGGGGGTGGTCTGAGGAACTTAAGTTGGCTTCCTCATTGATAAACCAAAACATCTGTTAGTCAACAAACAGTCAACAGAAAATCCATGTTTAAGAGATTAACTCCTGCAGTTCGGCAGAAATACACTTCTGCTCGGCCATACTCCACTTCGGCTCAGCAAGGTATAGTTTACTAAGGCATCCACTTCTTATTGGAATATTAAGTAGTACGCCGAAGGGTTTCACTTCGGTCCCGAGCATCAGCCTCGACCTCTACCTAAAAAGGACATACTCTGTATCACTGCGGCCAGGTCAGAGCAGGACTATGTCCCACTTCTGCACTTCAGCAAGCTCTTGCCAGGTTTCAAGTGCGACTTGGCTTCATTATAAGTGGGACCACTTGACCCTATGTACAGTACAAAGTGTGGATACACATCACACCATTCAGTCTACATACGCCAAGGTCACATCAGCAGACCTAGTAATCCTATCCGCATGCCTATTGGTCCCATCAGCAGACCTATAGTATCATAGCCCCTCTGCACAAGAAAACGTCCCCTCTGCCGTCATAGGCAGAGGACGGAGGAGAACAATAAAAGCAAGATAACGGACACAAGAAAGAGGATCTGAAACCATTTTTCTCCACTCCAAGATCGAATTCACAGAGATCTCCCTACTAAAAAACTGTCAGAAAGGAAGATATTCAAATTCTCAAGTACAAACAAACTTAACGACGTTATTTTGGATCATCTCTGATCCTTGGTGAAGATCCGGCTTCATCATTTGGTGCTAGAAGGAGGGTCAAACCTCCGTATTCCTTAAAAATAGTCTTCTAAGGACTTTCTAGGCAACTAGCCTATAAATCCATCAATAAGAGAATGGATAAAAAAGAAGGAAAAGGGTCCAAGCGACCTATGACCCCCAGGAGACACCGGAGATCTCCCCAGCAACAAACGGGATCAGTAGAATCTTCTGTTCCCTCTGTTGCCTTCACCTATGAGGAAACATACACGAGCCATTCGTTATGTGGCTCAGAATCCTAGTATTCCAGGCTGTGGTAAAAGAAATGAAGGGAAAAGCCCCAGTGGCGGAACCCAGTGGGTTACATCTCGGTAATCTTCCTCCGCAAAAAGAACTTCTGGAATACTCTCCAACTCGGCCGGAATATCATATTGGGCCTCAGAGTGGATTCATGGCTGAGGCTAGACGTTCGGAAAAAAGGTCTGGTCGTCAGCAGAGAGGCGGAGCTGTACCCCAGGAAAGATGCTCTGTCAAAATTCGATTGGGGGCCAAGGAAAGGAAAGAAATTATTTACTCGCCTCAAAGGCTCATATCCTCTCCCACATGAGGAAGAAGAGCCTGGCGAAAGATCCTCAGCCCCTAACGGGACCCATTCACAAAAGAAATCATCAACTGTACTGCCTTTATCATCATGATATTGGGTATGATACAGAGGACTCAGGCAGCTTACTCAAGAGATTGGGCGCTTGATCAAGCTCGGCCACCTATAACGATTCTACAATCCGAGGTCGAGGTTGCATAATAGGCTTAATTTTGCTCGGCCTCCGCCTAATGAGAGTTGTCAACCTGGACCTCAACATAGGTTGTCAAGTGATGAAGATCCTGATACGGCTGAACAAAGTCCGCGAGTTCCTGAGCACATAAGGCTGACTTAAAGGCAAAAATCCGCGTCTCAGGCAAACCAGAGTCACGTTCTTCTCGTTTGTATCCAACCGTTTCATGCATAGATTTGTATGCTATTTATTGCCTTGTTTTCTAATGTGCGTTATGATTTTGCTATTGCAAATAAATTGTCCAGATTAAAAGGAGGACTTCTCTCGAACAATTGGGATTTCAGTTCCCCAGAATATATTAGTCGCACAGCTCAACCCGGCACATTCTCCTATCCGGCAACAAAAATTACCCATAAGATTTATCTTCTTATGAAACACAAATCTTTATCTCAGCTGATGGGGCAAAAATATTCTATACAAATTTTTGTCCCGGTCTTATGTTATTGAAGAATAAATCTTGTTCAAATGATGGCCAAGCTCGGCTAATATGATAAAACCCTTAGCAGTGCTGAGGTCAAGTATTTAGCAGTGCTAAAACTTGCTCTATTCAAAAGCCCTTGGCAGTGCTGAGGTCAAGTATTTGGCAGTGCTAAAACTTGCTCTATTCAAAAACCCTTGGCAGTGCTGAAGTCAAGTATTTGGCAGTGCTAAAACTTGCTCTATTCAAAACCCTTGGCAGTGCTGAGGTCAAGTATTTTGCAGTGCTAAAACTTGTTCTATTCAAAATCCTTGGCAGCGCTGAGGTCAAGGATTTGGCAGCGCCAAACTTGTTATATAAAACCTTTGGCAGCACTGAGGTCAAGGATTAGGCAGCGCCAAATTTGTTATATTAAACTTTTGATAGTGCTGAGGACAAGTACTTAACAGTACCAAAACCAGCCCTTGGCAAAGTCAAGGTCAAAGATTCACATGTCAGAGCTAAAAGTATAATCTTTGGAAAAGCTGAAGTCAAATACTTAAACAATGCAAATAAAAACTTAGCAAGTTTGAGACCAAAGGGTGCTACAAAAACCCTAGGCAGAGCCGAGGTCCAATACTTGCATCATAATGATTGAAGCAGCTAAGGGTCGAAGCTGAAGCCAGACACTAAAAAGTAAAAAAGTGAGCTGAAAAATACAAGAAGGAAGGATTAATATTTTCATTCAGAAAGTATGATTTATTACAACTACTGAAGATACATAGGGCGAAGAATCCTATTCTAATCTTCGTCCGCTGGCAAATTTCTGAGATCAGCCCCATTCTTAAACATTTCTAAATGGGTCTCAAAAATCTGTTTGGCTTCAGGGTTGTGTAACTCAGCAATTTCAGGATGTTCCTTATCCAAGGCTGGGTAGACCTTTGAGCAACAGTCAATAGCATAAGTCTGCCCAATCACCATCACTGAACTCTGAAGCTTGATAAGATTATCAGTAAAGCAGTCTGATCTCCTAAACTCATCAACAACTTCTGCCTTTATACTTTCAGCCTAAAGTTCGAATTGCTGAGCCAGTTCAGATCTACTCTTCTGCTCATCCTCAAGTTGTTTCTTGCTATTGGACAGCTCCTGCTCACGAGTGCCAAGCTCTTTTTGGTAGAAGTCCAGTTCAGTCTGAGTTTTGATAGACACCAGCTCAATGTTTTCTACCACCTCTTTTAGCTCATCCACTTGTGAGTAGACAGTGGCCAGCTTAAGGTCAGACTCTTCCTTTCCTTCACGAATCTTGGAATTCTCTTCAGAAAGGGAAGATACTTCTAACCTTAGACCATCCATCACTACTTCAAGTTCTGCCAGCTTGGACTTCGACGGTTTGGCCTCCTCAGCCCACTTTTCATTTGCTCGCTGAAGAACTGCATTCTTTTCAGTCAGTTGCACTACCATTTGCTGCAGTTCTTCAGACTTCCTGAACATGTTGTACTCCTGGGCTCGGTACTGCAACATTCATAAACAAGCAATCAAGCAAAGGCAAAAAAAATTAGCTTACCATAGCCATGTTGGTCATATACGATTTGCAGGACACATCCCAGTCCATGTCATTGTAATGGTTGAAATCTCAGGGCAAAGTGAAGATTTTATTTAATTGCCTTGCCACTTTTGGATCCAGGGCCGTTTCGTCAAAATAATATTCTAGAGTTTTTTTCAAACGCCGATGCCCATAAGAAGATCCTCCTTCAGTTTGTGGACTCTTTCCTAGATCTTTTTGCTGAGCAGATTCTTCAGCATTCGGACCGGATGATCTGGATTGTGGTACTTGAGGAGCTTCGGATGGAATTGGATTTGGATTTGCTTCTGGCATAGGCAGGGGCAGAGGCACTTCAGAAGAGGCCCGCGCCTGAATTTGATCAGAGGAAGAACGCTTTACCTCATTCTTTTTCCTCTTCTTAGGAATCATTTTCTTCAGTTTTGACACCGCATCAGACACCATGGTTCCTGCAAATTCAACAACTGATCAAAATACATGGAAAATATCAAGAGGAATCATAGATATTGAAAAGTTTACAGCATACCCAAAATCATTTTCAAAGCTGCTGAGCTGAGGGTACGGAAATTGTGTGTTGGCCACAGGTGGTCCAGGTCGGCAGCTCTTATAACCGGCCTGTCCATCTTTTTCCAGTCTACGGCCATAGGCAGGTTCAACAATTCGGAGGCTTCATCGCAGGATTTATCGCTTGGCCTCATGTTATCTGCGTTGCCGGACTTCCAATAATTTTTTAGGGTAACCCTACACTTTTTATGAAAAAGAAACATCCCTTCCAATTCTTGGTAAAAGTGGAGATGTTGACGGCATGGTTAATTTCTTTATTATGATACCTCCTACTAACGTAAAACCAGCTATCTTTGTTCTTGCACACAAACATCCCCCTAAAAACAGGGAGGGTAAACTCTTTCCCAGCAGCTCTCAGATAGAGCAGGTAGATGAGGACTACTTTTAGGCCATTGGGCATTATCTGAGGTAACCTAAGGTTGTAGAAATCTAAGATGTGGAATAAAGGTGCTGGAACAGGAAGACTGAAACCAGACTTGAAGTACTCCTCATAAACTGCTTCATACCCTACGGGCGAATCATAAGAAGTTTGATGAGGAAGAGGAAGAAGGGGAAGAAAAGTACTCCTATCAACACTATACAATTGACATAATCGGGACAGATTAGCGGCATTTAAAGTGCACACTGAGCTTTGCACCGCCAGAGATGGAGAACCTTTGTCAATAGACGTTGACGGTACCATGGATTCCGGGGCAATCATAGAAGATTCACCAGTACGGCGCAACCTCCTCAAAGGACGGTTGTCTCCACTGGAATCTGACTTCTCAGAGAAGTGAGATTGAACCTCATCGTTACCCTCAAGATCAGCTGGGTAAGAATAGGCTGACCTGTTCTGATAGTCTGAAGAAGAAGAGATGACAAAAGCCATAGAAGTGAAGGGAAGAGCAGAGCTTACAGAGTTTTGAAGGTTGAAGAGGATTCACCGGAGTTGGGGAAGAAGGAAGCTCTGACGGAGTTAAAAACAAAAAGAAGGTTGGAGAAAGAGAAGGTGCTCAGGGAGAAACGATCACAAATGAAGAGAGGAAAAAGAAAATCTTTCAGAGGAGAATCCGACCTTTTAAAGAGGGAATTGAAATTTGAAGGGGCATAACGCTTCGATTTCCCCCTTTTCTCGATTACCTCAACCACCGAAAAACAATAATTGATTCTGTTGTAACTTGTGTCGGCTTTAAATACTATGGGCGGCCCCATTAATGATGGACATGTCACCAAATTAGCAGAACAGATTTGTCCGCCCTCTCTAATCAGCTCGGCCACACAAAATCTAGGGGAAAATGATAAACCAAAAACAAACATATGTTAGTCAACAAACAGTCAACGGCAAATCCATGTTTCAGAGATTAACTCCTGCAGTTCGGCAGAAATACACTTCTGCTCGGCCATACTTCACTTCGGCTCAGTAAGGTATTGTTTACTAAGGCATCCACTTCTTATTGGAATATTAAGTAGTACGCCAAAGGGTTTCACTTTGGCCCCGAGCATCAGCCTCGACCTCTACCTAAAAAGGCGTACTCTACATCACTTCAGCCAGGTCAGAGCAGGACTCTGTCCCACTTCTGCACTTCGGCAAGCTCTTGCCAGGTTTCAAGTGCGACTTGGCTTCATTAAAAGTGGGACCACTTGACCCTATGTACAGTACAAAGTGTGGATACACATCACACCATTCAGTCTACATACGCCAAGGTCACGTCAGCAGACCTGGTAATCCTATCCGCAGACCTATTGGTCCCATCAACAGACCTATAGTATCATAGCCCCTCTGCACAAGAACACGTCCCCTCTGCCGTCAGAGGCAGAGGACGGAGGAGAACAATAAAAGCAAGATAATGGACACAAAAGAGAGGATCCGAAACCATTTTTCTCCACTCCAAGAGCGAATTCACAGAGATCTCCCTACTAAAAAACTGTCAGAAAGGAAGATATTCAAATTCTAAAGTACAAAAAAACTTAACGACGTTATTCTGGATCATCTCTGATCCTTGATGAAGATCCGGCTTCATCACTCATGTTGCCATTACTTCATCAAGACCAAGAATACGAGCAATGTCGCTGTCTACTTGAAGCACGGGGCAACTACGCTAACTGCACACTTGCATTACCACCTGAGCACGAATCACTTCATAAACAAACAGCTGAGATGTAGCGCTCCGCTCCCGAGCCCTAGCATTGGGAACAGTGCACCCGCCGTATCTTGCTAAGAAGAATACAAATCGTCGAATCAATCTGTTACATGTCAGAAATGACGTAGAAATTTTTTTCTCGCGGAAACATAAATTATAACTTAAATTAAACTCCAATAATCGTTATTACCTTAGTGGATAAAAATTCTGATAATAAAAGTAACAAAGAAGTCTATGAAAATTCCCCAAGGTATAAGTAAGAACAAACAGCTGTAGAGCCCCCTCGTATCCTAGATGCAGCTATCAACTAGCCCACTTCGCTATGTCCGTCTCGTCCTCAACAAAGATATGCTCATAGTCCTATTCCAGCTCACCTGGGAAGTAGGGGTGAGTGACAGAAAATCACCCAGTAGATGCCTGCCTCAAACCAATACAAAACGAGCATACCGAAATGATACAACCGCATAGCACATAAATATAAGATAAAACCACATAGCACATAAATATAAGATAAAGCCACATAGCACATAAATATAAGACAACATGCATAAGATAAAGTAAATGCGATAAGTAAAGCACTCCACATAAAAATGCGCAACTACGTGATGCATGCCCCATCGACGTGTTGATCCCAGGATTGACTGGATGCCTGCAGCCCGTACACTACAATCCCCCTAACCGATGCCCGTGTCCCGTACACCACGATCCACCTTAAACGATGCCCATGGCCCGTACACCATGATCCACCATGACCGAGTATCCATGGCCCGTACACCATGATCCACTCCACTCGAGTGTCTGAGATCCGTACATCTCAACCCACTCCAAATGCAATGCACGTGCCATGAATGCAACCACAAAGTCGCCTGGGGCCCGTACGCCCATCCTCACCATCTCCGGCACTCAATATTTGGCTTCGTAAAATTTTCGAATATTGGAAAGTTGTTATTTATCACCACCCTTATTTTTCCGTAGCTTGTATTAATTTACTAGAATTTTCTACTAATTTCTCCTATGTTTTCCTTATTTAATTCTATTTATTACTATTAATTCTTAATTACTTAAATTTACCAAACTTCAGAAATTAAGTGAAAATAATTTAATTTTAACCTTTTATATTTTCTGGAACTTATTTGAATTTTATTGGTATTTAATTATATTTTCCTGGCCTGATCTGCCACACCCGATACATTTTTTTGAGAGTTTAATGGGCCGCCTTCGGTCTGACCCGCTGGCCAGCCGACCCGGTCTGTTGACGGACCTGTTCTCTTTCTTAATTTAATTATTTATTTATTTATTTAATTGCAGTTCCACCAGTGGCAACGCGCGCTGTGATTCATTTTTCCATCCCAACCTCCATTTTCTCCTATTTCCAGTCTATGAGAACCTATTCTAAGGCCAAAACACAGCTTTTTTAAAGGCTCCTAATGTAAAAGTTCTCCTTTTCCCCCCCAATTCTTTAAGGGTATTTTTTTGATTCAATCATACCATCAAATTCACACATATACACGCACATAGATATAAACAATATGTCTCATGCTTTCCAACATATACAAAAATTTTCAACTTAAACAAATAAAAACAACAAAACACATTAGTATGCCATCAAAGCATGCATGAATCATACCCGTTTGAGGGGGCGAAAAGGCACCTACCTTTTTGACGAATTAACTTCCTACGCGGAATCTTTTCTTTCCAACCCCACTGACCTCAATGCTTGGTGTTGGGCAAATCCTTTCTTTCTTCCTAAAGGCCTCGGATGGTTGCTTTGGAAAAAAACAAAAACTTTAACTTCCACACTTAATCCAGGAAGTTGACAAGTACAACTTTTAACACCTTTTCATTTACCAATATACTTATTCGTTTACCATTTTATTTCCGTTTCAATTCCGTTTTACCTCCTACGTATTTTTTTATGTAAACGGAACTTTTATTAAGAAAAAACCTCACTTTTGGCGGAGTAAAACCATGTTACAATTGTCAGAGTATTTTTACCTCCTACGTATAAGTATGCCCATGTATATAGCAACCCATATATGCCCATTTGCCAATTTAAAACCAACCCCCTTTATATATGCTGAACATTTCGGCCCCTGTTTCCTTTTTTTTCAACATTCAAATTATTACACACACATAAATATCAAGTAAGCAGTTTCATAGCACAACTAACACATATGCATATACTACCTCATATTATAATATTATATAACAAAATCTCCTTTGGCACCAACATTTTGGCCACTGTCCTAACAACCATTAGATGAGCATAAAGAAGAATAAATCCCATTTGGCTGCCAATTTCCATCTCACAGCAAAAGTTCAATTTCCTCGATTTGTGCGAGTGCAAGTTCAATTTTAAGCAAATATAATTGAGGCCCATAATAAGACAACTGAGGCCATGGATCTGTTTATACACAAATATATCTATTTTGAAAAGTAAATATATTTTGGGCCGTTGAGGAATATTCAATTTACTTTCATATGCCATTTTCAAAAATTTCAATAGGAAATATATATCTTTTGGGGCGAGACTTCGGTCCACTCTTCAGCAACCTTTGAATACATCAACATATAAATATATACATATAGGACACATATGGGCAGCGGCAGCCTTACCACCTGCGGCCCGTACCAATATAATTCAACAAGATTTTTAGGCAATTTCTATACATATATACATATAATCAATAAATATGTATAACAAATGCATACGTATATACATCAATATACGCAAATCACAATTGCAAATGCATGATCCGATTTGATATAAAAATAGCATAATAACTTTGTAAAAAGCATAGCAAATATAGCACGTGTACTTACCTCGTGTCTTGATTATACTCTACCGTGCAGGAAGCCAGGTTAAAACGGACAAGAATTGGCGTCTTTCCTTCTCTTGAAGGCGGCGGCCAATTGGGTGGTGTTGGGGGTGGAGCTAGCTGTTTTCTATTTTGCATGATGTGGGGACATTTGTCGTATATAGGTATGCCTAAATATATAAATATGAAGAGGAAAATTGCATCTTTTCCTTTCCTTGCTGCGGGCGGCAACCATTTGGGGGAGAAGAAACAAACAGCATGGCTGTCGAATTTGATGGGACTTGGTTGCTACCGCTGTGGTATTGGGGCTGGGGTGGAGCGGCAGCAATAGGGTAGAAATTTAGGGATTTTGTGTGATATATGTGTGGTATATATAAATGTAAGTTAGGTAGTATTCTAGTGTATTTAGGCTATCTTATTCTAATTTGAATTTGTAATTTGATTTAAACTTTATCTGTTTCACTTTCCTATCCACACTAGGTTTCTTAGAGTTTTTTATCTTCTTTTATTCTTTTTTTTCCTTCCCCCAGTTCACGGGCATAACATTCTTCCTCCCTTACAATAAGTTTCGTCCTCGAAACTTCTGTATTTCGTAATAAGCAACTTAATATCATTTTTCTTAATCCATTCACCTAGATAATGATCAAGCTAAATGTCTCTTGCGTATTCCGATATGCTAACCACTCAACTTCCTTATCATGGCTAAGACCTCCAAATCATTTTTTGTATACTAACAAGGTAATTTCTAAGTCAATTATTCTCCGATTATTTAAGATCATAACCTACTTCTCTTATAATTCTAGAATCAAGCCTAGGGTATTGTGATCGTACTGAGGGTTCCATAACACAGTCATCAGTCGATATTGTACTTATATCTGCGGTCATAGCAGCCCTCTAAGATCAGTTCTTAGGTGTACTATAATCTTCAACTTAATTCTCTATAATTGTAACTTATACCTTCGCTTATACCACTTGACATACATCGTTCAACTTGTAGGACCTCAGGCGCTACCAACTCTACCAAAACCAATTGGTGATAAGAGATGCGCATACCTTAGCCTTATAGTGCATTCAGCACACACAAATGCCCACGGTATTCGACTGTGACTCGGCCCACACGACCTATGCGTCACGAGACAATTGCTACACCCAACAATCTCCCCCTCAGCAATTGCTCCTACTGGGAATCAAACCTGTGACCTTGGCTCTGATACCATTTGTAGGACCTTAGGCGTTACCAACTCTCCCAAAACCAATTGGTGATAAGAGATGCGCATACCCTAGCCTTATAGTGCATTCAGCACACACAAACACCTACGGTATTCGACTGTGACTCGGCCCACATGGCCTACGTGCCACGAGACAATTGCTGCACCCAACATAAGCCAACTGTGTGATGCTAATTTTCAAGTTGAATTTGTGAAAAGAAAATGCATTGTGAAAAGAACGATAAGGTTGTTTTTGAGGCTATTCGTAAAAATGATGTTTACAAATTTAGCACACATGATTTGATATCACAAAATGTTTCTTGCCTAGTTGCCAAAAATGATTTGACTCAACTATGGCATAGACGACTTGGACATATTAGTTTTAAAAATTTCAAAGATATTTGCAAAAATGAAAAAGTCCAAGGTCTTCCAAAATTGAATTTCGAAAACCATGGCTTATGTGATACTTGTCAAAAGGCAAAGCTTGTTAAAACAAGTTTCAAGCCCGAAAGTGAAATCTCCACCACCAAACCTCTACAATTACTTCATATGGATTTATATGGGGATATTGGTACGGCAAGTCTAAGTGGAAAACATTACACCTTTGTGGTGGTAGATGACTTCTCTAAGTACACTTGGGTAATGTTCTTAGCTAAAAAGAATGATGCATGCCAAGAATTTATAAAGCTTTGTAGGAGATTGGAAAATCAAAGAGAAGACACAATTAAGGAAATTAGAAGTGATAGAGGTGGTGAGTTTGATGGATAATTTCAAGAATTTTGTGTATCCAAAGGGTATGGACACAATTTCTTGGCTCTGAGAACTCCTTAACAAAATGGTGTTGCGGAAAGAAAAATAGAACACTTAGAAATGAGTAGAGCCATGCTAAACGAATTTGAGCTACCCACATATTTTTGGGCCGAAGCGGTAAACACCACTTGTCATGTGATCAATAGAGTTTATTTGAGATCATCTCTCAAAAAGACTCCTTATGAGCTTTGGAAAGGTAGAGTATCAAATATTGGTTATTTCAAGGTTTTTGGTTGTAAGTGTTTTACACTTAACACCAAAGATAACTTGGATAAACTCGATTTCAAAGAGGATGAAGGAATCTTTATGGGATATGCTCAAAATAGCAAAGCATTTAGGGTATATAATAAAAGAAGCATGAAAGTTGAAGAATCAATTCATGTCAAGTTTAGTGAACTCATTGAGGATGAACCAAATACTAATGATGATGATGATGAAATAATTGAAGTAAGTCATATAGAGAAATTTGAGAATCCAAAAGGTAATATTGTTATTGACCTTAGGATTGATCCCCTTGAACCTAAGTTTGAAGATGAAGAAGTAGGAGGAGATACCTCAAATTTACCGAATTCATATAAATATAAGAAAGATCACCCTAAAGAGTTAATATTAGGTGAAACTAGTCAAGGCATAATGACTAGGAGGAAATTCAATGACAATGCCTTCATTTCACAAGTTGAGCCTAAAAATGTAAAGGAGGCAATAAATGATGAAGATTGGGTATTAGCCATGCAAGAAGAATTAAATCAATTTGAAAGGAGTGATGTTTGGGAATTAGTTGCTAAACCTAGCGATCATCCCGTAATTGGTACTAAATGGGTATTTAGAAACAAAATGGATGATAAAAGAAACATCACTAGAAACAAAGCTAGGTTGATAGCTCAAGGATATAGAGAAGAGGAAGGCATAGACTATGATGAGACCTTTGCCCCCGTGGTTAGAAGCTATTAGGATTCTATTAGCATGTGTATGCTATAAGGATTTCAAACTATATCAAATGGATGTGAAATCCGCATTCTTGAATGGAATAATTCAAGAAGAGGTGTATGTAGCTCAACCTCCGGGGTTTGAAAATCATGATTATCCACATCATGTATTTAAACTCAAAAAGGCCCTTTATGGACTTAAACAAGCTCCTAAGGCTTGGTATGATAGGTTAAGTAACTTCCTACTTGAAAATGAGTTTTCAAGAGGAAAATTCGTTATTACTCTTTTTATTAAAGAACAAGGAAACCATCAATTGCTTGTTCAAAATTTATATGGATGATATTATATTTGGTGCTACTAATGATTATCTTTGTGAGCATTTTGCTAAATTAATGGAAGGAGAATTTGAGATGAGCATGATGGGTGAACTCAACTACTTTCTTGGTCTTCAAATCAAGCAAACTCAAGATGGAGTGTACATATCTCAAACAAAGTATACAAAGGATTTACTCAAGAAGTACAAGTTTGAGGATGGAAGAAGTGTAAGCACACCAATGAGCACAAGTACAAAGCTTGACAAAGACGAAAAAGGAAACCCGGTTGAGGTAATCAAATATAGGGGTATGATTGGTAGTTTACTTTATTTAACCCTAGTAGGCCGGATATCTTGCATGCTATGTGCTTATGTGCTAGATTCAAAGTATGCCTAAGGAATCACATCTAGTTGCAATTAAACGTATCTTTAGGTATTTGAAAGGAACCTTGAACTTTGGATTGTTTTATCCCAAAAATGGATGTTTTGATTTAAGAGGGTATAGTGACTCCGACTATGCCGGAAATCTTGTTGATAGAAAAAGAACCTCTGGGACATGTCAATTCCTTGGACATTGCTTAGTTTCTTGGTTCTCCAAGAAACAAAATAGTGTGTCACTTTCAACGGCGGAATCCGAATATGCATCGGCCGCTTCGTGTTGTGCGCAACTACTTTGGATGATCAACACCTTGAACGACTATAATGTTAAGTTCGATAAAGTTCCCATCCTATGTGACAACACACCAGCCATAAGTATGGCACAAAACCCTGTTCACCATAGTGGGACCAAACACAATGAAGTGAGGCATCACTTCATAAGAGATTGCATCCAAACAAAATTGGTATGCATTAAAATTTGTTCCAACAAATGACCAACTAGCGGATATCTTCACTAAATCCCTTCCCACTGAGACATTCGAATCAATTAGAATAAGACTAGGGATGATAAACAATGGTTAGAGGGTCAAAACTGTCAAAAATGCATATTCCTGCCTACATCGATCGATCAATGTGGCAGTTTGAGAGACTGATGTCAAACAAGATATCGATCGATCTATGTCCAGGACATCGATCGATCAAAGTCCCAGACATCGATCGATCGATGTCAGCGGGACAGGGTTATTAAAACCTGCAACTCTTTTCTTCCTTTTCACTTTCCTCCTCCAAAAACGAAATCCCTAAAATTTTCTTCGCCCCAAACGATCAAATCTCTTCTTCTACACTCAAAATCCTTGCCAAAATCTCCATCTTTTCTACAAATCCAACCTTATTCTTCAAAATCTTATCATTTCCATCTCTGTTTTTCAAACAAATCCGAACCCTAACTATTCAATGGCACCAAGAACGAAAAATCCTGCAAAAAGACAAAGAACCTCTAAGGAAGAAGCTATTACGCCACAACAATCTAATCCTCAAGTGCCAACGGGGTCTAGGACGCATGGTTTGAGGAAGAAGGCCACTTCCTCTCATGGAGCTATGCTAAGTGAAACTAGGAGTAGGCTAACCATCAATAATTTTGCAAGGCTCAAATCCGGAGAATACAAAGATGCCTTGAAAGAGCCTACGGGAACAAGTAAATTCGCCTACATAACACTTAGAGCCCAATTTCTATTTATTGAATGGGAGCAAAAGAAGAGGTCTACCATTCCATTAAAATTGCTCAAAATTGAGGACATTTTGAGCAGTGAGGAATTAAAACCAATCATTGATTGGTTTGATGTTCAAAAATGGAGACCTGTTTGGGAGGTCTCACAGATGACCAATATGTCTACCCGATATACTAGAATGTTTTATGCAAATATGTGGGTAGAAAATAGAAATGGGGTGCCTTATGCTTTGAATACAATAGTAGAGGGACAGTTGTTGATGTTTACCTCTAAAACCATCAATGAACTGCTTGAAGTTCCGGATGAGGGTTGGGAAGATTTTGACCCCTGGAGGTGGGACACTTATAATTACCAAGTCTCTGAGGACGAGGTAAAAGCATTTCTTGGATTTTACCCCACCAAGAACACAAATGACATGCCTCTGGTATATAGGGTATTGCTCGCTATTGTGACTTTTTGTGTAAATGGCAAGTTGGCTAAACTCTCGAGCAATCTCGATTTCTACATTGCTTATCGTATTGCTATGAAGAAGAGTGTAAATTTTGGGGAAATTGTGTTTGCAAACATGTTGGAAGCCGCCACCAAGAAATCCAAAGCACTTCCATATATCAATCTCATATATAGATTTCTTAAAAAGGCTAATGTGGAGTTGAATGACGAATACACGGATCAAATAACCAACAAAGACTTCTACACAAAAGCAAATATTCAACAAATCCACAAGTCCCGGAAAGAGGCACAAAAGCGGGGTGGACAACCAGAACAAGACAAAGACGAACCTGAAGATCCCATTCCTCCACCATCCTCCACTAAACCTCCCATAGCACCCTCTCTTCATCCTTCACCACAACCGCCTCCACAACCAAGCTCCACTTCCCAAAAGGACAAAGGAAAAGCACCAATGGAAGAAGCTAGTGACTCAGAAGATGAATTCAATGCGGAGGCTGAAATTGACGACATCCGTCATACACTTGGTCAATGGGGGGAGGATTTGACCACGGAAGCAGTACGTATTGATGATCTCCAAAAGGAATATAAGAACCTTCAGGACCGTGTCAACACAATAGAAACAAAGGTTGACACTCAAGTCACGGCATTGCAAACGGAGCTGAACGCTGAACGTTCAAAAGACGAAATATCAAAAGTTGAAAACAAAGCTCAAGGCAGCCCTCTCCTGATTGTGTTTCTCTTCCGATCAATAATAGTTCTTTATGGTTCTCCATTTTCTCCGTAGCTATAGATAGCTTAGAAGTTGAGATTACTCTTTATCTCATGAACTTCTTTATTGATAATTGGTATTTAAATTCTCTAGTTTCGTGTTTCTTATTTTGATGCAAAAAGGGGGAGAAGTAATTGGTTTTGGTTGGCATGATTGGGGGTTTTGGTTGGCATGATTGGTCATTGTCATGTGGTTGGCATGTTTGGGCATGTTTTGGCGTATGGTTTGATTGAGCATGATTGTCCTAAGTTGGCTTTATTATCTTGATATGATATTGGTGTTTTGCATAATATAGCTTAGTTTGAGAAGTTGAATTTGGTATAGCATGGCATGAAGTTTCTTGGTATGCTTGATAGTCATTGCTTACTTTGTGATGATATCTTGAAAGGGTAAAAATGTGAGATTCGATGCATGGGTTGAGGGGGAGTATTTTGCATGGGTTGATGGAGAGTGTTTTGGTATTGATATCACATTTATTGATCTTGGGTAGATTGTATGTTGAAAAGAAATTTTTGATGTGTTCACATGATGAGGGAGCATGAACTAAGGGGGAGTTGTAAAATATCAAGTTTAGTTGAAAATGTATCATGTAAAAACATTTTTTGAATCATGGTTTTGAAATCATCAAAAAGGGAGAGATTGTTAAGTTATAAATTGTTTTGATGATGAAAAGATGTTTTAAATAAGTTAAATTAATGTTTGAGACTTGATACAAGATGAAAAAATTACACTATATCAAAAATGGTTGAGATTGGAACTCACTGTCCAACATCGATCTCTCAGGCTGGGGACATCGATCGATCGATGTCACTTCAGTCTCTGACTTCGATCGATCGATGTCAGTCAAAAAGGTTTCTGTTCAACATCGATCTCTCAACCCAGGGACATCGACCGATCGATGTCACTTCAGTCTCTCCTCAGAGAGACTTCGATCGATCGAGTCAGTCAGAAAGGTTTCTGTCCAACATCGATCTCTCAATCCAGGGGACATCGATCGATCGAAGTGACATCAGTCTTTCCCAGGGGGACTTTGATCGATCGATGTCAAGCAGTTTCAAAAACTGCAAATTTTCTGAAGGACATTGATCTCTCCCCCAGGCACTTCGATTGATCGATGTCCCCTAGAATTCAAAATTTTCTAAACGTTGGAACAAAATCCAAGAGAGATTCATGGTATTTTCTCTATCCAATCTTGCTCAAATTTCTTGTAGACTTTAACCCAACATATTACATGCTTCTTTGACTATTGTATCCATGTCTAAGCAATCCTAGGTTGGCTATTGAGGATCAAATTACTCCATAGGGTGGCTCAAGACTATTTGAACATTATCTTGACATTTGGATACCTTGTGAAGACTTGGTGGAGCTTCAAAAACGTGGTGAACTTCATCTATAAATAGAAGAGGCTTGGATGAGGCAAAGACACACTTTCAACATCATTTAGCTTCATTATTCATTGTTGTATAGTTCTCTCATATTTGTAAATTTGCTTAAAGCTTGTTAAGATTTTCTTTGCTCTTTATTGATGTATATTAAGAGATAGAGAGTCAAGCACAAGAGGAACCATAAATATTTGATCTCTTGCTTGTGCTTAGACTAGTGAGAAAGTGTGAACCTTACTATATTTCTTCAACCCAGTGTGAGAAGTTCTTGAGAGAACTTTGTTGAAGTTGTGAAGTAGCAAGAAGTTGTTCTTGCTAAGAGTTGTAGTTTTTGTAGTTGCACAAGTATGTTTTGTGCAAGAAGTTGCTATTGTTGTTGCTTACACTAAGGTGTTAGTGTAAGTGTTGCTATGGTTGTTCTTATTGTCTTTAATAAGAAGAGTAGTTGTTGAAAATCCACTTTGGCAACAAAGTGGTAGTGGAGTAGAATCATTTACGATTCGAATCACTCTATATCCGGTGTACTCATTCATTGCTTCTCATCTCCCATTCTTACTCTGATTTTGAATTTCTTTTGAGTTGAGTCACACAAGAAAAATTCTGCAAAAATGTCAAACACTCTATTCACCCCCCCTCTAGAGTGTGTTTCGGGCCTAACAAGGGCTACATAAATAAATAAAATCCCGGACAGTATCGCCCGTCCTTCAACTAAATATATATATATATATAAATATAAATATATATGTGTGTGTGCGCGCGCGTGCGTGTGTAAGTAGGTTGGATAAGTAAACGTGTGGAATTTCTAAATGGTTTGCATGAGCACTGGCCGAAATTGATTACAAATGTTTGGAGAAATTCGGCCAGCTTAGGAAATTTCAAAAATATTAAATTTTATATAATATAAGATATGTATGTTTATATATATGTATAAAGGTTGAACTTTTGGGAGAAAGTGAGGCTACTAGCCGTGTGAAACGGGGAAATTAACATGGCTATGGTAGCCCACCATAAATGAATGCAAATTGGTGCATGATTTCATAATTTATAATATGAAGTATATATATATATATATATATATATATATATATATATATATATATGGAATTTATAAACTGGTAAATTTTGTAATGAGTATGTATCAAGGCCGAGACTTGTACATGGAATTGGAGAAGAATATATTTCGGCCAAGGCTAGATTTTGACATAAGTTATGAATTAATTTTGATAAGTGTATAAATTATAAGTCATGATTTTTTAGGCGAGATAAGTCGGAGTATCGGTATTGATTTTGGCAAAAACTGATGGCAGATTAAGTTGGGACTTTGAAGGATTTGATAGTGGGTGGGGGAAAAGTGGGTCAAGGGAGTAGCGCGTACGTATATGCGCGTATATGTGCATGTATGGGCGTAGAAATATATGGTGTATACATACAGGACTCGGAGTGATGGAATTTGGTATTTTAGGGTTTTTGAACTATTTGGATTATTTGTTTGGAAATTATGTGATGATTGGAGGGTATTTTGGTAATTTTGATAATTTTGATATTTTGGTCCATTTTGGTAATTTGGACTAACTTTGGTACTAGGAAATAATTTTGAAAAGTTTCATTTGCATATTTTTGGAAATTCACCCCTACACTTGAAATATATTTTTAAGCCGGATTGGTTCCAAACAAACGGAGCATCCGGGCATATTGGCTATTTTGGATATAGAGCGTCTAGACATATTGGCAGCCATTAGGGCGTCCTAGCATAATGGTTATTGTGATATAGAGCGTCGTGGCATATTTACTATTGGGGGACCAATTCGTAGGTCTTACGGTATAAGTCATTTGAAGGGAAAGTGCTATAGCCATTGCATTTTTTGGACCGTTTTAGTCGGGTTTTGAATATTTTGGACCGAGTTGTCCTCGGATTTGGATATTTGGATTTTGGACCAGTTAAGCGGGATTTGGATATTTGGATTTGGACTGGTTAAATCGGTTTTGGAAACTTTTGGACTTTGGAATTTTGGGCCTTTGATGTTGGGCATTTTGACGTCGTATATTTGGAAAATTGCATCATCGATTTTGAATTTTGTTACATACTTTGTTCGGTCTATTTGTTATATTTGATTTTGGATGTTAGGGGCAGAACAGTAAATTTATTTACGAATGAGAAGCATGCTATTATTTTACATTGTTACTTATTTTGTTACACTTGCTTCTCCGTATATGATCCCATGGTAAGTACAGTTATTGATGCCTGCAAGACGTGGGCTCCAACAATTCCACCTTCCAAACGTCCTTCACAAAGGGTTAGGCACAAGGAAGAAGACTTCCCCTTGCTTCCTTAGTGATAAAAGTGTGTGGATCAAACGAGCAAGACCAACACTTCAAGATGGTCGTTGATCAGGGAAACCAATATGGCCCTCCTGGATGGCACCTTTTAGCAATGGCAACACCTTCAAAATGCTCAACTTTGAAAGATCTTAACTTAGTTTTTTAATTCAAAACCAAGAAAACAAAGTATCACACAAAGCGAAAGGAAATATCAAGAATTGTTATTCATCAAAAGGTCCCCCCCATTTCATGCGCCCTAAAGGCTCTATTTATAGGCTGAAAATTTCGTCCTTATCAGCCTTAAGATGAGTAGAAATTATTTCAAATAAGCTAGCTAACACATGTTTGAAAATTGAAAATTGTTTGAATTCAAAACTAAAACAAATTCTAGCAAAAATATGAAAAGCTTGCAAGATGCTATCTCTAATGTATCCAGCCATGTATAATGGTGAATGTAGGTGTTGGAGACTTGATTTGATGTGGATGAAGTGGTTGTAATTGAATTCAAAGGTTGGTTGAACATTGAATTCAAATTGAGTTCGAGTTTGAATTCAAATCTGGATTCAACTTTGAATTGCGATCTCATCTTCTCCTTACTCAAGAATGGCGTGTGGATGTCCTCAAGGTGGCTGAAATGTTTGAATTCAAAGGTTGGTTGAAGATTAAATTCAAATTGAGTTTGAATTTGAATTCAAATTTGGATTCAACTTTGAATTGTTGACTTATCCTTCTCTTTATCCCCAAGATGGCGTGTGAAATGGGGGAGATTGTGGCTGAGATCTTCTTGAATTTGAAGACTAAAATTGGTTGAAACTTGAATTCAAATCAAGGTTGAATTTGAATTCACGTTTATCTTCAAGTTGATATTCACTTTGTCTTCAATTTGGCCGCCCTTATCCTTGTTGTTTGAAGATAATTTTGAACTAACTTTGAACTTGAAAATGCCATGTTGGATTGTCTTTGTTGAGACAAACATTCTTTTCAGACAAACATTCCTTTTGTCTCTTTTTTAGGGTGCACACGCTTCTAATGCTATTTGTGGTCCTCCGTTTGGCTTGTAACTTATTATGTACCTAGTTACCTACAAGGCAAACACAAGGAAGCAAGGATCACAAGAAAAAAAGACATACATTTGTTTATTTTATTGAAAGACGCCTATATGCATGAAAAGTGATGCATGGAATGCAACCTAAGACTAAGATAAACTTTGTCTTGTATTTTGCACACCTTGGACCGCATCATTCCCTCCTTCCTAGAAAAGATTCGTCCAGAATCTTACTATGTATGTCATGCGGGAGAAAGATCCTCAATAATGCAACAAAGATACAAGACACATATATGCACACTTTCATCCTAAGATGTTTAGGGTGAATGAGTAATGCAATGACAAAACATGTTCTTAGCAACTCATAAAAGCTGATTTGGTCATGCATTGACAATAAGTAAGTCCTCTTCCTCACATGTTTTGGATGCATTAGGATCTGATTTTCAAATTTTAGTTGATAATACGCATCATCAAATCCTATAGGGGGTGCATGACAAGAGGTGTTCAACAGAGGTTTCTTTGTAGTGTTTTTAGGATGTATAACTAATACAAGCTCATAGTTATCGTGCATTTGATCCTCACACAAGGTCAGCACATAAATGTCAGATGATGTATCATGATGTGGTGACAAAATTAACGTGTTTGGAGTTGTGATATTCATGTCGCCATTATTGTCATTGGCGCTCCTTAAAACTTCCAAATCCGGTGAATTTAAACTATCATGCTGATCAAAGCACAAATCAGCACTAACATCTAGATTATTATCCTCAAAATCAGTTTGCAACGTAACGTCAAGTGGAATGCCATATTCATACTCATGTAAATTGGAATTTTCATGGGATGGAATGTCACTATCAACACACTCAAACAAAGGATTATTATAGACAACCCATTCATGCTTCTCAACATTATCATGTTTGTCACCTAAGACACCATTATTCTCACTTGAAATGTCACTCCAATCATCTTGTAAATCAGCATGTAAATCAAGCAAATCATGTGAATCATGCGAAGCACAAACAACTTTAGATTCATGCTCATCACTTTCAGTACGCAAGTCAATCTCATGCATATGAACACTATGAACATCGACAAGTCTCCTAAGACCTTGCAATTTATTAAGGAGGTCTAATCTGTGCACCTTTTGTTCTTCTACTTCTAAAAGGATTTCAGGGTTTCGTTCTTTTTGTGCTAGAAATTTCTTACGAATGTCAGCATTACGTTCTAAGAACTTCACACAGTCATGTTCATTCAGCACATCAACTTTAGCATCATGAACGACATGTTTATCAATCGAAATTTCATCATCATCATCATAAGAATCATGCTCAATACCAACACTAAAATCAAGCGAATCAATTTCGTAATAAGCTTGATTGAAGCCTTTTACCATTACGTGATAGAGGTATCTAATGTAATCTTCCATGGAATCCATGAGTAATCTGAAATTAATCGAGCAACAAAGAAAGGAAATACTAACACAAAGACGAAAGAGATTTCGTTACGTTAGTGGGAAAAGAAAACAAAATACGGGCACTCCTCTTTCTTTAATCTCCACTCTCTTACCACTTTGCTTCTTGGACAACCTGAAGTTAATAAGATTCAAAGTGATCAATTAAGAAAGTGTTTTGCCAATGCTTCTCCAAATCACAACGATCGCCACTTGTTTCTTCCGTTTGCTTTCAAGTTGCACCAAATCGTATCAAAATAGAATCAAGTGAAATGGACACAAACTTGAACTTTCTACTAAGATTCAAAGAAAATAAGCAACTAAAATTGATGTATAAGGCTGAACAAAAGATGAACTAAGGGTTGCCGTGGGCAATCTTTAGTTAATTTTGATTCTATGCACTTACTATCCACAAAATGGTTCAAGTCATGCAATAATCGAGCAACCAAGTGTGTGATTGGTTCAAGAAGAGCAGGATAAGGCGAATGAGACGTGGGAGGACGGTTGTATGCAGCAAAAACGAAATACGGTATCCAAGGTTTTCAAATTGTACCAAAAAAATCTCAAGTAATGCACAAATGTTTTGCCCTTTTTCTTTTCTCTTGTTCTTTTGTTTTTTTCCCTTCCTTGCTGTTTTAATGTGAGCAAGGTTCGGATTTCCCCTTTTTTATTAGGGGCAGAATTGGAATTTCATGCGTTTTGAACTCAGAACTTTTGTTTTTGGGCAGAATAGTGCAATGAACATAAATTGCAGTTTGCAACCTTGAATTGCAACAAAATAACCTTGGAAAGTGAGGAAAATTGAGGTTGGGCGGAATTGGGATTAGGGTTAGGGTTTTCAATTTAGGGTTTTTTGAACGTTTTGGGTATTTGCAGGATTGGGGTTTTGGGAATTGACTGTACGGTATATATGGCTATTTGGGTTGGTAATTGAGGTTGGTGTAGTCAATTTGGATAATGGAGGGGTGTAGTAGGGTAGAATTGAACAAAATTCAAATTCTAGGGTTAGGGTTTTTTTTGAATGAGTTGGGAACTTTTGATTCTGATTTTGTTTGGCGAAATTGGGTTGGGGATTTTTGTTAAGAGTGTAAATAAGGAAGTTTGGAATCTGGTTGGTGAGTTTTAGGGTCGGGTTCGGGTGGGGTTGTTTGGGCCATGGGTTTTGGGAATGGTTTTAGGGTTTTGTTCATGTTGGAAATGGCTTGTGAAGACAAACACACGTAGGACTAACTTGATTTATAGCATGAAATCAATCACAATGTGAATCACAAGATGCATACAATCATCACCAACTAAAAGCTTCGGTAGCAACAAAATGATTTGAAACCGAGGTAGCTTTATAGGCTGATGGTTGTAGTAAAAGAGCTGAATGTAACCTAAATGCACAAACCCTAATTGCTCAAGTTGAATGATAAAATTCAGATGTTTGATGCCCAAGATATTTAAAACGTGACACTAGAACAAGAATAAACAAAGATGCTAGAATGATGAATAACAAGACTCAACAAAAAGCAAAGAACTCAAAACAAATCTGGATCTTTTTTTGGTATGAAATGCAAATGATGTGTAGAATTAGAGGTAGAAGAAGGACACAACTGAACTTGAAATGACTAGACTCAAACAAAAAGGAAATGATAGATGGTGGAATAGAGTAACCTGCGCTCTGATACCAATTTGATGCGTGCAAGACGTGGGCTCCAATAATTCCACCTTCCAAACGTCCTTCACAAAGGGTTAGGCACAAGGAAGAAGACTTCCCCTTGCTTCCTTAGTGATAAAAACGTGTGGATCAAACGAGCAAGACCAACACTTCAAGATGGTCGTTGATCAGGGAAACCAATATGACCCTCCTGGACGACACCTTTTAGCAATGGCAACACCTTCAAAATGCTCAACTTTGAAGGATCTTAACTTAGGTTTTTAATGCAAAACCAAGAAAACAAAGTATCACACAAAGTGAAAGGAAATATCAAGAATTGTTATTCATCAAAAGGATCCCCCCATTCCATGCGCCCCAAAGGCTCTATTTATAGGCTGCAAATTTCGTCCTTATCAGCCTTAAGATGAGTAGAAATTATTTCAAATAAGCTAGCTAACACATGTTTGAAAATTGAAAATTGTTTGAATTCAAAACTAAAACAAATTCCAGCAAAAATTTAAAAAGCTTGCAAGATGCTATCTCTAATGTATCCAGCCATGTATGATGGTGAATGTAGGTGTTGGAGACTTGATTTGATGTGGATGAAGTGGTTGTAATTGAATTCAAAGGTTGGTTGAAGATTGAATTCAAATTGAGTTCGAATTTGAATTCAAATCTGGATTCAACTTTGAATTGCGATCTCATATTCTCCTTACTCAAGAATGGCGTGTGGATGTCCTCAAGGTGGCTGAAATGTTTGAATTCAAAGGTTGGTTGAAGATTGAATTCAAATTGAGTTTGAATTTGAATTCAAATTTGGATTCAACTTTGAATTGTTGACTTATCCTTCTCTTTATCCCCAAGATGGCGTGTGAAATGGGGGAGATTGTGGCTGAGATCTTCTTGAATTTGAAGACTAAAATTGGTTGAAACTTGAATTCAAATCAAGGTTGAATTTGAATTCACGTTTATCTTCAAGTTGATATTCACTTTGTCTTCAATTTGGCCGCCCTTATCCTTGTTGTTTGAAGATAATTTTGAGCTAACTTTGAACTTGAAAATGCCATGTTAGATTGTCTTTGTTGAGACAAACATTCTTTTCAGACAAACATTCCTTTTGTCTCCTTTTTAGGGTGCACACGCTTCTGATGCTATTTGTGGTCCTCCATTTGGCTTGTAACTTATTACGTACCTAGTTACCTACAAGGCAAACACAAGGAAGCAAGGATCACAAGAAAACAAGACATACATTTATTTATTTTTAAAGAAATACAATCTCTGAAGAATAATGTACAATCTTATTTATCTTCAAAGAATATACAGATGAATGGAACTATTGGTTTCTCAAGAGAGAAAACCTCTAACCTTCTACCTACAGTTTCTCTTCTATTTATATACATGTTTCCAACGGTAGTATTGAAGTAGCCAATGGCTACTTTTCCTAATAATAAAAAACAGTAAATACTTTTTCCTATTTACAAATATTCTTCTATTTTCTACACTCCCCCTCAAGCTTGGTGTAGATATTTACACAACCAAGCTTGGTAGACAGTCGTTGGAACGTTAGACTTGAGACAGATTTTGTCAAAATATCTGCAACTTGTTCATGCAATGGAATATATTGAATGTCTAGTGTTTTGTCCTCCAACTTCTCTTTGATGAAGTGTCTGTCAATTTCCACGTGTTTTGACTTATCATGACGCATGGGATTTTCAGCCATGTTGATGGCTGATATATTATCACAGTACAGCCTTATACAAGCAGCTTGAGCGCAGTAGAGATCAAGTAGTACTCGTTTAATCCACAGACCTTCGCAAATGCCTAAGGCCACCGCCCTTAATTCAGTCTCAGCAGTGCTTCTTGCAACAACGGACTGTTTTTTACTGCGCCAAGTAACCAGGTTTCCCCATAAATATGTG
This sequence comes from Eustoma russellianum, assembly GCA_036186865.1. Classification (NCBI taxonomy): domain Eukaryota; kingdom Viridiplantae; phylum Streptophyta; class Magnoliopsida; order Gentianales; family Gentianaceae; genus Eustoma; species Eustoma russellianum. The sequence continues at coordinate 11,279,819 of AP025068.1, forward strand.
GCATATCCAGAAGTAGACCTCATGTCCCCTTTTGAGCCTGCTCAATCTGCATCTGTGAATACTTGAATCGTTCTGTCTTCAGTTTTTCTAAAAAATAATCCCTGTCCTGGAGCACCTTTGAGATACCTAAGAATTCTCATTACAACACTCAAATGATAGGCATTAGGGGAATGCATATATTGACTAACAAAGCTTACTGCATAGCATATATCCGGACGAGTATGAGAGAGATAAATGAGTTTACCTACTAATTTTTGATACCTTAACTTATCTACTGCAGATTCGGTATTGCTGTTTTCCAGTCCTTTATCAATGATTTTTCCAGGTTCCAAAGGGGTAATGGCTGGTTTACAGCCAGTCATACCTGTTTCGCGTAAAAGATCAATAATGTATTTCCTTTGAGAAATACAAATTCCATGAGATGATCTTGCCACCTCCATTCCTAAAAAATATTTCAACTGTCCCAGATCTTTAAGTTCAAATTCCTTGGCAAGCCGTTGCTTAATTGATCGAATTCCATGTTCATTATTACCCGTGAGTATGATGTCGTCCACATATACAATTAAAACAGTGATTAAATGTTTATCGGTGCAAACAAAGAGTGTGTGGTCACTATGGGCTTGTTTGAACCCATATCTAAGTAGGACTTTAGTAAATCTAGCAAACCATGCACATGGGGACTGCTTTAACCCATAAATAGACTTCCTGAGTTTACATATCATATTCCTACTCTGAGTTGTTTTATACCCTGGGGGAATTTCCATAAACACTAATTCCTTTAATTCACCATTTAAAAAGGCATTCTTGATGTCTAACTGATATAGTCTCCAGTCTAAATTTACTGCAATAGAAAAGATAATTCGGACAGTATTCAACTTTGCAACAGGAGCAAATGTTTCCAAATAATCAATCCCATACCCTTGTGTAAAACCCTTTGCAACAAGTCGGTCTTTATACCTACTAACTGATCCATCTGAGTTATATTTTATAGAAAACACCCATTTACATCCAACAGGTTTTTGTGAACATGTGTTAGGAACAAGATCCCATGTGTGATTTTTAACTAATGCACGCATCTCTTCTTCAACAGCCAGTTTCCACTTTGGATTTTGAAGAGCTTGATCAATGTTGTTTGGTATGATCTCCTTATCTAAATTAACAGTGAAAGCTTTAAAAATAGGATGCAGTTTAGCATATGAAATATAATCACATAACGGGTGCTTTGTAGGAATATGAGGGTTTGAGTGATTTCAAAATAAAGAAATTTGAATATATATATATATATATAAACGTTGGATATATATATATATATATATATATATATATATATATATATATATATACACACAAGTGTACATGTATGCATGATAACTTGCCTTATTTAGCTTATATATTATGTTGCCGTATTAACGAGCCATGAAGCTTTAAAGCTTACATCATATGGCGAACATTTGTTGAGTTTATACTATTTTCAGGTGCCACAATTAATGAACTAAAGTAGTTCATTAAGTGAAGTACTTAGTTTAATAAACTAAGTAGTTCATTAAAGGAAGATGCATTTGGAAAAGACATGAAGGCAACATGGCTATGGAAGGAAAGTTCTCTCCTCCTCCCCACATCAATTTCACACGCCATATATACATAATATATATATATTTTCAGATTTTTTAAAAAAAGGCACATACACATTTATTCCAACGTACTATCGACACGTTATATATCTTACGAACGTATGATTACGTCACACCATTATACTTAACTCATATTTATGAGTATATTCAGATCTTATATCATATGATATAAGATATGGTGATGACAAATTAAATACGACACGATAAAAGGTTCTAAACCGAAATTTGTCGTATCGGGCGATACCGAAACTTCGCCAACGTGTCACGTACTTGCCATAAATAAATGGCCAGCCCATATACATCGAAATTTATTAAAAATTTCGTGCCATACACTGTATATTGAGACAAAAATACTTTCCATGTTGGCACACACAAATCATCCCACATTTAGGCCAAAATGTGAAGATTCCAATTTTATTTTTGTCACATGTTTATGGTACCACTTTAAATCAGCCAAGTGCTGAAAATTAAAGTATATATTATATATATTATGTATAACATAATATATATAGCATGTGCAAAAGTTGGAATTTAAATTAGAGAAAAATCGGGTAATCGATAAACATCGAAAATTCGGTTTTCTACGCACTTGACATGGAACGTTTTTCTTGAACATGATGTGGCACGTATCTAGACACTTTGTACATATAATATACATCTTAAAGTGTTCTAGAAAATTAAATTAAGGGCTGATTGGAATATTATATGTGTGTAATATTAAATGTGCACTATTTTTCAAAGTTAGCAAAAATAAATTTCAGCACATGTATATACACTCTCAAAACGTCATTCCAGCTGAGATGGAGCACATGTGGAACCTTGTTGGCATGTTGATTGGTCAAGAATCAATCATACAATGTTGATGAATCAAAGAGAGAAGCTACAAAAGGTAAGTTTTCAACATACACCTCTCTTATGTCACATGCTGAAAATTTCAGCATGTCACACACCTTGTGGCCGTTTTCTTCATTGTTAAGGAAGATAAATTGTCAATTTTTTCATTAAGGAATAAATCAAAGGAGTTATGGAAATGATTTGAATTGTATTAAGTGTGATATTCTTCATATCACACATGCTGAAATTTTTCAGCATGTGTGAAAATGTTGTGGCCGAATGTAACCTCCTTTTGGTGTCCAAATTCATTCTCAATCTTGAAGCAAGACTTACCTTAAATAATGGATGAATTTTTATGGAAGAAATTCAAAGAAAAATGGAAGAAATTCAGATTTATTTCATGTGGTTAATGCTGAAAATTTCAGCATTGAATCACCTTGTGATGGCCGAATTTTTCAAGGGTGGAAGGAAGGATTTTTGTGTCTCACACTTTATGACAAATTGTGACTATTATGGCATGATTTAATAATTGATTATTTGGCATATATTTAGTGTTTTTTTCAGAATATCCATGTCATCAAAATGATGACAACATTGAGCCAATCAAAAGGTGCCAAGTAAGCAATGACTAAATGATGGTCCAATGGAGTGATGCCAAGCAAGCAAAACATTGTCACCATGATGTCTCACACTCTCTCAAGCAATTAAAAGGAAATTTTCAAGAGGGGGAAGAGGATATAGGGGGACGGCTGGACCTATAAGGGAAGAAGAGAAGAACAAACAAAAACAACACCAAGACTTGCATTCAAAAGTGATCAAAGTGACAAAGCTTTCTTCTCCTACACTTTCTTTCTTTCTTCTCTTGTAAAAAGCCTATTGTACTTTACTTCTTTCATTCTTGAATAGGCTTCATAGAAACCACCATTCATTCATCTTTGTACAAGATTGATCAAGGTGTGATCAATCTTCATTCTAGCGAGGTGGTGGTGTTCGTGCAAATTGTACTCACAATACAAGGTTTGTAAAGGGTTGGAGTTAAGGTGTAACTCTATCAACCCTGCGGTAAGGTGTACTGCGTGTGTGAAATTAGTGTGAACCAAGGAAGGTGTTCCTTGAAGACTGGAGTAGGTTGTTTATAACCGAACCAGTATAAAATTCTTGGTGCAATTTACTTTCTGCATTTACGTTTCAGTTTCTGCGCTGTTTACTCATATTGTTCACGTTCGCAAAAATAGTAAACGTTTTCTAAAAATTATAAAAATTTCCAGAAACATACATAAACGTTCTAGGGTTAATTTGGCACAAGTTTCAACCCTTTTGGACAAGTATAGGTCAGTCAAACATCAAAAGTTCTGAGACTAGTGCAGTCTGATTTTCAGACTTGCAAAGGTTGAGACTTTGGTGGTATTTGACCTACTTCCCAAAAGAATTTTCAAAAACTGTTTCAACCCATTTCAATATAGTGTGTGAGAAGTTATTGGTCAAATTTTCAGATCATTTGGACATTCACACAAATAGGAATTAATTTTTCAAAACCATCTACCGTTTCTGGCAGATTTGCACAATCTGAGTGCCAACGGTTTTTGAAGGGGTTAAAGGTTGAATTTTGATTTGAAATTTTTAGGGGACCCTCATAACATCTGAGGCTAAGTTCTCTCAAAATTTCATAATTTTTGGAGACCTCTAACCTGGTTTTAAAAACGTTTTAAAACAGGTCCTGAAAACAGAATCTGTTTTCAGAACTTGAATTGTTCAAGGTTAAAGAAATTTTAAAAAGTACACTTTCCGCACCATCTATTCAACCCCCCCCCCCTTCTAGTGGTGCCTTGCAGATCCTACAAGTGGTATCAGAGCGCAGGAATACTCACGACAAGGAATCCAACGATTCAGTGAGATGGCATCCACAAATCTCAAAACCGAACAAGAAGGTATGTCGAGCCAAAGGCCTCCACTCTTTGACGGTGAGTCTTTTATTCAATGGAAACTTAGGATGAAACTTTTTCTTATGGCTATAGACATAGACCTTTGGTCAATAATTGAAGATGGTCCATATGTCCCATCTAAATTGTCCATTGTAGATGGAGTCACACTAGAAGTAATTAAAACGAGACAAGACTATACTAGTGAAGACAAAAAGAAACTGAGTATGAATGCTAAGGCCATGCAATTACTCTTAAATGGTTTAAGTAAGAGTGAGTCTAGTTATGTGTCCAATTGTTCGAGTGCACAAGGAATATGGAGAATCTTAGAAATGAAACACGAAGGCACGAGTCAAGTAAAAGAGTCTAAAATCAATATGCTTATGTCTACTCTTGAGTCTTTCAAGTTGTTGCCTAATGAGTCAATTGTTGATATGGATCTTCGTTTGACTAACATCTATAACTCTCTTGAGTCTCTTGGTAAGGCCTTTACAACGCAGGAAAAAGTACAGAAAGTCCTACGGAGCCTCCCTTCAGAATGGGATCCTAAAGTGACTGCCATAGAAGAAAGCAAGGAGACTAAGTCAATAAAAATGGAAGAACTCATTGGTTCACTAAAAGTGTATGAAAACAAACTCATTATTCGGAAATCGGAATCAACCAAACAAGGTAAGACAATTGCTTTCAAATCAAATGAATACGTCTCCCCTCCCTCCGATCACGTAGAAGATAGTGATTCCGAATCGGATAATGATGACTTAATTCTATTGGCTAAAGGACTAAGAAGATTCATGAGAAAATCATTTAGAAATAAAAACAAGGGCACTACATCTAAGAGAAATAAAAACAAGTCAAATGATAAGGACATTAAATGTTATGAATGCGGCAAACTCGGACACTTATCATATGACTGCCCAAACAAAGAAAAGCAAACTAATAAGTACCCTGACAAGGAGCGGAACAAAAATAGACCCGTCTCAGATCCTAAACAAAGGAAACGTGCACTAAAGGCCTCCACATGGAGTGACTCATCAGATTCTGAATCTGAGACCGAAGAGGAGACCGCTCAAGTTTGCTTCGCTTCAAAGGCGTCTAATGAGGTATCATCTGACTCTGACTCTGACTCTGAACCTTCTTACGATGATTTATTTAGTCAATATCTTGAGTTACATAAATTTACTAAGACTCTCGCAAAAGAAAAGAAACGTTTAATTGAAGACAAGAAACTGTTAGAATCTTCTAACGAGAATCTTGTCGCTCAATTAAGCGATTCAAAGAAAGAGTCTTCATGTGCCATCACTGCATTAAAAAACCGAGATCTCATCATTAACTTCTCAAAATAATGAAATGAAATCCGAGATTTCAAATTTGAAATCAAGGAATACAGATTTAGAGAAAATGATGAAACAATTCGATACAGGGTCAAACATGCTGCATCGCATCATATTATCGCAAAAGCATGACAGTGACAAAACTGGATTGGGGTACGTTGATACTAACGAAGTATCAACCAAACCAACCAAGTTTGTTGTGTCTAAAAAGGTAGACACCCCTAAGCATCAAGTGGCGTCTAAGATGACGCAAAAGCACCCCCTTCCACACGCCCCACTCCCTCATATCATGTGAAATATAATGTTGTACCATATAGATATGAGAAGAAGAGATCAATGCATACACGGAATACATATCATCCACGCACCACGCACACACACACAAGGACATATCACAAACGTCCTTCATACAATGAGTATAGGGGAGTCCTTGGGCAAAGACCCAAAGTACATGCACCACATGTATACTATGTCGCACCTTCATCTACTTTCTTGCCATTTGATAGACCGAGAAGGATCACCCAAGTATGGGTACCGAAAGGTACCTTTACTAAAAGGTGATTAACTAACTCGAAAGGACCCAAAATTAAAAGGGTACCTAAATCACCTTTTTACATTGCAGGGAGACCACTCATCAAAAGACACATCAATAAAGTGGTTCCTTGACAGTGGTTGCTCGAGGCACATGACAGGTGACCCGAGCCTCTTCTCCAAATTAAAGAAGGTCACAAAAGGCGGATCCGTGACCTTTGGAGACAACAATGAAGGCAAGATCATTGGTAAAGGTACGATTGGAAACCCGGATACACTTCAAATCTCAAACGTGTTTTTGGTAAGCAACTTATCTTACAATCTTCTTAGTATTTCGCAATTTGTTGACAATGGTTTCAATGTGTGTTTTACTCACCCTTACTGTAATATAATAAATAAAAATGGAGAAACTGTTTTAAAAGGAAAACGTGAAGGAAATATATTCACACTATCTATGGATGATGTAGTAGATGCCAAAGTTAAATGCTTTATGTCAAATGAACCCAATGTGAATTTGTGGCATAGACGTTTAGGACACATAGGTATTTCTACACTAGAAAAATTGCAACGAAAGAACCTAGTACGGGGATTGCCTACGCTTGATTTAGACAACTTTCAGTTGTGTGAATCTTGCATAAAAGGCAAACAAACACGTGAGTCACTTAAGCCTAAAAATGAGATAAGCACGACTAGAATACTAGAACTATTGCATATCGATTTGTTTGGTCCTAGTCGTACTACAAGCCTTGGTGGGCGTCACTATGCATGTGTAATTGTTGATGACTTTTCTCGTTATACTTGGACTTTATTTCTTGCACATAAGGATGATAGCGCCGTAGAAATCGCTAAATTAATTAAACAACTTGAAAATCAATACGGCGTAAATGTGAAAAGAATAAGAAGCGATAGAGGCGGTGAGTTTAAAAATAAAGAGATGATTTCATTCTGTGAAGAAAAAGGAATTAAACATGAGTTTTCGCCACCTAGAACTCCACAATTAAATGGAGTAGTAGAAAGAAAGAATCGCACACTACAAGAAATCGCTAGAACTATGCTTTGCGAAAATAAATTGCCTAGATTTCTGTGGGCGGAAGCCGTAAACTGTGCATGCTATATTGTAAATCGCCTATCTATAAGAAAGAAAATAAACAAGACGCCTTACGAAATTTTGAATGATCGCATGCCTAAGATTGATTATTTTCGTGTGTTTGGATGCAAATGTTTTGTATTAAATACAAAAGATAACTTAGACAAATTTGAATCCAAATCAATTGAGTGCATTTTTATTGGGTATTCCATAAACTCTAAAGCATATAGATGTTATGATCCTCACACTAGACAAATCATAGAATCTATTCATGTTAAATTCAATGAATTTGGAGAGATTGATAAAGAAAAGGAATATGATGATGACTTTGATTTGAAACCCGTTTTGGAGGAAGAAAATGAGTCTTTTGATATGCATGAGATGAATGAAACACTAGAAATGCATGATCATATAGAAACGCATGATAACTTAGAAAATAATCAACCAAGATGGCATAGAGATCACCCACATGATCTCATCATAGGCGACATCACTCACGGTGTGCGACCACGTAGAAGAATCACTTCGGATGAGATAAATGAATTTCATGCTATGATTTCTGAAATTGAGCCTAAAAATGTGCATGATGCTTTGAGTGATTCATCTTGGATTGATGCTATGCATGACGAACTTAATCAATTCGTTAGAAATGATGTATGGGACTTAGTGCCACGACCACAAGATAAGACAATAATAGGCACAAAGTGGGTATTTAGGAACAAAATGAATGAGGAAGGAAAGGTCGTTAGAAATAAAGCAAGACTCGTAGCTCAAGGATATAATCAAGAAGAAGGAATAGACTACGATGAAACATTTGCACCCGTAGCACGTTTAGAAGCTATACGACTCTTACTTGCTATTGCTTGCTTGAAAGATTTTAAATTATATCAAATGGACGTCAAAAGTGCTTTTCTAAACGGATTTATACAAGAAGAAGTATACGTGAAGCAACCACCCGGTTTTGAAGATTTGAAACATCCAGATCACGTGTACAAACTAAAGAAGGCACTATATGGCCTAAAGCAAGCGCCGAGAGCATGGTATGATCGTTTTGCCACTTTTCTTTTAGAAAATAATTTTAAACGTGGTACTATAGATAGTACACTATTTTTGAAACAAGAAAAATCAGATTTACTTATTATTCAAATTTACGTAGATGACATTATTTTCGGTTCTACCTCACATAGACTTGTTAAAGATTTTGAAAATTGTATGAAAGCTGAATTTGAAATGTCTATGGTTGGTGAACTTAATTATTTTCTTGGCTTGCAGATTAAGCAAACGAGTAAAGGAATTCATATAAGCCAAGCTAAGTACGTAAATGACATGATCAAGAAGTTCAATTTTGAAAATTTGAAACCATCCCCCACGCCTATGAGTGTTACTACTAAATTAGACAAAGATGAACATGGTAAAGACGTTGATAATGGATTATATCGATCTATGATAGGCTCTTTACTATATTTAACTGCTAGTAGGCCTGACATTATGTTTAGCGTATGCATGTGTGCTCGTTTTCAAAGTCAACCTAAGGTGTCACACTTAAATGCGGTAAAAAGAATATTCCGCTATATTAAGCACACGCCCACCTTAGGTATTTGGTATGATAAGGACTCTACATTCGACTTACATGCTTACACTGATGCAGATTATGGTGGCTGCAAAATAGATAGAAAAAGCACGAGCGGAACTTGCCAATTTATAGGAAATTCCCTTATTTCGTGGTTTTCCAAAAAGCAAGCAAGTGTTGCTTTGTCCACTACTGAGGCTGAGTATATGGCTCTTAGCCTTTGCTGCACACAGTTGTTGTGGATAAAACAACAACTTTCGGACTTTGGAATTACCGTAGATAAAATTCCTATATATTGTGATAGTATGAGTGCAATAAATTTGTCTAAGAACCCCGTATTACACTCTAAGGCTAAGCATATAGAAGTTCGCTATCATTTTCTTCGTGATCACGTTAACAATGGTAATATTGTCATAGATCACGTACGCACAGAATCACAAGTAGCGGATATATTTACAAAGGCCTTAAATCAAGCCACATTTGAATCTCTCCGTTCTAAATTAGGCATGCTTCCTGTTGATGTGATTTAATGCGATATCATTTGATTTACTTTCCTTTTTGACAGGAATCTTTTGATTAACTTTCCAAAATAAAGGGGGAGAGAGAAGCATGATTTAAGGGGGAGAGATTTAAGGGGGAGAGAGATCACTGATTGATCCTAATTGCATGAATCAAGGGGGAGCCGGATTTGAAATTCAAAATTCAAATTTCAAATCTGTGCATAATTCAAGGGGGAGAGATAACACTTAAATCATGTACACTAGTTATTTTGAAAATCATCAAAAGGGGGAGATTGTAGGAATATGAGGGTTTGAGTGATTTCAAAATAAAGAAATTTGAATATATATATATATATATAAACGTTGGATATATATATATATACACAAGTGTACATGTATGCATGATAACTTGCCTTATTTAGCTTATATATTATGTTGCCGTACTAACGAGCCATGAAGCTTTAAAGCTTACATCATATGGCGAACATTTGTTGAGTTTATACTATTTTCAGGTGCCACAATTAATGAACTAAAGTAGTTCATTAAGTGAAGTACTTAGTTTAATAAACTAAGTAGTTCATTAAAGGAAGATGCATTTGGAAAAGACATGAAGGCAACATGGCTATGGAAGGAAAGTTCTCTCCTCCTCCCCACATCAATTTCACACGCCATATATACATAATATATATATATTTTCAGATTTTTTAAAAAGGCACATACACATTTATTCCAACGTACTATCGACACGTTATATATCTTACGAACGTATGATTACGTCACACCATTATACTTAACTCATATTTATGAGTATATTCAGATCTTATATCATATGATATAAGATATGGTGATGACAAATTAAATACGACACGATAAAAGGTTCTAAACCGAAATTTGTCGTATCGGGCGATACCGAAACTTCGCCAACGTGTCACGTACTTGCCATAAATAAATGGCCAGCCCATATACATCAAAATTTATTAAAAATTTCGTGCCATACAGTGTATATTGAGACAAAAATACTTTCCATGTTGGCACACACAAATCATCCCACATTTAGGCCAAAATGTGAAGATTCCAATTTTATTTTTGTCACATGTTTATGGTACCACTTTAAATCAGCCAAGTGCTGAAAATTAAAGTATATATTATATATATTATGTATAACATAATATATATAGCATGTGCAAAAGTTGGAATTTAAATAGAGAAAAATCGGGTAATCGATAAATATCGAAAATTCGGTTTTCTACGCACTTGACATGGAACGTTTTTCTTGAACATGATGTGGCACGTATCTAGACACTTTTTACATATAATATACATCTTAAAGTGTTCTAAAAATTAAATTAAGGGCTGATTGGAATATTATATGTGTGTAATATTAAATGTGCACTATTTTTCAAAGTTAGCAAAAATAAATTTCAGCACATGTATATACACTCTCAAAACGTCATTCCAGCTGAGATGGAGCACATGTGGAGCCTTTTTGGCATGTTGATTGGTCAAGAATCAATCATACAATGTTGATGAATCAAAGAGAGAAGCTACAAAAGGTAAGTTTTCAACATACACCTCTCTTATGTCACATGCTGAAAATTTCAGCATGTCACACACCTTGTGGCCGTTTTCTTCATTGTTAAGGAAGATAAATTGTCAATTTTTTCATTAAGGAATAAATCAAAGGAGTTATGGAAATGATTTGAATTGTATTAAGTGTGATATTCTTCATATCACACATGCTGAAATTTTTCAGCATGTGTGAAAATGTTGTGGCCGAATGTAACCTCCTTTTGGTGTCCAAATTCATTCTCAATCTTGTAGCAAGACTTACCTTAAATAATGGATGAATTTTTATGGAAGAAATTCAAAGAAAAATGGAAGAAATCCAGATTTATTTCATGTGGTTAATGCTGAAAATTTCAGCATTGAATCACCTTGTGCTGGCCGAATTTTTCAAGGGTGGAAGGAAGGATTTTTGTGTCTCACACTTTATGACAAATTGTGACTATTATGGCATGATTTAATAATTGATTATTTGGCATATATTTAGTGTTTTTTTCAGAATATCCATGTCATCAAAATGATGACAACATTGAGCCAATCAAAAGATGACAAGTAAGCAATGACTAAATGATGGTCCAATGGAATGATGCCAAGCAAGCAAAACTTTGTCACCATGATGTCTCACACCCTCTCAAGCACTTAAAAGGAAATTTTCAAGATGGGGAGACTACCCTAGGGGGACGGCCTGGACATTCTATAAGGAGAAGAGAAGAACAAACAAAAACAAGACCAAGAATCATATTCAAAAGTGATCAAAGTGCAAAAGCTTTCTTCTCCTACACTTTCTTTCTTTCTTCTCTTGTAAAAAGCCTATTGTACTTTACTTCTTTCATTCTTGAATAGGCTTCATAGAAACCACCATTCATACATCTTTGTAAAAGATTGATCAAGGTGTGATCAATCTTCATTCTAGCGAGGTGGTGGTGTTCATGCAAATTGTACTCACAATACAAGGTTTGTAAAGGGTTGGAGTTAAGGTGTAACTCTATCAACCCTGCGGTAAGGTGTACTGCATGTGTGAAATTAGTGTGAACCAAGGAAGGTGTTCCTTGAAGACTGGAGTAGGTTGTTTATAACCGAACCAGTATAAAATTCTTGGTGCAATTTACTTTCTGCATTTACGTTTCAGTTTCTGCGCTGTTTACTCATATTGTTCACGTTCGCAAAAATAGTAAACGTTTTCTAAAAATTATAAAAATTCTCAGAAACATACATAAACGTTCTAGGGTTAATTTGGCACAAGTTTCAACCCTTTTGGACAAGTATAGGTCAATCAAACATCAAAAGTTCTGAGACTAGTGCAGTCTGATTTTCAGACTTGCAAAGGTTGAGACTTTGGTGGTATTTGACCTACTTCCCAAAAGAATTTTCAAAACCTGTTTCAACCCATTTCAATATAGTGTGTGAGAAGTTATTGGTCAAATTTTCAGATCATTTGGACATTCACACAAATAGGAATTAATTTTTCAAAACCATCTACCGTTTCTGGCAGATTTGCACAATCTGAGTGCCAACGGTTTTTGAAGGGGTTAAAGGTTGAATTTTGATTTGAAATTTTTAGGGGACCCTCATAACATCTGAGGCTAAGTTCTATCAAAATTTCATAATTTTTGGAGACCTCTAACCTGGTTTTAAAAACGTTTTAAAACAGGTCTTGAAAACAGAATCTGTTTTCAGAACTTGAATTGTTCAAGGTTAAAGAAATTTTAAAAAGCACACTTTCAGCACCATCTATTCAACCCCCCCCCCCCTTCTAGTGGTGCCTTGCAGATCCTACAAGTGGTATCAGAGCACAGGAATACTCACGACAAGGAATCCAACGATTCAGTGAGATGGCATCCACAAATCTCAAAACCGAACAAGAAGGTATGTCGAGCCAAAGGCCTCCACTCTTTGACGGTGAGTCTTTCATTCAATGGAAACTTAGGATGAAACTTTTTCTTATGGCTATAGACATAGACCTTTGGTCAATAATTGAAGATGGTCCATATGTCCCATCTAAATTGTCCATTGTAGATGGAGTCACACTAGAAGTAATTAAAACGAGACAAGACTATACTAGTGAAGACAAAAAGAAACTGAGTATGAATGCTAAGGCCATGCAATTACTCTTAAATGGTTTAAGTAAGAGTGAGTCTAGTTATGTGTCCAATTGTTCGAGTGCACAAGAAATGTGGAGAATCTTAGAAATGAAACACGAAGGCACGAGTCAAGTAAAAGAGTCTAAAATCAATATGCTTATGTCTACTCTTGAGTCTTTCAAGTTGTTGCCTAATGAGTCAATTGTTGATATGGATCTTCGTTTGACTAACATCTATAACTCTCTTGAGTCTCTTGGTAAGGCCTTTACAACGCAGGAAAAAGTACAGAAAGTCCTACGGAGCCTCCCTTCAGAATGGGATCCTAAAGTGACTGCCATAGAAGAAAGCAAGGAGACTAAGTCAATAAAAATGGAAGAACTCATTGGTTCACTAAAAGTGTATGAAAACAAACTCATTATTCGGAAATCGGAATCTACCAAACAAGGTAAGACAATTGCTTTCAAATCAAATGAATACGTATCCCCTCCCTCCGATCACGTAGAAGATAGTGATTCCGAATTGGATAATGATGACTTAATTCTATTGGCTAAAGGACTAAGAAGATTCATGAGAAAATCATTTAGAAATAAAAACAAGGGCACTACATCTAAGAGAAATAAAAACAAGTCAAATGATAAGGACATTAAATGTTATGAATACGGCAAACTCGGACACTTATGATATGACTGCCCAAACAAAGAAAAGCAAACTAATAAGTACCCTGACAAGGAGCGGAACAAAAATAGACCCGTCTCATATCCTAAACAAAGGAAACGTGCACTAAAGGCCTCCACATGGAGTGACTCATCAGATTCTGAATCTGAGACCGAAGAGGAGACCGCTCAAGTTTGCTTCGCTGCGGTGGAGGTGGCGCATAATTCTGGTGGCCGTTGTTACCTATCGCCTGTCCTATCTGTACCAAAGCTTGCAGAACAGCCTGCTGAAAATCTCCCTGACCCTGCTGCTGTGGGGGTGGAGGCACAGGCTCAGTGTAAGGTGGAACCGGTCCTGTCTGCGAGGGTATCTGTGGTGGTGGAGGAGGGGGTAACTGTGCAGGTCTGTCAGCGCGCGGTCTACCTCTAGGTCGTGGAGACATCCTATTGAAGATATTATCATTAGTAATAATTTACAAAAGAGAGAGATCAATTTGTCTTCCTGATTAGTTCAGAATTTAAATTTTTTTATTTTATTTTATTGGGGACTTAATAATTCAACAAAACTTTTAAATGTTATTTAGCTATCCCTAAATATTCTAAGGATTCTAATCTAGGATATCACTCTTGGTCTAAGATCATAACTTAAGTTCTAGGATCATCACTTAACTTCTAATTGCTTACTTTACTGTTCCCGCCGTGGATCTAGATCCATTCTCTGATACCAACTGTAGCGCCCCGCCCGAAACCAGAGTTCCGGCTCAGTGCACCCGCCATACTCTACTCCATAGAGTACAAGGCGTCGATACTATACATGTGCATGTCGACATGAATTGTAATCGATATAGCGGAAGCATCTTAAGATAAACTCACGACACGCATATTATTATTACAAACCGTTCAAATCCGCACATCCACAAATACAACTTCTCACAATAATTTTATTACATCACAATAAATAAAGCTCACACCACAGGTACATAGCTTCAGCCTACATCTTTGCTCACGGATACTCTATCTGGGGTTCCTCCTCAATGAACACGGCATCAGGGTCCCTGTTCTCTGAAATGTTAAGAGGCAAGTATGAACGATAACCACCATCTTTTAATCGCTCAGCAAGTATTCTTTATAGATACTTCATGTGGATCATACATGGGGAAACAAGTAGTAATAAAGTAACAATATATATAATTACATCTTCATTTACAAATGACAGTATTATATATAAGGGTAAAACAGAACATAAGATTTTGCATCATACCTTATGGATCATATCATTCTTCCTCAGCACATCTTTAGCCTACCTTCCATGCTTGAACACTAAACCATCTTATACTAAGGTCATAACTTACAACCATCACCTCTACGTACATAATCTTCCTTAGTCATCTTAAGGCATCATGATTGTATAAATATACTAATCACCACCTAAGGGCATGATCATGACATGATGCATAAAACGTGACTTTTCATAAAATGGCTTTTCGTAAACATGGCTTTTCATAAACGTGACATTTCATAAATTGATAAGATTTTCATAACTTGCGTAAAATGACATATTCATAACTTGCATAACATGACATTTTCATAACATGAAGACATAACATTTTCATTACTGGCTATAGCACTTTTCATAAGAATAATAACACACGACATACCGATTGATTTCCCGTGTAGTACATATACGACATAAAACATCATAAACATATGTACATGTACTAACGGTGACGCGCTATGACAGAGATCCCGTGTCCCAGACCCGGTGTTACACTCGGCCATATACGTAATCATATGCCCCTGATATCTATCACCCCGATACCGATGTCACGCCGGCGAACATAAGTCATAATCATGAATATAACATAACATATCGTGTGTCAATGAAATCGATCGTCTCGCGTTTATTATTCACATGCATATGATCTTTTAAAACATGATATGCGTAAAACAACTTTCAAACTTTATCTTTGTGCAGCATGAGACTTGTTCGTATGAGATGTTATGGTAAACTACATCTTATAACATCATTTACTTATTTTCATCCTACATATCATAACTTAAAGGGATTCCACTTTGACCAACAAAAGGCCATTCAGCCATGAGGCTAAAACAACCCACTTTTCTTCATTTTTCATTCAACACCCCTTTCTTAATTTGTATTCTCCCAATTACAACTCATATTCCAACACTTAAGGAAATTGACTTTTCATTCTTAGATCCTGTAATTCTTCACATACAACTACCTACACTTATACTCTACTTTATTCATTATCACATAATTTACATAATAGTATCCATAGCATTTAGCTTCAAGAAACATTTTTGGTTTCTTAAGTGGCCTTAGGCCGAATACATATATAATATATATATGTATATATTTCATGGTAATACACTTATATGTGTGTGTATATATACTATATAAGATATTTTATACTTTGATCACCTTAAGCCATGTATATATATATGTATAATTATATCCATATACACTTATTTAACATGTCACATCTCATTTTACAAACTACTCTATAAGGCCGAAAGTTAGGCCATGTATTATACATATTTATATCTCATTTTTCTTTCTTTTATGCATTTGTTGTAAGTTGTAAGTGCTCATAAGTAACATATACATATTTCTTTCCTTTCTTTCACTAAATCTTAAAATTACAAACACGAGGAAAAATACATAATCATAAACATGATAATTGACATAAAGAGTGTACTTCTTGAGCCATATTCATCATCTAATACACATCTAGAAATGGTTATGATGAAACTCAAATGAAGTACTAAAATAGGCCACTTAGCCGTGTATATGTGATGTATATGTGAAGATGATGATCATCAAACAACCATTTAGACCATGTATATAAGTCATGCTTATGATGCATACATAAACATGTTAAAGACATGATCTTGAAACATATAAACACAAAACATATAAAAATATAAACATGATGATCATCATAAAAGAAAACATAATCAAAACAATAAGAATTGAATTCTTTGTACATCTTTCTTAATGTTCTTCATTTCATATCATTTGTTCAAAGTTTATATCTATATGTATGTATATATGTGTGATGCCGTATATATATCTTCTATATGTATATATATATATATATATATATATATATATATATACAACAACCGTATATATATATGTTTCATTTATATACATATAGTCTTTTATAGTTATATATTTGTATATTTCTAACACTACAAGCATAGATCTTGCTTATTCTTAAAACAAAATTTGAACATACTACATGATGATCCCATTTTTGATATAAACATAGGTATTGAATCTTAAATCCATGAAGGATCTAGGAAGAGTACTTGCCTTGGTTCACCTTTCTTACACTTAGAAGATGTTTCCTTCACTTGGTTTGGAAAAGAGTTCTTCTTCCTTCCTCCTAGGTATACATGGTGTTTAGGGTTTAAAAGGAGGGTTAGTGAGCAACTTATGAAACTAAGTATATAGAAGAATTAAACTTAAACTTCATAAAGTTCTTACCTTGATTGCTTTTGATTCTAGATGCTACAACCTTCTTGAATCTTTCTTAGTTGATTGAGTGTTTATGATACTTGATTTGAGTGATGTTGGTGTGAAGAAAGGAGAAGAAAATCTTCTCCTTATGGAGGGTGAAATTTCGGCCTAAAGGGGGAAAATGAGGGTGTTGGAATGTTTTTGGGTTTTCCTTGGAGATAGAATGAATTTGGTTGGTTGAAGATGTATTATTTGAGGGGTTAAAGAAGAATTAAAATTTCCTACTTTTCTAAGGGGTGGCCGGCCAAGCATGGAGGGAAATGGGATGGGAGACAAACTTTTGACAAGCATGGGGTGGAGGGATGGGTTAAGGTAAGATTCTTAGGCATGCTAATATTTTAATCAAGGTGTAAGACAAGTTGTCTTCACCTTTCTTTTTCTTTTTCCTTTTCATTTATTTAATATAGTATAAAATTGTTGTGACATGTATTTCTTTTTGATTTAATTTATCCTAATAGTTTAAGTTGTTACTAATTAATTTAATTGGGTTTTTATTGTATATACTCAAATGTTTGTAATATCTTTGCTAATATATTTGATAATATAAGTCTAGTTTTACGGATCGTACACCTATGAAATTATATTACGGTATTAGAAGTCGTTACGACATAACGAATTTTCCGGGTTGTAACAACACGCCTCATAGGGCCACACGTCCCGAAGGACCACACGCCTCATAGGGCCACACGTCCCGAAGGACAATGCACGTGCCATGAAATACAAATGTAACATGTCACATAACACGTTTTTTTCACTCATTTCAACTTTTCAACAATTTTCCTTATCTCCTCTTAATTAATTTTAAATTATTAATTCTCTTATATACAAATACAAATTTATTCACCTACTAGTGATATTATTTAACTTTACTTTTGTTTCTCCAAATATACTAGAATATTTTTAACCTTTTATGTTTACATAAATATACTTTTCCTTTCACAATTCCAATTCTCGTTAAACTTCCTTTTTAATTAACATAATCAGAATTTTTATTATTATTATTTAAACACTTGTTTTTCCTTTACAACGGAGAACAGTTTTTTTATTATAATAATAATATGCTGCCAAACTTTAATAATGCATTTTTTTTCCTAAAACAGTCTTTTTTTAAAACAATAACCAGCTGCAGGTTCCTTTTCTTTTAACACAAAGACCAATTTGTTTTTTTATTTCCCAGCTCCAGCCCACACGCACATCATACAGCCCAGCCCTTTTCTTTTGTTTTTGTTCTGTTTTTCCTTTACCCTTGGTTGGGCCGAAACCTTTCCAGCCCGAATCCAAAAACAGCCTTTTTTTCCCCTCACTTCAGCCCACAGCCGAAAGTTCCCCCTATCCTTCTAGCCCAAAACTTCTTCAATTATCTTCTTTTAACTCCTCAATCCAAACTAATTTAAAGTTCTCTTAAAACTCAAACACCCTTTATTTCTAATTCTAATTTTTAATCAAATCTCAATTCCTCTCTAAAATTAAGATATATTTACATATATGAATCAAAACCACCGAAACACATTCCTTTAAACATATTCTAAACATATTCTTTTTTTTCTCTATCTTTTTTCGATATAACTATAATGATGTCATATGTGACATGCCAAATTCTCCTAAAACCGATTTATACAATTATAACACAATGATATATACTTTAAATAGTTTTTATTTTAATATATATACATATATATATAATTTTTTTTCCAGCCCAACACAAAATAAACAATCAATATACACAACACATTTTATACAACAAAGAGAACAACTAACACCTAGAACATAACAATTTGAACTATAACATGCAAAATAACAATAAATAAAACAATTAGCAAATAATTACATATATGAAATAAACTCAAAAAGAGAGGGCCACCTACCTCTTGATTGTAGTCTAAATTTAGTGGTGGTGATGTGGTGGTGTTGGTGGTTGTGGTGGTGTACCTCCACTTCCTTCTCCTCTTTTTCCTTGAATCTTCTATTTCTTAAGTTTCGGTTGTTTTTTTTCTACTCTTTTCCTTCCCTTTCTTTTTCATTCTCAGCTTCCCACGGCACTTTCTTTTCTTATTCCTATTTGGTTTGGCCGAAATGCACCTTATAAACGTGATGGAGAGTTGCTTTGCCTCTTGGGTTTCTTAGAAGTAAATTGTTGAGGGTAATGGCCATTAGGTGAGATTAATGTATTATGGATAATTATGTGAGGGGGGTTACATAAAGAGTAGCTAAAGAGTTTAAATAAAGGTTTTCTTTTAAGTTATATTATGCCAATTATTATTTTTTTTACGGTTGTTACAGTCTACCCCCCTTACAATAAGTTTCGACCTCGAAACTTGCGTACCTTATGCGAACAGATGTGGATACTTCTCCCGCATTTGCTCTTCAAGTTCCCATGTCGCTTCTCTTTCGGTATGGTTGCTCCATTGAACTTTGACATATGGTATGACTCTCCGTCTCAACTCTCGATCTTTGCGATCTACGATCTTTACCGGCACCTCTTCGTATGTTATATCAGGTTTAACTCTCAATGGTCTCTCATTCAGTATATGACTCAGATCCGAAACATATCTTCTCAATTGCGACACATGAAATACATTATGAACTTGAGCTAAAATCGGTGGTAAAGCCAACTTGTAAGCCAGTGTTCCAACTCTTTCGAGTACCTCGTAGGGACCAATGTAACGAGGACTCAATTTCCCTTTCACTCTGAACTGACTTACACCCTTCATTGGCGACACTTTTAGATACACTTTCTCTCCGACCGAAAACTCCAACGGTCGTCTTTTAGAATCAGCCCAACTTTTGTTTTGATCCTGAGCTATTTTGAGCCGATCACGAATAATTCTGATCTTCTCTTTCGTCTGCTCAACCAATTCAGGACCAGTGATGGCTCGTTCGCCAACTTCATCCCAATACACTGGCGATCGACACTTACGACCATAAAGATCTTCGAACGGTGCCATTCCAATAGCACTATGATAACTGTTGTTATAAGAAAATTCAATTAACTTCACCATACTATCCCAGTTGCCCTTGAAATCCAGGACACAAGCTCGCAACATATCCTCTAATGCCTGAATCGTCCGCTCAGACTGTCCATCTGTCTGCGGATGAAATGCCGTGCTCAATCGTAGTTCAGTGCCCATTCTTCTCTGGCACGCCGACCAGAATCTAGACGTAAATCTCGAATCTCGGTCCGATACGATACTTACGGGCACCCCATGTAAACTGACAATATTGTCAATATATAAGGTCACGAGTCTTTCCAAAGTCGCATCACTCAGCACAGGTAGAAAATGAGCGACTTCGTCAACCGGTCTACTATCACCCAAATCATATCATTGCCATTACGGGTTCTCGGGAGTTCCACAACAAAGTCCATCGTAATGTGCTCCCATTTCCATTCAGGTATCTCCAATGGCATCATTAACCCTCCAGGTCTCTGATGCTCGGCCTTTACTTGCTGACAAACTAGACATCTCTCAATGAATTCAGCAATGTGACGCTTCATCCCACTCCACCAGTAATGCTTTTTGAGATCACTGTACATCTTTGTCGCTCCAGGATGAATAGACAACTTAGAGTTGTGAGCTTCCCTCAACAACTCCTTTCGCAGTTCTTCCTTATCTGGCACACATAGTCTTCCCTGAAACCACAGACTCCCGTCATCGTGTACCTGAAAACCATCCATCTGACTAGTCAACATGCGGTCGCGGACCATTTTCAGATCACCATCTTCTTTTTGTGCCTCCTTAATCTGCTCCACCAGCGTAGGAGTGATAGTAAGTGTAGCCAGAACACTCGCTATCGAATCGACTACATCAAGGTCAAACTCAGCCATCTCTCTCTCTAGCGGTGACTGACCTGCATGACTAGATTTACGACTCAACGCATCAGCTACTACATTAGCTTTACCCGGATGATAACTGATGGTCAGATCGTAATCCTTCAACAATTCCAACCATCTTCGCTGCCTCATGTTTAACTCCTTCTGTGTGAACAGATATTTCAGACTCTTGTGATCCGTAAAAACCTCGCACTTTGCTCCGTATAGATAATGTCTCCATATTTTAAGTGCAAACACTACTGCTGCCAACTCAAGGTCATGAGTCGGATAATTCTGCTCATACGGCTTTAACTGTTGAGAGGCATGAGCGATAACCTTTCCTTCTTGCATAAGTACACAACCTGTAATAGAAAAATTAGACCACGATTGACATGTACATAATATTGAACTTGAAATCGTATACATACCTAGCCCATTTCTGGACGCATCACTATATATAACGAATCCTTCCGAACCAGAGGGCTACGCCAATACTGGTGCTGTGGTCAGTCTCCTCTTCAACTCATTAAAACTCTTCTCGCAATCAGCAGTCCATTCAAATTTTGTCTTCTTCTGCGTCAGTCTACTCAATGGCACTGCTATTCTGGAAAACCCTCCTACAAACTTCCGGTAATAGCCTGCCAACCCAAGAAAACTTCTGACTTCCGTCACATTGGTTGGACGCGGCCATTCGGTAATTGCCTCAATTTTCTTTGGATCTACAGAAATTCCTTCTTCTGAGACAACATGACCCAGAAATGTCACGCCCCTCAGCCAAAATTCGCATTTGCTGAATTTAGCGTACAATTTCTTCTGTCTCAAGGTCTCCAGTACTTCTCTCAAATGTCCAGCATGCTTCTCATCACTCGAAGAATACACCAAAATATCATCAATGAAAACAACCACAAACTTGTCCAGCTGTTCTCTGAACACCGTATTCATCAAGTCCATAAATGCAGCTGGTGCATTTGTCAATCCGAACGGCATCACTAAGAACTCGTAATGCCCGTATCTGGTACGGAATGCAATCTTCTCTACATCCTCTGCATTAACTCTCAACTGATGATAACCGGACCGCAGATCAATCTTAGAAAACACCCGTGCACCTTTCACCTGATCAAACAAATCCTCAATGCGAGGTAGAGGGTACTTGTTCTTTATCGTGATCTTATTGATCTCACGATAATCGATGCACAGTCTCAAGCTTCCATCCTTCTTCTTGACAAACAACACCGGCGCTCCCCACGGTGAAACACTCGGACGAATAAACTTTCGATCAAGCAACTCTTGCAACTGATCTTTCAATTCCTTCAACTCCGCCGGAGCCATACGGTACGGTGTCTTCGAGATAGGCTCAGCTCCTGGAATGAGATTAATCTCGAACTCAACTTCACGACTCAGTGGCAAACCCGGCAACTCCTCTGGAAATACATCTTTGAATTCATTCACAATCGGAATCTGGTCAATTGTCGGTACCTCCTGCTTCGAATCCATAGCATATACCAGAAATCCCTCTGCACCCTTCTGCAGCATCCGATGTGCCTGAACTGCGGTCAGATAAATTTTCTTTGGAATCTTCTTCAACTTAAAGTTTCCTTGAAATACAACTTCCTTTGCATCAGGACACCTGATACTCACTTGCTTCTGTCGGCAATTTATATTCGCATGATGCTCCGACAGCCAGTCCATCCCTAGAATGATATCGAAATCGCTTAACTGAATCGGAATAAGAGTAGCAGTGAACATCCGTTCTTCAATCTCCAGTTCACAACCCTTATATCGATGATGTGAAATTATCACCGTATCACCATCCGTTTGCACGCGATAAGGGATTTCCAACCGCTCCGGACATTGGTTTAGATACTTCACAAACCTCCGTGAAATAAATGAGTGACTAGCGCCACTATCGAATAATACATTCGCTGGCACCTTGTTAATCAGAATCGATCCTAGTACAATTTAAGGGTTAATTAAACACAACAAGTAACATATAGAAACAGCATAAAGGAAACACTTAAATGACTGAATTATTTTAATGTTACCTGTCACCACCTCATTCGTCGCTTCCACCTCAGGATCAGTCATAACATGCACTCTGGCGTTCGTCTTCGGCCTCCCCTTCTGCTGACCACCTTGCGGCTGTTGTGGTACCGTCTTTTGCTCAGGACACTCCCTGGCGTAATGTCCAGTCTTTCCACACTTGTAGCAGATATTATTCTTCCTCCAGCACTCTCCCAGATGATTCCGGCCATAGTAAGTACATTGCGCTGGCGGTCCATTATTGCTCTGAGGCTGGCCAAAGTTCCTCTGCGGCTGCTGCTGTGGTGGCATAAACTGTACTCCTGTAGGCTGACGACGAGGTACCTTCACCCAGCGTCCAGACTTTCCTGATCCAAAATCATCTCGTGGCCCCTTGCCACGATCCTCTGCACTCACTCTCCTGAAGTTCCCTTCCACTTCACGACACGCTTCGAGCAGCTCATCAAATGTTCGGGCCCTTGCATTCACAAGTCCGGTCTGAATCTCAGATCTCAACCCAGTCTTAAACTTCAGCATCTTCAGTCTCTGATCTGTCATGGTAGATGGCACATACTGACCCAGTGCATGAAACCTCTCAACATACTCCGCAATAGACATATTCCCCTGAGTCAAAGCCTGAAACTCTGCCATTCGCTGCAGAACTATACTGTCAGGAACATAGTATCTCTTAAACTCCTCCTGAAACTGTGCCCAAGTGATCGGTGCAGTCATTCGAACTTCCACGCTTCGCCACCAGACCTCAGCATCTCCCATCAAAAACAGCACAACAACTTCCACCATCAAATCCTCCGGCACCTGCAATAAACGTAGGTGATCTGAAATCTCCTTCAGCCAAATCTCAACTTCTTCCGGCTTCGATGTGCCCCGAAAGGTAGGAGCTCGGGCATTCTACATCTCTTTATAGAAGAAGCTCAGCCCAGGCTGCGGTGGTGGATGCGGTATCTGCTGATTCAGCTGTTGCTGCTGATGAGCAACAATGTTTGTCAAAGTGACCAAGGCCTCATCAATGTTGTTGTTTTGATTCTGAGCCTGATCTGTTCCTGCATTTCCATTTGGTTCCATTTCTGCAATTCACAATTTAGTCAGTTTCATATACAAGGGTATTTTGGTAATTCGCATATTCTAGAAGTAAAACAGGAAATATTTAACTAACGGACCTCACACCCATTAACCCGATCATGACTTAAGTCTAAAATCATCACTTACGTCTAAGTGATCTAGTTAATCCTATGTTTTCGAGGTAAGACCAGAACCTTTGCTCTGATACCACCTATAGCGCCCCGCTTCCGAGCCCTAGTATCGAAAACGATGCACCCGCCGTAGTCTACTACGAGAGCTACAAAGCGTCGTTCAATTCTCCTTCACGTCAGCAGTGACGTAGGAAATTTCGCAGCGGAAATAAAGAAAATGGATTAAACATTTATTTATTACAACCCCAAACTGTATCTCAAATGGAAACAAGTATGAAATTCAGTACAACTCATAACTGATATAAATGAAATAAAAAGATTCTACATCTTCTGGTCCCGAGCTAGTTACCCCACTGTCCGTACTCCGCTCCGTCCTCTATGTAAATATAATCATACTCCTGTTCACCTGGGAAAAATAAGGGGTGAGTGATATAGAAATATCACCCAGTAGGTACCCGACTCTTCTCGAACAATTTCATATATGGCAACAAATAGCATGTAAAACAAGTATAAACATGAATAACTGCGTAAGTAAATAAAAACACGGCACATTAGTTATGCGATGTCATGATGCATGTTTGTGTCACACGCAACAATATCCCAACACAAGAATGTCTGTCTCTCTACCGTGCAATGCATGAACCTCGAGGGAATCCTACCACACGCCTCGTTAGGCCACACGCCTCGTCGGGCCACAATGCATGAGCAATTTTTAATTTTTAATGCATCAGCAATTTTTAATTTGGACTTGATGAGTCAAAACAAATGATGCAAGCAATGTTTAACAAAAGAAACATCATTGAAAATTTAACAAAATACCAAGTCCATTTTTCTTCCAAGTCAGAATTTTTCACATAAAACAAGAAGACAAAAAAATTGACACAGGAATTAAGCATTTTCACCACCAGCACCTCCACTTGGAGGTGTGAATCTACCAAAGCCAAATCCTCCACTGGCTGCAAGTACCGCAAATCCACCCATTGAGCCCCCAGCACCACTAGAACAATTTCCACCAGCATCACTACCAGCATCACCACTGCCACCAGCTGCTTCACCACCAGCACCTGCTCCACCAGCACCAGCACTTTCTCCCCCTAAATCATCAAAATCTTAAGGAAGTTGCACCCACGGACTCATCTGAATGAGGGCATTCTTGATAGCAAGCATACAGTATTCGTTTCGAGCATGCCTAGCTTCATGCTCAGCATCACGAAGCTCCAACCGATGAATAGTCTGCTGCATTTGTTGAATAGTGGAGAAGAGCGTAGGATCAATGGTTCCTCCTTCACCATCATAAGGTCCTTCATCGACCTCATCTGCAAGATCCGAAATGTGGTCGCCTTCCTTCGTTTTGAGTCAATGGCTTGGGTAATATTGAAATTTTCGTAGTTGTCTGTCTTTGCCACTGTTGTGAGTTCTCCATCAGGTTTCTCAATACCCTTGGATTTCATCAAGATAGTAACAATGTTGGCAAAAGAAAGAGCCTTTGAGCCCTTCCAGATGGCAGCCATCATAACTTCCACTAGAATCCAACCAAAATTCAACTGTGTCTGATGTAAGATATGATAAGTAACATAGAAATCCATATTACTTGGATTTCGTGTTGCCTTACCGTTGACACAGTAGGTGATCACAGCTAGCAAAATTCTGTTTAACAGAGGCATGTTCTGAGTTTTCTTTGAGGGAAAGTATTCTAGATCAAATTTCTCATCCTGATCACGGACTCCGTATTTGTTGCTCCAGTCAAATACAAAGAAATCACTGAGACCCCAATTTCTGATGCCCAAGGCATCACAAATTTCTTGAATAGAAAAATGAATGGAAGTACCAGCAATGACAGTGTGCAGAGAAAATTGTTAAAACTCAGATTGTGGAGTAATCCACATGTTGGCGTAGAACAGGCGAATGTAATCTCCGGAGAACTTTTGCATATCTGCCTAGACTAAAGAGAGGTCCAGCCCTGATGATCAATCAAAGCAATGATTTGATTTGCGTTGTGAGCCTCAGTAAAATCACTGAGGCAGATCAGTTTGAGAGGAACAACAGGCCGGTTGTTACACCTCCATTGTTCATAGAGCATGTGAGAATGGAGTGATAGATGGAGACCTTTGTCTACATTTGGAGGAGAGTCTTTGATGTTTGAATCAAATTTCATTATCCAAGGAAAGTTTTCCTTGGAGAGCCCTTCACGAATGGTTTTGATTTCTTGGGGTTACACAATGCCAGCAGTTTCCTTGCGTTTGTGGCTTCGTGGGCATTTGGATGATCCTGCGGATGCCATTTGAGAGTGTATGATTGAAGTTTCAAGAAGAGAAAGAATTGGAAAAGTTTGTGAAGAGGGTGAATAGAGTGGATTTGGTGAGATAAAGTGAAGAAAGATGGTATTTAAAGAAAGAGAGGGCAGAAGAAGATGAAGAGATGAATGAGTGGTAGATTTAATGGAGGAAGATAGTGAGATAGTAGGAATAAGTGGTGGAGTAAAGAGAGGAATATGAAGAGGTCAGGAAGAAGAAGAATAGGTGTTTGGAAATTGGGAAGATGGGGAAACATGGGGGAAGACGTGGGAAAGAGGAATGGCGGTAGGAATTGATGTCCATTGATTGACACGAAAAGTTGAAGAGACGCCTGGATTGACAATGAAGAATTAGGGTTTAGGCGCCTAATGTGACTTCGAACGACTTCATAAACTAGGATGAAGCGTCTGAAGTCACTTTGAACGGTTGTGGATGAGTGGATTAAGCGCTTAAAATCACTTCGAACAAGTGAACTACTTTAGATAAGGCGCTTAATGCCATTTCGAACGCATGTATTAAGGAACATAAAGCGCCTGATGTCACTTCGAACGAGTCACATCCTTAGCATCGGGCGCTTAATGTGACATTGAACGCCTGAAATAACTGTGATGAAGCGCCTTATGTGTACTAACTTTGAAAATTTCAAAAATTTTCTTGCTCAAAACTTAAGATGGGTTATTATTAGTCCATGTTAAGCAACCCTAACCTACTTCTTATTGATGCAAATACATCACTAGGCATGAGTTTCGTGAATATGTCTGCTAATTGTTCACGTGTAGGTACAAATTCCACACTAACCAAGTTCTTTTGTACACAATCATAGATGAAATGATATCTTGTTGGACCGTGCACCTGCAATAAACAACACTAGAGGGGGTGAATAGTGGTTAGCGGAAATTACACTACTACTCTTTGTAAAAATCCCCTTTGAAAACAGAATTTGAGACCACCTCAGATTCAGAATCCATTTTTGACAAATTCACAAATAATTGTACACAAATCCAAAAATTATGAAACTTTTCAGAATTGAACTTCAATGAGTTAGCAAGACTTTGTCCAAAAATCAGACAAAAATAAGATCATTTGAACCATCAAACAAATAAAAAGATTCAGATGGTCAATCTGTACAGTATTGGACAGAATGTTGCTGATTTTGAAATTGGGGTTTCTCTTTGAATACACAACCAAAAAGGTTGATATTTATATCAAAACACTCCTTAGGATGTGTAGATGAAGTTTTCAAAAGGCCCTGACCTTAAACAATTCTTGATAAATACAGAATTTAAGTTTTCTCAAAACAGGTTAGATTGCAGCCAGATTGGAGCAGTTATCTTTGCAAAGACTGAAAGACTAACTTTTCCTTGCTCAAATGAAGTGATTCTTGTTGCAAATGAAAGCTAACAGTCTGAAGTATAACTAGACCAAAAATCACAAATTTGGAAAGTGTTTAGCTATTTTTTAAAATTGTGAGAATTTGAGTGAAAACTGCAGTAAAAACGGGCAGAAAACAGAAATGAAGAAACAAGACAAGAACACCAAGAATTTATCCTGGTTCGGCCAATGTGACCTAATCCATTCCCAAGGAACACCTTTTCTTGGATTTAACTATGAAATGAATCACCTTACAACAAGAACCAAGCTTGATCCTTGGGTTATACACCAACCCTATTCAAGACATGGATAATCAATACTTAGGTGCTCCAGTCAAATACAAAGAAATCACCGAGACCCTCATTTCTGATGCCCAAGGCATCACAAATTTCTTGAATAGAAAAATGAATAGAAGTTCCAGCAACGACAGTGTGCAGAGAAAATTGTTGAAACTCAGATTGTGGAGTAATCCACATGTTGGCGTAGAACAGACGAATGTAATCTCTGGAGAACTTTTGCATATCGTTCCTAGACTAAAGAGAGGTCCAGCCGTGATGATCTAGCAAAGCAATGATTTGATTTGCATTGTGAGCCTCAGTAAAATCACTGAGGCGGATCAGTTTGAGAGGAACAACAGGCCGGTGTTACACCTCTATTGTTCATAGAGCATGTGAGAATAGAGTGATAGATGGAGACCTTTGTCTACATTTGGAGGAGAGTCTTTGATGTTTGAATCAAATTTCATTATCCAAGGAAAGTTTTCCTTGGAGAGCCCTTCACGAATGGTTTTGATTTCTTGGGGTTGCACAATGCCAGTAGTTTGTTTGCGTTTGTGGCTTCGTGGTCGTTTGGATGATCCTGGGGATGCCATTTGAGAGTGTAAGATTGAAGGTTCAAGAAGAGAGAATTGGAAAAGTGTGTGAAGAGGGTGAATAGAGTGGATTCGGTGAGATAAAGTGAAGAAAGATGGTATTTAAAGAAAGAGAGGGCAGAAGAAGATGAAGAGATGAATGAGTGGTAGATTTAATGGAGGAAGATAGTGAGATAGTGAGAATAAGTGGTGGAGTAAAGAGAGGACGATGAAGAGGTGAGGAAGAAGAAGAATAGGTGTTTGGAAAGTGGGAAAATGGGGAAACATGGGGGAAAACGTGGGAAAGAGGAATGGCGGCAGGAATTGATGTCTATTGATTGGCGAAAAAAGTTGAAGAGACGCTGGGATTGACAATGAAGAATTAGGGTTTAGGCGGCCAATATGACTTCGAACGACTTCATAAACTAGGATGAAGCGTCTGAAGTCACTTTGAACGGTTGTGGATGAGTGGATTAAGCGCTTAAAGTCACTTCGAACAAGTGCACTACTTTAGATAAGGCGCTTAATGCCATTTCGAATGCATGTATTAAGGAACATAAAGCGTCTGATGTCGCTTCGAACGAGTGACATCCTTGGCATCAGGCGCTTAATGTGACATTGAACGCCTGAAATAACTGTGATGAAGCGCCTTATGTGTACTAACTTTGAAAATTTTCAAAAATTTTCTTGCTCAAAACTTAAGATGGGTTATTATTAGTCCATGTTAAGCAACCCTAACCTACTTCTTATTGATGCAAATACATCACTAGGGAAGAGTTTCGTGAATATGTCTGCTAATTGGTCACATGTAGGTACAAATTCTACACTAACCAAGTTCTTTTGTACACAATCACAGATGAAATGATATCTTGTTGGACCGTGCACCTGCAATAAACACCACTAGAGGGGGGTGAATAGTGGTTAGCGGAAATTACACTACTACCCTTTGTAAAAATCCCCTTTGAAAACAGAATTTGAGACCACCTCATATTCAGAATCCGTTTTTGAAAAATTCACAAATAATTGTACAAAACTCCAAAAATTATAAAACTTTTCAGACTTAAACTTCAATGAGTTAACAAGACTTTGTCCAAAAATCAGACAAAAATAAGATCGTTTGGCCCTTCAAACAAATAACAATATTCAGATGGTAAATCTGGAAAGAATTGGACAGAATTTTGCTGATTTTGAAATTAGTGTTTCTCTTTGAATACTCAACCAAAAAGTTTGATATTTATATCAAAACACTCCTTAGGATGTGTAGATGAAGTTTTAAAAAGGCCCTAACCTTAAACAATTCTTGATAAATATAGAATTTAAGTTTTCTCAAAACGGGTCAGATTGCAGTTAGATTGGAGCAGTTATCTTGCAAAGACTGAAATACTAGTTTTTCCTTGCTCAAATCAAATGATTCCTGTTGCAAATGAAAGATAACAGTCTGAAGTATAACTAAACCAAATATCACGAATTTTGAAAGTGTTTAGCTATTTTTTAAAATTGTGAGAAGTTGAGTGAAAACTGCAGTAAAAACGGACAGAAAACAGAAATGAAGAAACAAGACAAGAACATCGAGAATTTATCCTGGTTCGGCCAATGTGACCTACTCCATTCCCAAGGAATACCTTTCCTTGGATTTAACTATGAAATGAATCACCTTACAACAAGAACCAAGCTTGATCCTTAGGTTATACACCAACCCTATTCAAGACTTGGATAATCACCTTCTATGTAATACTTAGTTGTAACACCTCTACAACCTATTGATATAGCCTTATAGAAATGGCTAATCAATATTACAAATGAAGCTCAAGAGGCTTGTAGCTCAACAAAAACAACAAGAACACCTTTGCTACAAAGAATGAAACAAGAACAACAACAAGAAGAAGATAATAGCTAGACAATTCAACAAATGCTTGTGAGCTTCAAGTGTGTTTCATCTTCTTCACCATTGCCTCTATTTATAGTGTAAATTGAGCCTTGGAGATAAGACTTCCAATGTGTCACCATCTTCATCATCAAGTCTAAATGTCTTCTCATCATTGGTTGGCCTTGTACACTTAGCAAAATAAGACAACATAATTGGTCCACCTTGGCAACTCCATTTGGTCGATTTTTTCAACTAAAAATAGTCTTGGAATTATCTTGAAAATGTGAAGATAATATGGCCATAACAACTCCATCATCTTCTCAACTCTTTGGCAAGATAATAGGCATGTGGGCATTTGACAAATTCAAATAAAAATCAGCTCCAAAACAGCCCCTTATAGCCGTTGGTTATCTTCAATTTTCCAAGAAAAAACTTTTGATTATCCTTTGTAAAATGAAGAAAATAAGAAAGGATAATACCACCAAAATATTCTCAACTCCAAGCACAAGAATAGGGCATGTGAAGACTTCTTTTTGACTAAAAATCTGCTGAAAGTAGCAATGTAGCCGTTGGCTACTAATTCAAGCATTTCCTAGTTGACAATTTTTGCCAACTAGCTCCTTTTTGGTTGGTCCACTTGTCACCAACTCATAAAATATGTACACCATCATATCCACCTGATTAATCACGTTTTTAAGCATACATATATGTGTAGCAACTCAGATTTTTGAAGAAGAAATCAATAGATTACAGTTGACAAGATTATGTCAACGTGTAACACCGAAATTTCCAATATTTCTTCTTATATGTCGTGATCATTTCCACACCTTTACCACTTTGAATATCTCTGAATAATGATGATAAATATGCTCTTGTAACATATATAAGAGGGTCTTTAAGAAAAAATAGAATGTGACATATCAAATCGTCACATATCCAGCTATAGTCAATAATATCATCATGTGAGAGAATAAAATAAAGAATCACTATATAATCTTCAAGATAATAATAGCTCAACTCCAGAATGAAGATAATAATATGCTCAAGAGATTTCTTGAGTGAAAATACCAAAAATACCCTTGGGGTGAAATGACCAAAATGCCTCTGGTATGAGAAAACTCCAGAAATGACCCGGATGGTCAAAAATAATCATGATATCACCTTTGTCATGATAAATAGTATAAGAATACATCCTTGAAATATTTTCACCATGTGATGTTCCTACAAAACTCAAAATACGAATTTTGCCCTTTTTGGTAAGTTGTAGAAACTTCCAAGGCACTGTTAGTCACAATACATTTAAAATTACCAAAACCACATGACATACACATAATGAACGTGTATAAATCATATACAAATGAAAACAACCAATTTATCACATTTTAGAAAAATATTTCTTAAAACCCTAGACATCGATCGATCGAAGTGCCTCAGCTTCAGATATCGATGTCTCACAGTAAGGTTCAGGTTTTGTCTCTGACCTACATCGATTGATCGAAGTGAAGGTTCCATGTACATCGATCGATCGATGTGTCTCAGGTTCAGATATCGATGTCTCACAGTAAGGTCTTGAACTTTTATTGCCTTACATAGATCGATCGATGTCAGGGATCTATGTACATAGATCGATCGATGTGCAACAACCTGAGAGACCTATGTCAACTTTTTCAACTTTTTCAACTTTTAATCACATATAACACCATGTGTGACATTTTTAAGTATTCACCACTTAATATCATGACTTTGAAAATTATCCAAACATATTTCTCAACATTCTCCCTCTTTTGGATGATTTTCAAAATAACCTAGCATGATTTTAATGTCACAAATTATAACCAATTGTTTATCATAAATCCATCAATTGTTTCACCAAATTTGTACCAATTGTTTTAGAAACTAACCTCTAACCAATTACCAATTTTTTTCACATTGTTGTTAAATTTTCAACTCTCATGTATTCATATGCTCATGTACTCCCCCTCAAATTATACTCTCCCCCCTTAACCTATGCTTACACCAATTTACACCAATACCAATTTAAACTTAGCATATTATTCAACCAACTAATCAACCAAATTATGACTTACCAACTAAAATCATGTTCTTATTCTATCTCGCCCTTTATTTTTCAAATCATGCAAAAGATAGAACTATGCAATGGTATCGTAAGTCATCATACCTAACTTGGCTCGTATATTTTCAAAAGTGGCTTGATTAAGGGGTTTGATAAAGATATCAGCTATTTGGTGATCAGTTCTTATATGGTTTATAACTATATCCTCATTTTGAACATGATCTCGAAGGAAGTGGTACCGCACCTCAATGTGTTTGGCCTTAGAATGAAGCACCGGATTCTGAGAAAGATTGATTGCACTTGTGGCTATATACTCGACTTCAGTGGTAGAAAGAGCTACACTAGCTTGATTTTTAGAAAACCAAGAGATCAAGTTGGTTCCTATGAATTGACACGTACTGCTAGTGGATTTTCTATCTAATTTACAACCACCATAATCAGCATCACTATATACGTATAATTCCAACTTAATGTTTCTATCATACCAAAGTCTTAAGTGAGGTGTGTGTTTAAGATATCTAAAGATCTTTTTCACTGCATTGTAATGTGAAACCTTGGGACAAGATTGAAACCTAGCACACATACACACACTAAACATGATGTCAGGTCTTGATGAAGTTAAATATAACAATGATGTAATCATAGACCTATAAAGTGTGTCATCAAAAGGTTTACCATTTTCATCCTTGTCTAGTTTGGTACTAACACTCGTGGGGGTAGTTGTTGGATTCAACTCTTCAAAGCCAAACTTCTTAATCATATCATTGACATACTTAAGTTGGCTAATGTGAATTCCTTGAGGGGTTTGTTTGATTTGAAGTCCTAAGAAATAATTCAACTCTCCTACTGTTGACATTTCAAATTCTGACTTCATACACTCTTTGAAGTCTTTTACTAAGGTAGGGTTGGTTGAACCAAAGATTTTATCATCTACGTATATTTGAAATATTAATAAATCATTACCTTTTCTTCTTAGGAATAACGTGTTGTCTATGGTTCCCTTTTGATAATTATTTGCAATAAGAAAGTTTGCAAATCTATCACACCAAGATCTTGGAGCTTGTTTCAAACCATATAAAGCTTTCTTAAGCTTGTAAGCATGGTTAGATTCTTTTGATCTTCGAATCCAGGGGGTTATTTTAGAAACACCTCTTCTTGGATGTATCCATTCAAGAACGCACTCTTGACACCCATTTGGAAGAGTTTAATGTTGCTTAGACTTGCAATTGCATGTAACAATCTAATTGCTTCTAGTCGTGCAACGGGTGCAAAGGTTTCTTCATAATCTATACCTTCTTGTTGATTATAGCCTTGTGCGACTAGCCTGGCCTTATTTCTTGTAATATTTCCTTGTTCATCCATTTTATTCCTAAACACCCATTTAGTTCCTATTATTGATTTGTTTTCGGGTTTAATTCCTTGTGAATTGATTTAATTCCTCATGCATAGCATCTATTCAAGATATATCACCTAAGGTTTCTTTTACATTCTTAGGTTCTAATTGTCAGATTAAGCTATGTCCTTCAAGTTGACTCATATTTCTACGCGTTCTAACGCCAACACTTGGATCCCGAATGATTAATTCTCTAGGATGCCACCAATTCTTAGATTGACTAGGTTCACCCTCATCTTGTTCAAATATTCATTAGTGTGAGCATTATCATATATAATTTGATCATTAGTTGTATTATCTTCTAATTGCAAAGTTTCTTCATTTATTTCATCTAAGGGTTCATGCATATCTTGTTCAGGGGGAGTTGGTTCTAGATGATCAAGTACAGGCTCATGTAATACATCATCATCATCAAACATATTTTCAACATTATTCTCTTGTTTATGTTGAGTTTTATCACTAACATCAAAGCATGCATTTTCATTGAATTTCACATGTATAGATTCAATTATTTTTTAGATACATGATTATAACACCTATATGCTCTAGAATTAGTTGAATAACCAACAAACATACATTCAATAGACTTTTGTTCAAATTTGTCTAGATTATCCTAAGTGTTCAACACAAAACACTTACATCCAAAAATTCTAAGATAATCTATTTTAGGTTGTCTATTGTTTAACAACTCATAAGGTGTTTTATTTAATTTCTTTCTGATGGAAAGTCTATTTATAATGTATCATGCACAACTAATAGCTTCAGCCCATAAATATTTTGGTACTTTATTTTCACATAGCATTGTCCTAGCAACTTCTTGAATAGTTCTATTTTTACGTTCAACAACTCCATTGAGTTGTGGTGTTCTAGGTGGTGAGAATTCATGTTTGATTCCATGTAGTTCACAAAATTTGATTACATCTTTGTTTTTAAATTCTCCACCTCTATCACTTCTAATTCGTTTAACATTTTCTTCGTAAATGTTTTCAAGTTGCTTAATAAGAATTTCGATTGCTAATGGAGCATCGTCTTTGTGTGTTAAGAACAATGTCCATGTATAGCATGAGTAATCATCTACTATAACACACATAGTAGTGTCCACCTAGACTCCTTGTCCTACTTGGACCAAATAAGTCGAAGAGAAGCAATTCTAGTACATGACTAGTACTCACTTCATGTTTCGGTTTTAATGTTTCTTTAATGTGTTTTCCTTTAATGCAGGTTTCACACATTTGAAAATTATCTAAGTCTAAGTTAGGCATTCCTTTAATTAAATTCTTTTTAGATAATTTCTTAATGGTTGAAATTCCTATATGGCCTAATCTTCTATGCCATAAATTCACATCTAAGTCATATGATATTAGACACTAAACCTTAGCATCTAACATATTATCTAAGGTAAGAGTATAAATGTTACCATCTCTATTTCCTTTTAAAACTATTTCTCCTTTTTCATTTATTATATCACATGAATTGGGAAGAAAAGAGACATTATAACCGCAATCTATAAGTTGAGAAATACTAAGTAAATTATAAGAGAGATTGCTTACTAACAACACATTTTGTATTTGAAATGTGTTAGGATCCCCAATTGATCCTTTTCCAACAACTTGTCCTTTGTTGTTGTCACCGAATGTAACCTTTCCACCATTAATATGTTCAAGTTCGGTGAATAGATTTGGGTTTCCCGTCATATGCCTTGAACATCCACTATTTAAAAACATTTGGTTTTTAGATTCTTTGACTTTGCCTCCTTCTTTCATTTCTTGCGTTTGTCCTACAATGGAGAAAAAGTTTTAGGTACCCTTTATTTGGGTCCTTGAATGTTAGAAGCACCATCTTTGTTTAGATATTCCTTAGGTATCCAAACTTGGACATACCTTCTAGGCACATTTTTAGCATTGTTATAATTTGGAAAATAAAAAGGATTAGCATATACATTATCATTCCACATAAGTGAAGATGCATTGTTATACATGTTGCGCCATGGTTGATAATTATTATAGGATGACCGAATTTTATAATGTGTATAAGGCATGTGACTTTGTTTCTTATATGGTGCTCTATATGTATGTTCATATGCATTTCTATAAGACTTATATGAGTGTTGCTTATACTTAGGTTCATAATAAGTTGGATTTTATTATATCTAGTTGTATTTGTATATATATAGGCATAATTTCTAGGTTGTCTAGATGCAAAGTCTTTCCTAGTTGCATGTTTGTATGTGGGTACGTTTGTAGGTGCATGTTGCATTTTTATCTTTGAATAAGTAGAAGGAGTAGAAGAAGGAGTAGAAGAAGATTTAGCAGGCAAAGTTGTTTTTATAGCTGTATAAGGTTGTCTAGTAGTTGATGATACAAACTTAGTCTTTTTATCTAATTTGTCATCTTCTTCTTTATATCCTAATCCAGTTTTATCATTTCCATATTTTTGTGACGATATGAGTGTGTCTAACATGTTTGTACTGGATTTAAACTGTTCTAAGGTTTTCTCTAAGTCTAGTTTGCATGATTTAAGTGTAGACACTTCATTTTCATAATCATGCATCTTGGTTTTCACTTAAGGTTTGTTCATTATTTCTAGATGACTCAATTTTAGTCTTTAATGAATCAAGAGTATTTGATGACTCTTGTTTGAAAGACTCTAATTGATTAGAAAGTTCCAAGTTGGTTGTCTTCAACTTGTCATTTTCTTCAAATAGTTTCTTTTTCTCTTTTGACAACCTTTTACAATGAGCATGCATTTTCATGAATTCATCATACATTTCATCGAAAGTCATCTCATTATCAGAATCAAAATCAGGAGTAGATGTTACCTCTTTCGTAGACTTCGAGAACACTACTTTATAAAAGATTGATGACATGATGTATGATTTTAGATGAATATCTTGAATCTTTAATCAAGTGAATACAAATGCTCCAAACCTTCTCGAAATTTTCAAATGCTCCAAACCTTCTTGATTTAGGATTAGCACGCTACTATGAGTTCTTGCTTCTTAGCCTTGTCTTGTTTGTACGGTGTTGAATCTTGCTTCTTTGAGTGGTGTAGACCTCGCTCTGATACCAATTGTTGGACCTTGCATCTGCAATAAACACTACTAAGGGGGTGAATAGTGGTTAGCAGAAATTACACTACTACCCTTTGTAAGATCCCCTTTGAAAGCAGAATCTGAGACCACCTCAGATTCAGAACCCATTTTTGGAAAATTCAAAAATAAATGTACAAAACTCCAAAAATTATGAAACTTTCCAGAATTGAACTATATTGTGTTAAAAAGACTCTATCCAAAAATCAGACAACAATAAGATCGTTTGACCCTTCAAACAAAAAAAAATGCAGATGGTCAATCGGGATAGAATTGGACAGAATGTTGCTGATTTTGAAAAACATGTTTCTCTTTGAATAATCAACCAAAAAGGTTGATCTTTATATCAAAAAACTCCTTAGGATGTGTAGATAATGCTTCCAAAAGTTCCTGACTTTAAACAATTCTTGATAAATACAGAATTTAAGTTTTCTCAAAACTGGTCAGATTGCAGCTAGATTGGAACAGTTATCGTGAAAAGACTAAAAGACTAACTTTCCGTTGCTCAAATCAAGTGATTCTTGTTGAAAATGAATGTTAACAGTATGAAGTATAACTCCACCAAAAATCACGAATTTTGAACGTTTTTAGCTATTTTTTCAAATTGTGAGAAGTTGAGTGAAAAATGCAGTAAAAACGAAAGAAAACAGAAATGGAAAAACAAGACAAGAACAACGAGAATTTATCCTGGTTCTGTCAATGTGACCTACTTCATTCCCAAGGAACACCTTTCCTTGGATTTAACTATGAAATGAATCACCTTACAACAAGAACCAAGCTTGATCCTTGGGTTATACACCAACCCTATTCAAGACTTGGATAATCACCTTCTATTCAATACTTAGTTGCAACACCTCTACAACCTATTGATATAGCCTTATAGAAATGGCTAATCAATATTACAAATGAAGCTCAAGAGGCTTGTAGCTCACAAAAATACAACAAGAACACCTTTGCTACAATGAATAAAACAATAACAACAAGAAGATGAAGAGGTAAGCTAGACAATTCAACTAATGCTTGTGAGCTTCAAGTGTGTTTCATCTTCTTCACCATTTCCTCTATTTATAGTTTGAATTGAGCCTTGGAGATAAGACTTCCAATGTGTCACCATCTTCATCATCAAGCCCAAATGCCTTCTCATCATTGGTTGGCCTTGTACACTTGGCAAAATAAGACAACATAATTGGTCCACCTTGGCAACTCCATTTGGCCGATTTTTTCAACTAAAAATAGTCTTGGAATTATCTTGAAATATGAAGATAATATGGACACAACAACTCCATCATCTTCTCAACTCTTTGGCAAGATAATAGGCATGTGAGAATTTGACAAATTCAAATAAAAATCAGCTCCAAAACAGCCCCTTATAGCCGTTGGTTATCTTCAATTTTCCAAGAAAAAACTTTTGATTATCCTTTGTAAAATGAAGAAAATAAGAAAGGATAATACCACCAAAATATCCTCAACTCCAAGCACAAGAATAGGCATGTGAAGACTTCTTTTTGATTAAAAATCTGCTGAAAGTAGCAATGTAGCCGTTGGCTACTAATTCAAGCATTTCCTAGTTGGCAATTTTTGCCAACTAGCTCCTTTTTGGTTGGTCCACTTGTCACCAACTCATAAAATATGTACACCATCATATCCACCTGATTAATCACGTTTTTAAGCATACATAAATGTGTAGCAACTCAAATTTCTGAAGAAGAAATCAATATATTACAGTTGACAAGATTATGTCAACATGTAACACCGAAATTTCTAATATTTCTTCTTATATGTCGTGATCATTTCCACACCTTTACCACCTTGAATATCTCTGAATAATGATGATAAATATGCTCTTGTAACATATAAGAGGGTCTTCAAGAAAAAATAGAATGTGACATATCAAATCGTCACATATCCAGCTCTAGTCAATAATATGATCATGGGAGAGAATAAAATAAAGAATCACCATATAATCTTCAAGATAATAATAGCTCAACTCCAGAATGAAGATAATAATATGCTCAAGAGATTTCTTGAGTGAAAATACCAAAAATACCCTTGGGGTGAAATGACCAAAATGCCTCTGGTATGAGAAAACTCCAGAAATGACTCGGATGGTCAGAAATAATCATGATATCACCTTTGTCATGATAAATAGTATAAGAATACATCCTTGAAATATTTTCACCATGTGATGTTCCTACAAAACTCAAAATACCAATTTTGCTATTTTTGGTAAGTTGTAGAAACTTCCAAGACACTGTTAGTCACAATACATTTAAAATTACCAAAAACACATAATATACACATAATGAACATGTATAAATCATATACAAATGAAAACAACCAATTTATCACATTTTAGAAAAATATTTCTTAAAACCCTAGACATCGATCGATCAAAGTGCCTCAGCTTCAGATATTGATGTCTCACAGTAAGGTTCAGGTTTTGTCTCTGACCCACATCGATCGATCGAAGTGAGGGTTCTATGTACATCGATCGACCGATGTGTCTCAGGTTTAGAGATCGATGTCTCACAGTAAGGTCTTGAACTTTTATTGCCTTACATAGATCGATCGATGTGAGGGATCTATGTACATAGATCGATAGACGTGCAACAACCTGAGAGATCTATGTCAACTTTTTCAACTTTTTTAACTTTTAATCACATATAAGACCATGTGTGACATTTTTAAATATTCACCACTTAAAATCATGACTTTGAAAATTATCCAAACATATTTTTCAACATATCTCACTTCAATGTGCTTAGTCTGACTATGTTGGACGGGGTTTTGTTCAATGTTGATAGCAGACGTGTTATCACATAAAATAGGCACTTTTGAGAAGTGAATGTTATAATCATTTAAAATGTTTGTCATCCACAACAATTGTGCACAACAAGAGGCGGCCGACACATACTCGGATTCTTCCGTAGAAAGAGAAACACTGTTTTGTTTCTTAGATTACCAAGAAACAAGACAATCTCTAAGAAATTGACAAGTTCCGAATGTACTCTTTCTATCAACAAAACTCCCCGCATAATCGGAGTCACAATATCCTCTTAAATCAAAACATGCATTTTTAGGATAAAATAACCCAAATTTCAAAGTACATCTAAGGTATCTAAGAATACGATTTACCGCAATTAGATGCATTTTCTTGGGATCACTTTGAAATCTAGCACATAAGCACACTGCATGTAAAATATCGGGTCTACTTGCAGTGAATTAAAGTAGACTATATATAATGCCACCATACAAGGTTACCTCGACATGCTTTCCTTTCTCATCCTTGTCAAGCTTGGCACTTGTGCTCATTGGTGTGTTTACTTCTCTTCCTTCTCCAAAATTGTACTTCTTGAGCAAGTTCTTTGTGTATTTGGTTTGAGAAATATACACGCCATCTTCGGTTTGCTTGATTTGTAATCCAAGGAAGTAATTTAGCTCTCTCATCATGCTCATCTCGAATTCACCTTGCATTAAACTAGCAAATTGCTCACAAAGACAATTGTTAGTAGAGCCAAAAATAATACCATCAACATATACTTGTACAATTAATTGATTTCTACCTTGTTCTTTTATGAACAAAGTAGTGTCAACTTTACTCCTTGAGAATCCATTATTAAGAAGAAAAGTACTTAACCTCTCGTACCAAGCTCTTGGAGCTTGCTTAAGGCCATAAAGAGCCTTTTTAAGTTTGAAAACTTGATGTGGTAAATCATGACATTCAAACCCGGGAGGTTGTGCAACATACACTTCTTCTTGAATAACACCATTCAAGAAGGCGGATTTAACATCCATTTGGTAAAGTTTAAAATCTCTATAGCAAGCATATGCCCAATAACATTCTAATAGCTTCAAGCCGTGCTATGGGTGCAAATGTCTCATCAAAATCGATACCTTCTTCTTGACGATATCCTTGTGCAACTAATCTAGCCTTATTTCTAGTGACATTCCCTTGATCATCCATCTTGTTACGAAATACCCATTTTGTACTAATAATAGGATGATTATGTGGTTTAGGAACCAACTCCCAAACATCACTCTCTCAAATTGGTTTAACTCTTCTCGCATAGCCAAGATCCAATTTTCATCAACTTTGACATTTTTAGGCTCTATAAGAGAGACAAATGCATTCTCTCTATATTGTCTTTGTGTGGTGATACCCCTATTCAAATCACCTATGACCAACTTGTGTGGGTGAGAACTTTTATGATTGAATGATCTAGGAAGGTTGGAGACATCTCCTCCAACTTCCTCATGATCACTTTCCGGATGTGACGAAACTTCATCATTTAAATGATTCTCATTTTCCGGAACATGCGATGCATTTTCTACATTTTGTGTATCAACAGTATGAGTATGAGAAATATTTCTATTTGACTCACTAAGTTCATGCACACTAGGTGGAGGAGTACCTTCAATAGGTTCTACTCTCAAGTCAATGAAGATGTTTCCATTTGGAGACTTATCAACAATCTCTTGTTAATGAGCAACCGTCGGAATGTCCTCAAGAATCTCTTCTTGAGGAGTCACATCTTTGTTTTCTTCACAATCCTCATTAAGTTTAGGTTCGTCATTGAGTAACTCATTAAACTTAACATGGATTGATTCTTCCACCTTTTGACTCCTTTTGTTGAAAACACAAAATGCTTTACTATTTGAGGCATAACCATCCGCTTTGAGGTCAAGTTTGTCCAAAGTGTCCTTGGTATTAATTATGAAACACTTGCAACCAAACACTTTGAAATATCCAATGTTGTGAACTTTACCATTCCAAAGCTCATAAGGTGTCACATTTAGATATGGTCTCAAATATACATGATTAATCACATGGCAAGCGGCATTTACCGCTTCGGCCCAAAAATATTTGGGCAAACCGAACTCATTTAACATCACTCTACACATTTCTTGTAGATTTCTATTCTTTCATTTGGCTACACCATTTTGTTGTGGAGTTCTAGGCACCGAAAGATCATGTGAGTATCCTTTGGATTAACAAAATATTTCAAACTCACCACCACAATCACTTCGAATGGTCTTAATGGTGTCACCCATGTGATTTTCTAAACGTTTACTTAAATTCATAAACTCACTACATGCATCATTCTTCTTAGCAAGAAACATCACCCATGTATAACGAGTATAGTCATCTACTACCATGAAGGTATAATGTTTACCACCCAAACTTTTTGTTCCAATATCCTCGTACAAATCCATATGTAGTAATTGTAGGGGTTTGGAGGTGGATATATTTGTTTTTGGTTTAAAGCTTGTTTTCACAAGCTTTGACTTTTGACAAGTGTCACACAAGTCATGGTTTTCGAAACTCATTTTCGGAAGGCCTCGAACTTTATTGTTTTTCCGAATAAACTTAAATGTTTTGAAACATACATGTCTGAGACATCTATACCATAGTTGCGTCAAATCATTTTTAGTAACTAGGCAAGATACATTTTGAGAAACCAAATCATTGATGCTAAGTTTGTAAATATTTTTGAAACGCAAAGCCTCAAATAAGATAGTATTATCCTTTTTCACAACACACTTTGTTTTGAAAAACGATTCCTCATAATTAGCATCACATAGTTGACTGACAATTATCAAGTTAAACTTTAATCCTACAACATATAAGACATCACTAAGAAAGAAGGAATTGTTACCCATAATACCGTGTCCTTTGATTTGGACTTTGCTACCTCCAAAGTAGACAACTCCTCCATCTTGCATAGTGAGTTTATGAAAGAGAATTTTGTCTCCCGTTGTATGGTTGAAAATGAACCATATGATATTGGTACCCTTCTTGTTTTGGGTCCTTGAAGGTTAGTGACCTTCATTTCGCCTTTCGGCACCCACACAAGATTCTTATTATTCTTAGCCTTACATACTCTTTCTACATGACCTTTCCTATTGCAAAAAATGTAGGAGTATGTTTGTGAGAATGTGTATGCTTGTGCGTTGGCACATTTCGTGATTCTTTTTAGGAATGACCTTCTTTGGAATCAAAGAAGGTTTTTGTTTCACGATTTGAACCAAAGGTTTTGAAACCTTTGGTGCGTTTGCCTTTCCATTAAGCATGTGTCATTGTTTCTTCAAGGAAGTTTTGGACTCCTTGACAACTTGTGCTTGTTCCCTTTGTTTTCTCTTCTTAGATGCATACATGGCACTAGGTTTAATTTTGTTTTTGTGCGGAATGGATGCATCCTTTTTAGCACTACCCTTTTGAGGAATTTTCTTCTTCAAAAGGCTTTGAGAAGATGAACTTGATTTCATCAAATCATGCTTTCACTAAGTGCAATCACATGCATGGTTAGTAAAATATCATGCTCAAGTTGCAATGCGATGTGATTCTCTAACGTGTCATTGTATTTATTTAAGCATGCTCTAAAATCCTTTTGACACGTTTATATTTTAAATCTAGAAAATCATTTTCTTGCACTAAATCATCTATTTCATCAATTAATCTATAGTGAGATGAAATATTGCATACCTCCATGTCGTCGTCAATGGCCATTAGTGCATAGAACTCCTTATCAAGATCGTCATGAACAACCCCCGTGAGAGCGAGATCATCATTGTC
Source organism: Eustoma russellianum (assembly GCA_036186865.1). Taxonomy (NCBI): domain Eukaryota; kingdom Viridiplantae; phylum Streptophyta; class Magnoliopsida; order Gentianales; family Gentianaceae; genus Eustoma; species Eustoma russellianum. The sequence continues at coordinate 11,323,615 of AP025068.1, forward strand.
GCCATTGTCGCTCTCGGACCCAGAAAGAATGCTCTCCTAATGGGCTACTTCCGTTTGTAAGGCCTTCTTCCTTTGGTAGATGGCCTTCTTGTCTTTGAGTTGCGGCTCCTTCACCCGAAAATCTTTCATGAAGTGACCAAACTTCCCACACTTGTAGCATTTGTTGTCTTGGTCCTTCACTTTGTCCTTGGAGAATTTTTCTTTGATGAATCTCTTAGCTTCATCTTCATTCTTTCTTGCGAAACATCGGAACCTTCTAACAAGAAGTCCCACTTCATCATCCGAGTCTTCCGATTCGCACGCAAGGGATTTCGATGAGTTGCGGATGGGGTCATTTTTCTCTTGTGCATCAAGTTGAATCTCATTAGTGATGAGATCCCCGTAGAGCTCATCCAAGGTTATAGTTTCCAAATCCTTGGACTCCTCAATGGCCATTACTTTTGCATTCCATTCTCTTCCTAAGCTATTTAGGAAGCAATGGTTGAGATCCGCTTGTTCAATCTTTTTGCCAACCGCCGTGAGTAGGTTGACAAGCTTGATATATCTTTGGATAGACTCCTCAATCTTCTCACCTTTGGGAACATTGAAGTTATAAAATTGCTTGATGAGTTGTCTCCTTTTAGCTTTCCTTACTTGAGATGTTCCTTCATGGATCATCTTCAACTTTGTCCAAGATTCGTGTATGGATTGAACACCTTGAATTTGAACTCTCTCATTTGGTGAAAGAGAGCTATTCAAAATAGCAAGAGCTTTGCTATTTATTGCAAATTGCAACTCCTCTCCTGGAGTAGGATCATCAACATCAAAAGGAATAATGGAACCTTTTGATACTTCTCTCCAAATATGGTACCCACAAGAACGTAAATATGTTTCTATGTTGGACTTCCATAGTGGGTAATTTAGAGGATCAAACATGGGGACTTTGACATGGACACTAGAAATGGAAGAGAGAAGTGTTTCTTGCCTCCTTCTTCTTGAGGCATCACCAGCCATCTATATATGGCAAGTACGTGACACGTTGGGAAGTTTTGTTAGTCACCCGATACGACAATTTTCGGTTTATAACCTTGTAGCGTGTCGTAATAATTTTGTCATCACCATGATTTATATCATATGATATAAGACCTGAATATACTCATAATTATGAGGTAAGTATAGTGGTGTGACGTTGACGTATGTTTGTAATATATGCAACATGTCGGTAGTATGTCGGAATATATGACAACATTATATAAAGTATATAAGACGAGTTTATCACAAAAATGTGTCAGGTAATAAATTTTTCATGCATTTCTTAAAACACGTAGTATTAAAATCATCTATTTGTGAATCACTCAAACTCTTTTTCTCAACACCTACGAGGTGCTTGAAAGGATCGAGTCGTTAGCTTACCATTTGACGTTACCTCCGACATTGACCCAAGTACACAACATATTTCATATCGCTTAGTTGAGAAGGTACGTTTCTGATCCGAGTCATGTATTGGACACACAACCTTTGAGAATCAGACCGGACGCATCATATGAAGAAACCCCTATTCGGATTATCGACCGCAAGGAACAACAATTTAGAAGGTGAATCATCCCGTATATCAAGGTGCAATAGAGCAATCATAGGAAAAACAAAGTGATTTGGGAGCTAGTGGATCAGATGCGCGAACACTACCTCGATCTTTTCAAATAAGGTATGACACGTTTCGAGGACGAAACTTTTTGTAAGGAGGGTAGGATGATAAGAACCAAAAAAAAGAGAGAAATACAAATAATAAAATAAATAAATAAATAGCAAATAAAAATTTAGAAAATAATAAAACCAAGAAGTAGGTGTGTGATGTGTCTGCCGAGTTTAGGGGATAAGGGAGGGGAATTGGTTTGTTAATTAGTTGATATTTAGTTTAAGATTTAAAAAAAAATAGAATTTCCTAAATCTAATCCCTAACCCCCCCCCCTTAATTGTCGCCCGTGCCAAGGAAAACAAAAGCAAATTTAAAACCCCCAGCCCCAATCCCATTTAGCACCAATAACAATTAAAAAAAGAGAAAGGAAGGGAGGAAGAGGGGCTGCATCAGAAAAAAGGGGACGGGGAATTGAAGAGAGGAAGGAGAAAGAGAGAAGAGAGAAGAGAAAAGAAGAAGGGAAAAAAAGGAATGGGGAAGCAAGCAAGATTTCAACTGTTGTATAATCGCGTAATTTGTCTGAGTCCCTCCAATTGGTACAATTCAAGCATGTCTTAGTGATAGGTTTATGTGTTTTTGTTGTTTTAATTGTTAAAATCTATAGCATGTTGTTAATATGTGAAAGGCATGTGCTTTTAGGACTGTTGAATGCGTTGTATTCTTCTGTGTGCATTTGATTTGATGGTAAGGTTGAATTTGGTATCAAAATAGCACAACTTTCGCATGGTTAGGGGTTTTTATTTTTTTTGGCCTTAGAATAGGTTCTCACAGACTTGAAATAGGCAGAAATATAGGTTAGAGTTGGAAAACAGGCACCGGAGGCTGAGCGTGCGCCTCATGCGCCGCTAGAAGGGCCACGCGTTGTACACACGCACCCCTAGAGCCGTAGTGTATATGTATATTAAAAAAAGAAAAACCCTGAAGGGCCGGACCAGGGCGGACAGTCCGGACCCTTAACGGGCCAGCTGTGCCCAGGGCCTGGCCCATTTACAGAATGTAATAAAAAAAATAAAAATAACCCGCTAAGTCGAGTGCGGCTGAGCCAAATGGCCAACGGATCGGGCCCCAGCAAGCCAACCCAATTAACTGAAAACTAAAAAAGAGGGGTTTAGCGGGCCGCGCTGTAGCGGGCCAGGCCAGAGAAAGAAAAGGAGAATCCGAGGCCAGGGCCTGCAGGAAGGGCCAACACAAGGAAAGAAATATAAAAATAAAAAGCATATGCATAAATTAAATTCTGAAATTTTATAAATGTTAATTAATTAATTAAAAATAGTAGAAATTACAGAAAATTGTAAATAAATACTAGAGAATCATAATTAAATCATAGAAATTATAAAATGCTAGAATTAAAATATTTTTCTCAAATTTCTAAATTTGTAATAATTTAATTAATTTAGATAAATAGGAAAAAATAGGAGAAATAGTAGAAAATTCCATATGAATTTGTAAAAGCCGCGGATAATATGGTTAACGTCAAATAACGTCTTGTCATTATCTGGACAATAAATGAACCTAGAATTGAGCGTCGGGGGATGGTGAGGATGGGCCGAAAGGCCTCAGGCAATCTTGTTTTGCATTCATGGCATGTGCATTGCATTTATGATGGGTCAGGACGCACGGGTCACGGACACTCAGGTTGGTGTATGATGGCGGGGGCCACATACACTCAGTATGGTGACTATAGGTGGGTACGACCCACAACCACTCAGCAGGCCCCGGAAGCATGCATTGCACGGTAGAGTTATGAGCATCCTGCATGACATGACGTTGTTGCGCGTGACATGCATAGCTGGACGTGCATGATGAAGTTGCGCATTTCTATCTGGTGCGATTTATTTTTCCGCAACCTTATCCATGCATATGTTATACTATGTTCTATGTGCTATGTGCTATGTCATTTTGGCATGCGCGTCTTGTATTAGTTGGAGACAGACACCTACTGGGTGATTTTTGATCATTCACCCCTACTTCCCCCTCCAAGTGAGCATGAAGAAGAGTACGGCTACGTCTTTGCTGAGGAAGGGGCTGATACGGCAGTATGGACAGACTGACGGTCACACCTATGATATGAGGAGACCCTGCGGCTGTTTGTCATTTATTTCATTGTGATATCACCAGACATTACCTTTGTGTATATTGTTAGACATTACAGACTATTATTTCGACGTTGTCGCTCAGAACTTTATTCATTGTTTTGATGAGGATTTTCACTTATGATGGAAATTAATGTAACTATTCTACCGTTTCGGCGGAAAAAATTTCTACGTCATTTCGGACATGTAAGAAGTTGATTCAATGTCTTGTAGATCTCATAGCAGACTATGGCAGGTGCACTATGCTAGAGCTCGGGAGTGGGACGCTACATCACCTCAGTCACAACCATCATCTCAACCACATGTATCATCTCAGCCTTAGCTATCACCTTGGTAATAACATGCACCTCAGCCACACTCAGTAGTTCGGCTACAAACCTGGTGCCAAAAGCCTTTCACGTCAGCTCGGCATATGCATGTCAAGCAGACTTTTGCCAAACAAACAACTTTGCCATGCAACTCGACACGTGGCATCACTTTGCAACTATACATAAGCATGCTAGAACACGTTGTAGCGCCCCGACCCAGACAGCGGATCTGAACCCGTGCACCCGTCGTAGCTTGCTGAGAAGACTATAAGACGTCTCATCTCTCGAATACACATCATCAATGACGTAAGAGAATAAGCACGGAGACACGTGCAAAATAAAATCTAAATCATCCCAAATCCGTATTCCCAAAAACATAAGTAAATAAAGTAGTTTATGGACACAGCCATCTAAGTCTTCAAATGAATGAGAGAAACTGAAATAATATGAAACAGTCTAGAACAATTCCCAATATGAACACTAAACATCCCATTCAGCCCACTCGCCGTCATCCTCTATGAAAATCATATCATATTCAGGCTCACCTGCAACACAATGGTAGTACCCTTAGCTAAAATTGCTTGAAAGTAACCCACTTATAAGACATACGGGATCAACGCATAGCAAGACATGAGTAATATTTAAATCAAGGGGTGATGGGGAACATGTCTTGTATAACTTCAAGAATATAATTTAATAGCATAACTGAATAAGAACAATAAATCATAAGCATTCAACAGTTCAATAACAATCCTGTTCACGAATCAATCATACCGTAACGACTCTCGTGATGCATGACATTTCAAAATATGCACTACACTACACAGTCACATATGCTTATGCTTCACTTTTCAAAAACAGTGCAATGCATGTCACAATGTCCGGTCACATAACTTTATACCCTGTGGTGGGCCACAGCTTGTCTTTATACCCTGTGACGCACCACATCTCAACTTTGTACCCTGTAATGTGCCACAGCTTGTCTTTATACCCTATGACACATTACAGCTCACTTTATACCCTGTGATGGTTACAACTTGTCTTTATACCCTGTAACGCATCACAGCTCATTTCGCAAACTTTATGCCCTGTGCCGAGGCACAGCTCTTATCAAAACATTATGCAAATGCAAGTGTCATGATGCAGAAATGCACGACATCTCATCATTCAATCACATACAAATGTCAATCAATCATTCGAGACTCACCTCATTCTCACACTCGAGCGTATTCTTTCCGACAAGTCAACGTCACCTAAACATTCATTCTAGAACCCAAAGAACGATGTAAGAACCCTCACATTCCCCTTTTTGAACTTTCTGTTGGTGGTGGGGCCTGTGGCTACTGATGTTGTTGCGCCACAGCTTAGGTCATGACCATTAGTGCGTCGGTCAAGGCCTGAGGAAGCACGGCGTGCGCTGGAGCCCCATTCTCAGAGTGGTTCCCTCAAAGGTTGGAGCAGGCATCTTTCGCATCTCCCCAGTATAATACCTTATGCCATGCTGAGGCGGTGGTAGAGGAGGGGGTTGCTGCTGCTGAGCAACACTTTGCGCAATCACCGTTATGGCGTCCATTAGAGCTTGAGGTATTACCATTTGTGGTGGCTGTGGGTTTTCATTTCCGTTGCCACCATTTTCCTGGTTTTCTCTTCTGGGAGGCATTGTCGGTAAAATCAACGCTTATTAGCATTCAGTAATTCCAAGGATAATCGTGAAAGCCCATATGCATTGTATAGAACGGAATTCGTAAACTAAGAGAGTAATAGAGATGATTAATTAAATTTTATCGCGCTCGCACACACTCAACCCAATCAAACTTATGTCTAAGATCAGATACTTGGACCTATGGTTCAACTTATGGTCAAGATCATAGCTTAGAACTCTATATGACATAACCTAGGTCTCCAAGGTAGATCTAAAGCATATGCTCTGATACCACCTGTAGCACCCCGACACGGACAGTGGATCCGAACCTGTGCACCCGTCGTAGCTTACTGAGAAGACTACAAGACGTCTCATCTCTCGAATACACATCATCAATGACGTAAGAGAATAAGCACGGAGACACGTGCAAAATAAAATCTAAATCATCCCAAATCCGTATTCCCAAAAACATAAGTAAATAAAGTAGTTTATGGACACAGCCATCTAAGTCTTCAAATGAATGAGAGAAACTGAAATAATATGAAACAGTCTAGAACAATTCCCAATATGAACACTAAACATCCCATTCAGCCCACTCGCCGTCATCCTCTATGAAAATCATATCATATTCAGGCTCACCTGCAACACAATGGTAGTACCCTTAGCTAAAATTGCTTGAAAGTAACCCACTTATAAGACATACGGGATCAACGCATAGCAAGACATGAGTAATATTTAAATCAAGGGGTGATGGGGAACATGTCTTGTATAACTTCAAGAATATAATTTAATAGCATAACTGAATAAGAACAATAAATCATAAGCATTCAACAGTTCAATAACAATCCTGTTCACGAATCAATCATACCGTAACGACTCTCGTGATGCATGACATTTCAAAATATGCACTACACTACACAGTCACATATGCTTATGCTTCACTTTTCAAAAACAGTGCAATGCATGTCACAATGTCCGGTCACATAACTTTATACCCTGTGGTGGGCCACAGCTTGTCTTTATACCCTGTGACGCACCACATCTCAACATTGTACCCTGTAATGTGTCACAGCTTGTCTTTATACCCTATGACACATTACAGCTCACTTTATACCCTGTGATGGTTGTAGCTTGTCTTTATATCCTGTAACGCATCACAGCTCATTTCGCAAACTTTATATCCTGTGCCGAGGCACAGCTCTTATCAAAACATTATGCAAATGCAAGTGCCATGATGCAGAAATGCACGACATCTTATCATTCAATCACATACAAATGTCAATCAATCATTTGAGACTCACCTCATTCTCACACTTGAGCGTATTCTTTCCGACAAGTCAACGTCACCTAAACATTCATTCTAGAACCCAAAGGATGATGTAAGAACCCTCACATTCCCCTTTTTGAACTCTCTGTAGAGCCTCATACGTTCATTCCTAACCCTTTAGGTCATTCACTTTGAAGTCCGATTCAAATACCCTACGAAGTCTCCACCATTGATTCACCATCTTAAGTCGTGTTCCCAAGACTTAGACTAACCTCAATCATGTCTTAAGAAGTTCCTAAGGTCCCCCAAATTGGTCCTCTAGCTTCCCTTTTCCTTCCTCTATTTTCTCACAAAACTAGTTGACATCATCCCCTACATCGATCGATCGATGTCACTTCATACCCTCATATCGATCGATCTATGTCCATCAGAATACCTTCTGGCTCACATCATACCCTACATCGATCGATCGAAGTACTTCATACCCTCACATTGATCGATCGATGTCCATCAGAATACCTCCTGTCTAACATCATGCCCTACATCGATCGATCGAAGTACTTCATACCCTCACATCGATCGATCGATGTCCATCAGAATACTTTCTGTCTCACATCATACCTTACATCGATCGATCGATGTCTACGATTCCAGAAAAGAAATTCTGCGATTTCTGTAGAAACGACAGAACCAAAACTCCAATCGATCCCAAACTTCATCCCAATCAAAAAAGGCCTAATCCCTGCTATAATCTCATGCTTAAACTACAGATTGAACACTATACACATACCAAACAAAGATTCAAGCCTAGAACTCAAATATTCCAACCTTATCAATCCAAAGATCTCACCTTTCACCCCTAAACCCCACACAACAATGAAATCACAACAAGAAGGGATTCAAGGGGTAGGGATTTGCACGATTTTACGAAATCAACAACAACAAAAAGATTTTCAACATATAGTGGCCAAAACATCAAAACCAAAACACATAAATCACAAATAGATTCACGGAAAGAAACTACTGCATGGTGATCCATTTTGATATAAAAAATAGGCCCTTTTCTCTTTCACAAATCGTAGGAACTTATAAGATGATTACTTGCCTTGGATTACTAGCAGAAGAATCAAAGAACAAACGAGGATTGGATGGCTTCCTTGAAGATCTTTCACCTAGGGTTGCAAAGAGGGGTGAAAACCGCCTAAGGAGAGGAAGAGAGGGGAAAGCGCGTCGTTGCTTTTCTGAATATTGAAAAGAAACTGACGTTCATTCAGTTTTGATATGGGGAAGGATGAAATTTGAGTTTCTAAAGTATATCCTATTATCTCATTTATCTTAAATAATTAAATTCTAATATTTAATCCTAAATTAAATACCAATTAATCTAATATTTAATCTCTTCATAAATGCCACTTAATCCAACATTTAATCCTTAATTCATTACCATTAATTGTCATTAATTCACTTAATTTCCTTTTATCCTTTAATTATTCTACGGGGGTGCGGGGCATAACATTCCACCCCCTTACAAAAAGTTTCATCCTCGAAACTTGTGCGTTACGCAATCAATAACTTAGTATAGTCCTATATAATTCATTTACCTAGATAATGACCGAACTCAGTATCCCTTCGTATTCTGATATGTTACCCATTTTACTTCCTCGACACACGACTAAGTCCTCAAATCAATCAGTGTGTATGCATACAACGTGATCTTTAAATCCATTGCTCTCCATCTAATAGATCGTAACCTATTCTTTCTATAGTTATCGAATCAACCTTGAGAGTACCGTCAATATACTCGCTTCATGACTTAATCGTCGGTTTATATCGTACTTATATTTGTTATCCTGACCAACCCTCTAAAATCAGTTCTTAGGTGTATTATAATTTTTAACGTAACGCCTTGTTCACAAGACTCATCCCTAAAGCTGTATGAATTTTTTTTTCCCGGAATACGTTGTTCTCTAGTACGATTTAATTTAGTCATCACTACATCTTACAAGATTATCTAGTCCTTATAGGGTTCAATCCTTACTTAATTCTCTATAGTTAGTGCTTACAAACTTCCACTTATACCCCTTGACGTGTATCATTCAACTTATTGCAATATACAATACCGGATTGTTAAGCTTATCATATATGATTCATCCCCTAGACAGTTAACCATACTAACATCCTTTGTGTATGCCAATATGGTAACCCTTACTCTTCCTTAACACTACCAAGTCTTCAAAATCAGTTCTTATATACTTACGATCTAGTTCTATGACATGCTCTTATTTCACTGAGATATCGTCAGCAGCCTAACATACGAAATATGTGTATGGACATATATTATTATTTTTTCCTTCAAGTTAAAAGAAAACTAGCTTACGTAGCTATAATAATTTTTTTTTTGAATATAGCTTTAAGAACCTTCTAATTTTTGTAAACACAATACTCAAAGTATACTAGATTTGTTTTCGCAACGCGATATTTCAAATGACCATTTAAAAAAACTATGATATAACTTTTTTGCAAGGCATTTTGGAAAAATTGCGTCAAAACAGTTGAAAACTTAATAATGTAAGGTTTTATGAAACGATTTGAATATGGTACCTTTCGTTTTCAAAAACAGGTATATATTTTGAAAGCTACCTTTTTTCCACAAAAGTTAAGTAAGTTCACCGCAAGCGGGTAAATAACTTCGAAAACATTTTAACGGTTAAACTACTTGCGATATTGGTAGTCGTCAAATTAAATTGTTTTTGACTAAAAAAATTAGGTTTAACAAAAACAGAAATTTAAAATATTATGTAAGAAATACATATAAACAAATCGTTTTTTTATTAGGCTGGTTTACAAGTACGGAAACAAAATTAGCTTCGTAAAATTTAGTAGACTATATAAAGAAATGTGATTTCATAAGGTATTTTCGAAAATAAAATGTATTTTGAAGTCCCTGTAAAATATAGGTATAACTCAGTGTATGTGCTTTATATAAACTATTTATCTGCTAGAGAAATAATAGTCCAATATTTCGTATAATTTCTATAATCCATCTTTATTTTCAAAAGAACAACCCATCTACGTATCGTTTCTTATAAGTCTAACCTTCGTCTACTATGGTAAAATCTTTATCTTAAATTTGTTCAATACCTCCAATAAGGCTAATATCGTCGACCTATTCTGATTACCCTATATTCAACATCTTAGCCCTAGACTATAAATTCTTTTGTACAATATCCTTAACTAAACTCTACTGATTATAACGCTAATCGTTATTTAGTTTCTATCATTCCACTATAAGTCATCTCTTAGTATTACTCTACTATTACAACTTATTTCTTAGTAGCTATGGTCCTAAATTAGTCTTAAGCCTGCTCTGATGTTACCGTCCAAGTAAGAATATGGGCCTTTTTTTTAATTTACCCTAATGGTGTCAAGTACCATGTTGCAGTTATGGTAAGGCAGCCCGAGTTACTGCCTGACCCATTAATATGGACCTAATGTTCGTACTATGATATTCTGATTAACATCGTAATTCATTCAAATCAATTATATAGTGTTCAACTAGGGTTACTAAGATCACGACTTAGAGAGTTGTGATCAACCTTAGATAAGAGGGAATTGTATGGGATATCTTAGATATACGTGTTTCCAAAACCGTTGGCCCTCTATAGTTTAGGATCATAACTTATTTCTAGGATCATTCTTAGCATCATCATTCTTACCTCTATGATCGCGTCTTATTTCCAAGTCATAATTAGTACATAATCAACACTTATTACTAATTCCGTACTTATGTCTAAAGTCAACTCGTAATCAAGATCGTTACTTATGTCTAAGACCGTGACGTATGTTCAGAATCATCGCTTATAACTGAGATCAGTACCTATGTTCATGATCATCGCCTTATGTTCAAATCATCACTTATGTCTAAGATTGTGACTTAGAGGCAAAATCGTAACTTATTTTCTAATGTCATTGCCTAATTCTACATTTCTGCCGTGCATCAAGAGTCATGCTCTGAAGATCGTACTGTCGGCACGAAATACCTCTTGAACTCATTCTGAAGTTTGATCCAAGTGATCAACGGTGTCAGTTTTGCTGCGCCACCACTCCTCCGCATCCATTTCTAGAAGAATGTCAAGTCTGAGTGCGTTGGTGGTGGGGCCTGTGGCTACTGATGTTGTTGCGCCACAGCTTAGGTCATGACCAGTAGTGCGTCGGTCAAGGCCTGAGGAAGCACGGCGTGCGCTGGAGCCCCATTCTCAGAGTGGTTCCCTCAAAGGTTGGAGCAGGCATCTTTCGCATCTCCCCAGTATAATACCTTATGCCATGCTGAGGCGGTGGTAGAGGAGGGGGTTGCTGCTACTGAGCAACACTTTGCGCAATCACCGTTATGGCGTCCATTAGAGCTTGAGGTATTACCATTTGTGGTGGCTGTGGGTTTTCATTTCCGTTGCCACCATTTTCCTGGTTTTCTCTTCTGGGAGGCATTGTCGGTAAAATCAACGCTTATTAGCATTCAGTAATTCCAAGGATAATCGTGAAAGCCCATATGCATTGTATAGAACGGAATTCGTAAACTAAGAGAGTAATAGAGATGATTAATTAAATTTTATCGCGCTCGCACACACTCAACCCAATCAAACTTATGTCTAAGATCAGATACTTGGACCTATGGTTCAACTTATGGTCAAGATCATAGCTTAGAACTCTATATGACATAACCTAGGTCTCCAAGGTAGATCTAAAGCATATGCTCTGATACCACCTGTAGCACCCCGACCCGGACAGTGGATCCGAACCGGTGCACCCGTCGTAGCTTACTGAGAAGACTACAAGACGTCTCATCTCTCGAATACACATCATCAATGACGTAAGAGAATAAGCACGGAGACACGTGCAAAATAAAATCTAAATCATCCCAAATCCGTATTCCCAAAAACATAAGTAAATAAAGTAGTTTATGGACACAGACATCTAAGTCTTCAAATGAATGAGAGAAACTGAAATAATATGAAACAGTCTAGAACAATTCCCAATATGAACACTAAACATCCCATTCAGCCCACTCGTCGTCATCCTCTATGAAAATCATATCATATTCAGGCTCACCTGCAACACAATGGTAGTAACCTTAGCGAAAAATGCTAGCAAGTAACCCGCTTATAAGACATACGGGAACAACACATGGCAAGACATGAGTAATATTTAAATCAAGGGATGATGGGGCACATGTCTAGTATAACTTCAAGAATATAATTTAATATCATAACTGAATAAGAACAATAAATCATAAGCATTCAACAGTTCAATAACAATCCTGTTCACGAATCAATCATACCATAACGACTCTCCTGATGCATGCATTTCAAAATATGCACTACACTACACAGTCACATATGCTTATGCTTCACTTTTCAAAAACAGTGCAATGCATGTCATAATGTCCGGTCACATAACTTTATACCCTGTGGTGGGCCACAGCTTGTCTTTATACCCTGTGACGCACCACATCTCAACTTTATACCCTGTAATGTGCCACAGCTTGTCTTTATACCCTATGACACATTACAGCTCACTTTATACCTTGTGATGGTTATAGCTTGTCTTTATATCCTGTAACGCATCATAGCTCATTTCGCAAACTTTATATCCTGTGCCGAGGCACAACTATTATCAAAACATTATGCAAATGCAAGTGCCATGATGCAGAAATGCACGACATCTCATCATTCAATCACATACAAATGTCAATCAATCATTTGAGACTCACCTCATTCTCACACTTGAGCGTATTCTTTCCGACAAGTCAACGTCACCTAAACATTCATTCTAGAACCCAAAGGACGATGTAAGAACCCTCACATTCGCCTTTTTGAACTCTCTGTAGAGCCTCACACGTTCATTCCTAACCCTTTAGGTCATTCACTTTGAAGTCCGATTCAAATACCCTACGAAGTCTCCACCATTGATTCACCATCTTAAGTCGTGTTCCCAAGACTTAGACTAACCTCAATCACGTCTTAAGAAGTTCCTAAGGTCCCCCAAATTGGTCTTCTAGCTTCCCTTTTCCTTCCTCTATTTTCTCACAAAACTGGTTGACATCATCCCCTACATCGATCGATCGATGTCACTTCATACCCTCATATCGATCGATCTATGTCCATCAGAATACCTTCTGGCTCATATCATACCCTACATCGATCGATCGAAGTACTTCATACCCTCACATTGATCGATCGATGTCCATCAGAATGCCTCCTATCTAACATCATGCCCTACATCGATCGATCGAAGTACTTCATACCCTCACATCGATCGATCGATGTCCATCAGAATACTTTCTGTCTCACATCATACCCTACATCGATCGATCGATGTCTACAATTCCAGAAAAGAAATTCTGCGATTTCTGTAGAAACGACAGAACCAAAACTCCAATCGATCCCAAACTTCATCCCAATCAAAAAAGGCCTAATCCCTGCTATAATCTCATGCTTAAACTACAGATTGAACACTATACACATACCAAACAAAGATTCAAGCCTAGAACTCAAATATTCCAACCTTATCAATCCAAAGATCTCACCTTTCACCCCTAAACCCCACACAACAATGAAATCACAACAAGAAGGGATTCAAGGGGTAGGGATTTGCACGATTTCACGAAATCAACAACAACAAAAAGATTTTCAACATATAGTGTCCAAAACATCAAAACCAAAACATCAAAACCAAAACACATAAATCACAAATAGATTCACGGAAAGAAACTACTGCATGGTGATCCATTTTGATATCAAAAATAGGCCTTTTTCTCTTTCACAAATCGTAGGAACTTATAAGATGATTACTTGCCTTGGATTACTAGCAGAAAAATCGAAGAACAAACGAGGATTGGATGGCTTCCTTGAAGATCTTTCACCTAGGGTTGCAAAGAGGGGTGAAAACCGCCTAAGGAGTGGAAGAGAGGGGAAAGCGCGTCGTTGCTTTTCTGAATATTGAAAAGAAACTGACGTTCAGTCAGTTTTGATATGGGGAAGGATGAAATTTGAGTTTCTAAATTATATCCTATTATCTCATTTATCTTAAATATTCAAATTCTAATATTTGATCTTAAATTAAATAACAATTAATCTAATATTTAATCTCTTCATAAATGCCACTTAATCCAACATTTAATCCTTAATTCATTACCATTAATTGTCATTAATTCACTTAATTTCCTTTTATCCTTTAATTATTCTACGGGGGTGCGGGGCATAACATTCCACCCCCTTACAAAAAGTTTCGTCCTCGAAACTTGTGTGTTACACAGTCAATAACTTAGTATAGTCCTATATAATTCATTTACCTAGATAATGACCGAACTCAGTATCCCTTCGTATTCTGATATGTTACCCATTTTACTTCCTCGACACACGACTAAGTCCTCAAATCAATCAGTGTGTATGCATACAACGTGATCTTTAAATCCATTGCTCTCCATCTAATAGATCGTAACCTATTCTTTCTATAGTTCTCGAATCAACCTTGAGAGTACCGTCAATATACTCGCTTCATGACTTAATCGTCGGTTTATATCGTACTTATATTTGTTATCCTGACCAACCCTCTAAAATCAGTTCTTAGGTGTATTATAATTTTTAACGTAACGCCTTGTTCACAAGACTCATCCCTAAAGCTGTATGAATTTTTTTTTCCCGGAATACGTTGTTCTCTAGTACGATTTAATTTAGTCATCACCACATCTTACAAGATTATCTAGTCCTTATAGGGTTCAATCCTTACTTAATTCTCTATAGTTAGTGCTTACAAACTTCCACTTATACCCCTTGACGTGTATTATTCAACTTATTGCAATATACAATACCGAATTGTTAAGCTTATCATATATGATTCATCCCCTAGACAGTTAACCATACTAACATCCTTTGTGTATGCCAATATGGTAACCCTTACTCTTCCTTAACACTACCAAGTCTTCAAAATCAGTTCTTATATACTTACGATCTAGTTCTATGACATGCTCTTATTTCACTGAGATATCGTCAGCAGCCTAACATACGAAATATGTGTATGGACATATATTATTATTTTTTCCTTCAAGTTAAAAGAAAACTAGCTTACGTAGCTATAATAATTTTTTTTTTTGAATATAGCTTTAAGAACCTTCTAATTTTTGTAAACACAATACTCAAAGTATACTAGATTTGTTTTCGCAACGCGATATTTCAAATGACCATTTAAAAAAACTATGATATAACTTTTTTGCAAGGCATTTTGGAAAAATTGCGTCAAAACAGTTGAAAACTTAATAATGTAAGGTTTTATGAAACGATTTGAATATGGTACCTTCCGTTTTCAAAAACAGGTATATATTTTGAAAGCTACCTTTTTTTCCCATAAAAGTTAAGTAAGTTCACCGCAAGCGGGTAAATAACTTCGAAAACATTTAAACGGTTAAACTACTTGCGATATCGATAGTCGTCAAATTAAATTGTTTTTGACTAAAAAAATTAGGTTTAACAAAAACAGAAATTTAAAATATTCTGTAAGAAATACATATAAACAAATCGTTTTTTTATTAGGCTGGTTTACAAGTACGGAAACAAAATTAGCTTCGTAAAATTTAGTAGACTATATAAAGAAATGTGATTTCATAAGTTATTTTCGAAAATAAAATGTATTTTGAAGTCCCTGTAAAATATAGGTATAACTCAGTGTATGTGCTTATATAAACTATTTATCTGCTAGAGAAATAATAGTCCAATATTTCGTATAATTTTTATAATCCATCTTTATTTTCAAAAGAACAACCCATCTACGTATTGTTTCTTATAAGTCTAACCTTCATCTACTATGGTAAAATCTTTATCTTAAATTTGTTCAATACCTCCAATAAGGCTAATATCGTCGACCTATTCTGATTACCCTATATTCAACATCTTAGCCCTAGACTATAAATTCTTTTGTACAATATACTTAACTAAACTCTACTGATTATAACGCTAATCGTTATTTAGTTTCTATCATTCCACTATAAATCATCTCTTAGTATTACTCTACTATTACAACTTATTTCTTAGTAGCTATGGTCCCAAATTAGTCTTAAGCCTGCTCTGATGTTACCGTCCAAGTAAGAATATGGGCCTTTTTTTTAATTTACCCTAATGGCGTCAAGTACCATGTTGCAGTAATGGTAAGGCAGCCCGAGTTACTGCCTGACCCATTAATATGGACCTAATGTTCGTACTATGATATTCTGATTAACATCATAATTAATTCAAATCAATTATATAGTGTTCAACTAGGGTTACTAAGATCACGGCTTAGAGAGTTGTGATCAACCTTAGATAAGGGGGGATTGTATGGAATATCTTAGATATACGTGTTTCCAAAACCGTTGGCCCTCTATAGTTTAGGATCATAACTTATTTCTAGGATCGTTCTTAGCATCATCATTCTTACCTCTAAGATCGCGTCTTATTTCCAAATCGTAATTAGTACACAATCAACACTTATTACTAATTCCGTACTTATGTCTAAAGTCAACTCGTAATCAAGATCGTTACTTATGTCTAAGATCGTGACTTATGTTCAGAATCATCGCTTATAACTGAGATCAGTACCTATGTTCATGATCATCGCCTTATGTTCAAATCATCACTTATGTCTAAGATTGTGACTTAGAGGCAAAATCGTAACTTATTTTCTAATATCATGGCCTAATTCTACATTTCTGTCGTGCATCAAGAGTCATGCTCTGAAGATCGTACTGTCGGCACGAAATACCTCTTGAACTCATTCTGAAGTTTGATCCAAGTGATCGACGGTGTCAGTTTTGCTGCGCCACCACTCCTCTGCATCCACTTGTACAAGAATGTCAAGTCTGAGTGCGTTGGTGGTGGGGCCTGTGGCTGCTGATGTTGTTGCGCTACAGCTTAGGTCATGACCAGTAGTGCGTCGGTCAGGGCCTGAGGAAGCACGGCGCGCTCTGGAGCCCCATTCTCAGAGTGGTTCCCTCAAAGGTTGGAGCAGGCATCTTTCGCATCTCCCCAGTGTAATACCTTATGCCATGCTGAGGCGGTGGTAGAGGAGGGGGTTGTTGCTGCTGCTGAGCAACACTTTGCGCAATCACTGTTATGGCGTCCATTAGAGCTTGAGGTATTACCATTTGTGGTGGCTGTGGGTTTTCATTTCCGTTGCCACCATTTTCATGGTTTTCTCTTCTGGGAGGCATTGTCGGTAAAATCAACGCTTATTAGCATTCAGTAATTCCAAGGATAATCCTGAAAGACAATATGCGTTGTATAGAACAGAATTCGTAAACTAAGAGAGTAATAGAGATGATTAATTAAATTTTATCGTGCTCGCACACACCCAACCCAATCAAACTTATGTCTAAGATCATATACTTAGACCTATGGTTCAACTTAGGGTCAAGATCATAGCTTAGAACTCTATATTACATAACCCAGGTCTCCGAGGTAGATCTAAAGTCTATGCTCTGATACCACCTGTAGCACCCCGACCCGGACAGTGGATCCGAACCCGTGCACCCGTCGTAGCTTACTGAGAAGACTACAAGACGTCTCATCTCTCGAATACACATCATCAATGACGTAAGAGAATAAGCACGGAGACACATGCAAAATAAAATCTAAATTCATCCCAAATCCGTATTCCAAAAACATAAGTAAATAAAGTAGTTTATGGACATAGCCATCTAAGTCTTCAAATGAATGAGAGAAACTGAAATAATATGAAACAGTCTAGAACAATTCCCAATATGAACACTAAACATCCCATTCAGCTCACTCGTCGTCATCCTCTATGAAAATCATATCATATTCAGGCTCACCTGCAACACAATGGTAGTACCCTTAGCGAACAATGCTAGCAAGTAACCCGCTTATAAGACATACGGGATTAACGCATGGCAAGACATGAGTAATATTTAAATCAAGGGATGATGGGGCACATGTCTTGTATAACTTCAAGAATATAATTTAATAGCGTAACTGAATCAGAACAATAAATCATAAGCATTCAATAGTTTAATAACAATCCTGTTCACAAATCAATCATACCGTAACAACTCTCCTGATGCATGCATTTCAAAATATGCACTACACTACACAGTCACATATGCTTATGCTTCACTTTTCAAAAACAGTGCAATGCATGTCACAATGTCCGGTCACATAACTTTATACCCTGTGGTGGGCTACAGCTTGTCTTTATACCCTGTGACGCACCACATCTCAACTTTATACCATGTAATGTGCCACAGCTTGTCTTTATACCCTATGACACATTACAGCTCACTTTATACCCTGTGATGGTTACAGCTTGTCTTTATACCCTGTAACGCATCACAGCTCATTTCGCAAACTTTATACCCTGTGCCGAGGCACAACTCTTATCAAAACATTATGCAAATGCAAGTGCCATGATGCAGAAATGCACGACATCTCATCATTCAATCACATACAAATGTCAATCAATCATTCGAGATTCACCTCATTCTCACACTCGAGCGTATTCTTTCCGACAAGTCAACGTCAACTAAACATTCATTCTTGAACCCAAAGGACGATGTAAGAACCCTCACATTCCCCTTTTTGAACTCTCTGTAGAGCCTCATACGTTCATTCCTAACCCTTTAGGTCATTCACTTTGAAGTCCGATTCAAATACCCTACGAAGTCTCCACCATTGATTCACCATCTTAAGTCGTGTTCCCAAGACTTAGACTAACCTCAATCATGTCTTAAGAAGTCCCTAAGGTCCCCTAAATTGGTCCTCTAGCTTCCCTTTTTCTTCCTCTATTTTTTCACAAAACTGGTTGACATCATCCCCTACATCGATCGATCGATGTCACTTCATACCCTCACATCGATCGATCTATGTCCATCAGAATACCTTCTGGCTCACATCGTACCCTACATCGATCGATCGAAGTACTTCATACCCTCACATCGATCGATCAAAGTACTTCATACCCTCACATCGATCGATCGATGTCCATCAGAATACCTCCTGTCTAACATCATACCCTACATCGATCGATCGAAGTACTTCATACCCTCACATCGATCGATCGATGTCCATCAAAATATTTTCTGTCTCACATCATACCCTACATCGATCGATCGAAGTACTTCATCCCCTCACATCGATCGATCGATGTCTACGATTCCAGAAAAGAAATTCTGCGATTTCGGTAGAAACAACAGAACCAAAACTCCAATCGATCCCAAACTTCATCCCAATCAAAAAAGGCCTAATTCCTGCTATAATCTCATGCTTAAACTACAGATTGAACACTATACACATACCAAACAAAGATTCAAGCCTAGAACTCAAATATTCCAACCTTATCAATCCAAAGGTCTCACCTTTCACCCCTAAACCCCACACAACAATGAAATCACAACAAGAAGGGATTCAAGGGGTAGGGATTTGCACGATTTCACGAAATCAACAACAACAAAAAGATTTTCAACATATAGTGCCCAAAACATCAAAACCAAAACACATAAATCACAAATAAATTCACGGAAAGAAACTACTGCATGGTGATCCATTTTGATATCAAAAATAGGCCTTTTTCTCTTTCACAAATCGTAAGAATTTATAAGATGATTACTTGCCTTGGATTATTAGCAGAAGAATCGAAGAACAAACGAGGATTGGATGGCTTCCTTGAAGATCTTTCACCTAGGGTTGCAAAGAGGGGTGAAAACCGTCGGTGAAAGCGCGTCGTTGCTTTTCTAAATAATGAAAAGAAACTGACGTTCAGTCAGTTTTGATATGGGGAAGGATAAAATTTGAGTTTCTAAATTATATCTTATTATCTCATTTATCTTAAATAATTAAATTCTAATATTTAATCCTAAATTAAATACCAATTAATTCTAATATTTAATCTCTTCATAAATGCCACTTAATCCAACATTTAATCCTTAAATCATTACCATTAATTGTCATTAATTCACTTAATTTCCTTTTATCCTTTAATTATTCTACGGGGGGTGCGGGGCATAACACACGTGGCCCACCCCATATCTCCTGGACATGCATTGGCTCGCTATAGCATATAAAAAGGAAAAAAATGGCCTAGGAGGAGGGACAAGTTTAGTTGAATATAAAAGCATTCTTCTTGAACCACTACAAATGACATGTTTCTCTAAATATTGTAGTATAAATACTTGTAAATGTAAAAACACCTACAACTGATTTGATCGTCAAAAGATATTTCCTAGAGTAAAACACCAGAGCCTCTAACGTTATTGAATCTTGTAGGATTTCTACAGCAACGACGGTTAGCGTTATCAATTGATATAAAGTAAAGATGCGACTTCGCTAGATAGGTATGATGAATGCCAAATCGGTTAAGAGGTTGAATCTGGTGTGAAGTTTTTTCTCTTTAAAGCACAAATAGATGTCACCCAACCCCTCCATCGAATGCTGAGTTAGCGCAATCCACGTTTGGGAGAAGAACTCATCGGTTTAATACAATATGAACTACTCTCACCCTTTTCTTTTGTTTTAATTGCGGACTCATTTTTCATACTGCGTGCAATTGTCCCGAGTTATCCTCAGAAGTTTCTGATCAAGTACGACACCAATTTCAGTTTCGGGCTTGGCTAAATGTTTCTCGTCGTGGATCGCTTTTGATTGATATGTGTCGTCTTGATTATATGGAGATTCATGATGATATTGCACAAATTCTGGACACTGATATGTTGCCGATGGTGACCTGCCAACAACAATCAGTTGATGACGTGATGCGTGATACTGCCATTGCACCATCCCAATCATCTACTGCAAAGGAGAATTTGCCGCTTCCGTACGGGACTGATGCACCACCACAGGCAGTTGTGTTGCCGGCAGTTTCACCTGTCAACGACAATCCTACGGTTACCTTTCCGACAAATACCAAACTGGCCCACAATTCATGCTGTAAACTGAACCAAACTTTGTCAATCCATGAAGCGGAACCTCTGTCTTTGGATAAGGAAAAGTGACCTATAACTGAGCAACCAAACCTGCCTAACTTCCATCCAGCCTCCTCCGCCAACCACTTCTTTGCCGTCGTCGTCTCTCAGTGATAATAACCTGGTGGCTGTTCCCCTTCTCTTGGACGATGCAAAGTATGTCCTTCCCCCGCTGATCGCAAAACAGAACTCAATATCATCTAGTTATGGCCCCTGTAAGACATTGACTACCCCTGCACCTGTAGCTTCACAAGAAGCAAAAATCACCCTCTGCTTAATAGAAGATCAACATCATCCTCCTCTGTTTTGGAGTCTCCCCTTTCAGTTGTTCACATCAAAATAAGAAGTGCATATCTAAACTCCATTAGGATGGGTTATTAGATTCATTTGATTTTGAATCATTTGAAAATTGCGAGTCTAGTTCTCTAGGAAAGATGACAAATGCCCCTTTTACTAAGCATAGTGAAAGGCTAATGACTTATTCGGCTTGGTACGTATGGATGTATGCGGTCTACTTAACATTAGTGCGAGAGGAGGATTTCAGTATTTCTCAACTTAAACTGATGATTTCAGTAGGTATGGCTATGTGTACCTAATGAAACATAAGCATAAGTCTTTTGAAATGTTTAGAACTTTTCAAAATGAAGTACAAAATCAACTTGGTAAGACAATTAAAACACTTCGATCATATCGAGGTGGTGAATATTTGAGTTAAGAATTTGATGACCATCTAATAAATTGTAGAATCATTTCACAGCTGACTCCTTCAGGAACTCCACAATGCAATGTGTTTCTGAAAGGAGAAATTGGACTTTATTAGATATGGTTCGATCTATGATGGGTCAAGTAGATCTTCCTTTATCTTTTTAGGTTATGCCTTGGAGACAGCTGCATTCATTTTGAACCGTGTACCATCTAAAGCGGTCGAAAAGACACTATATGAGATATGGACTCGGAAGACATCCAGTTTGTCTTTTCTTAAGATTTGGTATTGTGAAGCTTGTGTGAAAAGATTAGTGTCAGATAAGCCAACTCTAAAGTCTATCAAATATATTTTTGTGGGGTATCCTAAGGAAACTAAAGGATACTATTTCTATATTCCCCAGAGAACAAAATGTTTGTTGCTCGAAATGAAATCTTTTTAGAAAAGAAGTTTCTATCTAAGAGAACTAGTGGGAGTATGGTACAACTTGAAGAAATTCAGGTTCCACACGATATCATTGAACCGCCTTTAAAGCCTGTTTTAGAACCACAAATAGTTGTGGAGCCTGAATGTAACACAAGTTCAATACAGATTTGATAGGATACATCGTCAACCAGAGAGATATGAATTTCTTGTGACTGATGATAGTGAAGTTATGATTATAGATCAAGATGAGCCTACAACCTATCAAGAAGCTATGTCAGGTCCAGATTCAGACAAATGGCTTGGAGCCATGAATTATGAGATGCGATCCATGTTTGATAACCAAGTTTGGTCTTTAATGGATCCTCTAGAGGGTATTAAGACTATTGGTTGCAAATGGGTTTCCAAGAAAAAAAACCGACATGGATGAGAATGTGCAAACCTACAAAGCAAAGCTTGTTCTAAAGGTTTCAAGCAAACTCATGGTATAGACTATGATGAAACCTTTTCACCAGTTGCTATGCTTAAGTCTATTAGAATTCTCCTTGCCATTGCAGCATACTATGATTATGAGATATAGTAAATGGATGTCAAAATTGCTTTCTTTAATGGAAATTTACTTGAGGATGTGTACATGATACAACATGAGGATTTTGTAAATCTTGAGAATTCAAAGAATGTTTGCAAGCTTCGAAGATCCATTTATGAATTAAAGCAAACATCTCGAAGCTGGAATCTTCGTTAACAGTTAAGAACTTTGGTTTCATCAAGAATGAAGATGAACCCTGTTTTTACAAGATGGTTAATGGAAGTGCAGTAGTGTTTTAGTTTTATATGTGAATGACATATTGCTTATTGGGAATGATATCCCTACCTTGCAAAAGGTTAAGACTTGGTCAGAGAATTCTTTCTCAATGAAAGACTTAGGTGAGGCTACCTATATCCTAAGTATTAAGATCTATAGAGTTAGATCTAGCAGGATAATAAGTTTGAGTTAAAGTACATACATAGATAAAATTTGAAGAGGTTCAACATGCAAGAGTCCAAGAAAGGGTTCTTGCCTATGTCTCATGGCATTCGTCTTAGCAAGAATCAATGTCCCCAGACATTTGATGAGCGAGATCGAATGAAAAAAATTCCTTATGCTCCTGCTATATGATCGATTATGTATGCTATATTATATACTAGACCAGATGTCTCATATCCATTGAGCACAACCTGTCAAGAATATTCTTCAGTATTTTAGAAAGACCAAAGATGTATTCTTGGTTTATGGAGGTTTGGATGATAAGTTAGTTGTTAAAATGTTACATATATGCTAGTTTCCAAACCGACATAGATGATTTCAGATTGGAGTCAGGTTTTGTATTGACATTGAATGGTGGAGCTGTTAGTTGGAAGAGCTCGAAAAAAAACACTGTGGCTGATTCTATAACAGATGCTGAGTATATAGCAGCATCAGATGCAGCTAAGGAAGTAGTTTGGTTGAAGAAGTTCATCAACCAGCTAGGAGTGGTATCTAGCATTACAAATCCTGTGGACATTTATTGTGACAACAATGTTATCACAGCACAAGCAAAAGAGCCTAAGTCCCATCAAAGATCTAAATATATACTCATGCGCTATCACCTAATTCGAGACATCATTGAGAGAGGAGATGTCAAGATATGTGAAGTTGACACAAACGATAACATAGCAGATCCATTGACTAAGCCTCTCTCACGGGTCAAGCATTATCAGCACACGAGATCTATGGGTCTCAGATATTTGTAGGCCTAGTTCAAGTGAGAGATTATTAGTGTATGTGCCATAGGCCATTGATTTGGATCTTTATGTTATACATTTATTATTAATAAAGAAGTTTTATCATCATTATTATTGGTTAGTATGTTACACAGTTATGATATCTGTCCTTGGTTTATTATTGTTATAGAGATAAAATAATTTATAACCAGTATGAGTATTGATTTGATGATCATGAGATGATTATATGTATGATGATACAAATCAATTTCATAGATACTTGTTAAAAAATTATGTATTGGATAGATCAATCATGAGATTACTGCATAGATTAGCGTCATAAATAAATCTTATGATAGTTATGTTTTAATCATTAGACTTGAGATTGTTATAGTTTCTAACATAAGGACTATTATATTTTGACATGATCAAACATTATCCGTAACTAGACAATAACAAGGGTCGCGATTGAATATGATAGAAATTATGTAGAGGATATTGAACAATCAGGATATGATTTGTCCCTCTGTTTTGAGAGAGATATATTTTAGGCCCCTCGATAAGTGAGACTGTGAAATGCATTGTCATGCTAAAATGAATTGATAATATGATCAATATCATTTGCTTTATTAGTCTACTTGCAGATCGATTAATTATACGTTTGAACAATATAAGTATGACGCTTGCCATAGCTTATGTTCAAACTAGATATCGTGTGGCAAAGGGATTAATGCATGTACTATTATTAGGCTAGTTGGACTCTACTCATATTAATTAGGTAGTCGTAATGCCTTGCTAGAGGCCAATTACGACTTGCTGGTCTAATAGATATTTAACCGAATGCCAATTAATATGGACCTATCGGATCACACAAAAGAATGCGTATGGGCTGAGATTAGTATTAGTAATATTAATAATATTAATATTAGACATTAATTATTATTGTTGTTGTTATTATTATTATTATTATTATTATTATTATTATTATTATTATTAGTATTAGTATTATTATAATATTCCGTTTTTCTTTAAACATATATATATATATATATATATATATAATATTGGATCATGTTAATAGAATCCATATCTGATACAGATTTTGATTGTTCTTAACCAACCCAATTTCGAATCGGATTTAAGGTGTGAATATATATATATATATATATATATATATATATATATATATATTTTGAAGAGGGAAATTTTATTAAAGAAAGCCCTCACTTATGGCGGAGGAATACCGTAGTACATCAAATGAAATACGAAAAAATATAGCAGTTGATGATTATCAACAATCAATCTATATATGATATGCCGCATTAAAACCTTGCCAAGTAAAACCACCCTTGTGGATAAAACCTTGGGAAGGGAAAAGCGTACATATTTATTTCGATATATATATATATATATATATATATATATATATATATATATATATATGTATATGTATATATATATCTATATATATATATATATATCTTACAGAGATTACAAGAAAGAAAACAGAAACTCTAATTCATTTTTGGAGAAAAACAAGTTCTTCCACCTGTCCTATTCCAGAGAGCTAGCACTCCAATAGAAGCATTCGTGTATATACCGACAAAGAGTGATCGTATCATCACACCTCCTTCATCTGCAGATTTCAAATCTACAAAGGTTAATTGTTGAATTTTTTTATCGAATTAAATAAACAACATGGATCTGCACGGTTTTGATAATAGTGATCTCGTTGATTTCCTAACACCATCATGTATACACCCATAACTGACTTGAGCATGAGAGAGTTTTCTCCAGTGCAGTAGCTCCAAAACTTCTAGCGTCGTTTCTCCCACATAGGATTCTGTGGATATTATCTCGGGCGACCAACTGTGCCTCCACGAGATGCCAACAAAGTTATCACGCGAGTCATCTCTGATCTTTTGGTGAATATCCAATTTCATCAGAACTCAAAACTTTATGTCCCACTTTCTCAACAGTTTTTGGATCCTAAACTATCGACTGATCACTCAGTCACATAAACTCTGAAAAGCGTTAAGTTAAACCACAAACACGTAATTTCACCACCAAAGGGCTGAAAACATCATATCAATCATCAAGAACCATTTGCAAAAGAAATTTAAAATCCATAGACATGAAATTACCAAATCAATGTGGAGTCTCCTTATGTTAGTTAATGAATTAGCATATCCTACTACAATCTCCTTCGAAATACAACCACCACTAGAACGATTCACTTTCAACCCTGGTTCCAACAGTGTTATCAGATTTCCATTTGAATTTTTTGTTTTTCTCCGGATTCAAGTGAAGATAAAGGAAGCTTCACTAATTTTGTCTGTATAGGGCCTGACATGAATCGTTTAGGGAGGGGAGGGAGAAAGAATGCCCCGCGTGGCGATTAGTTATTTCTTCTTTAATCTTAATAACTCGTAAAAGATGTTTTTGGATGTGTTTAAGATTTAAATTTCTGGATTGTCGGGAAGAATCTTCTTGCCGCGAGTTGGCCAAGCGGGCTGTATTTAATGGAAGAGAAGGTATTACATGTAAAGACAAAAAAAATCTCATATCGAAAAAGAAATATGTTTATATAATATATAAATATATAATAAATGTTAAATGTTAACAAAAATAAATCTTTTCATAATTAAAATAACAAAAACGTGATTCAATTGACCTTTAGTACTGTTTGCCTATAGTGACGATACTGTAGGACCTGCAAGGCACCACTAGAGGGGGTTTGAATAGTGGGTGCGAAAAATTTGGTTTTTAAATTTGTTTTAAACCAAAAATCCAACTTCTGAAAACAGTTTCTGTTTTCAGGACCTGTTTTGCAACGTTTTAAAAACTAGGTTACAGGTCTTCAAAAATTTTGAAATTTGGAGAGATCTTAGTCTCAGATGTTCTGAGTATCTTCTAAAAATTTCAGAGTAAAATTCAACCTTTAACCCTTTCAAAAATCGTTGGTGGTCAGATTGCGCAAATCTGCCAGAAACGGTAGTCTGACTTAACAAATTTATTCCGATTAAACCGTGGCTTCAAATGGTCTGAAAATTTAATGATAAACCT
This sequence comes from Eustoma russellianum, assembly GCA_036186865.1. Taxonomy (NCBI): domain Eukaryota; kingdom Viridiplantae; phylum Streptophyta; class Magnoliopsida; order Gentianales; family Gentianaceae; genus Eustoma; species Eustoma russellianum. Next base: position 11,350,534 of record AP025068.1, read on the forward strand.
CTTACTATGTGTATTTAATTGGGTTAAAACAGTTTTGAAAAATTCCTTTGGAAAGTTAGTCAAATACGTTCAAAGTCTCAACCTTTGCAAGCCTGAAAATCAGACTGCACTATTCTCAGAACTTTTGACGTTTGGATGACTTATACTTGTCCAAAAGGGTTGACACTTGCGGCAAATGAAACTTAAAACGTGTGGCTATGTTTTGGAAATTTTCGTGATTTTTGAAATTCGTGGTATTTTTAAGATCGCGACGAAAATGATGCACTGTGCTGGAAACTGAAAGTAAGTGCTGAAAGTAAAGAACACAAGGAATTTTATACTGGCTCGGTTAAATCAACATACTCCAGTCTTCAAGGACACCTTCCTCGGTTATCACTAATCACAAAACTACAAACAACACCTTACCACACAGGGTTGATGGAGTTATACACCAACTCCAATCCTTTACAAACCTTGTAAGCGATTAAAATGATCACGAACACCACCACCGAGCGGATGCAAGATGTGATCAATCTTTTACAACAATATAGCGTGTATGGTGGTTTATATGAAGCCTATACAATATGTATGAATATGAATACAATAGGCTTTGAGATAGAAGAAGAAAGAAGTGTAGAAGAAGGAGATGTAGGTATTTTTGGCTCTTGGAATTGTAAGACTTGTCTTGTCTTTTGTTTGCTCTCCTTCTCTCCTTTTATCAAGAAGTGGCCACCCCCTTTGCCTTTCTTCCCCTTGGAAATTATCTTTTAAGTCCTTAGAACAATATCTTGCATCATTGTGACATTCATTTACTTACTTGGCAACACTTCATTGGATGATCATTATAGCCTTGCTTACTTGGCACTCATTGATTGGATAAAAGTTGTCATCATTTGATGATTGTATAAATCTGAAAATATCACTTAAAAAACATGTGCCAATTAGTCATAAAATGTTGCCATAAGTCATATAATAAATTCCATAAAATTTGCAAGACAATTCATCACCATTAACCTCAAGAAAATCGGCCTAATTGATTTCTTCACATGCTGAAATTTCAGCATGTGTGGTATTCACAACATATTCAAAACATTGCCATGTTGGTATTAGATTAATCCCTTGAAAAAGAAGAATCAAATATGTTGAACTTTAAGACCAACTTTTGGCCATATACATTCAACACATGCTGAAATTTTCAGCATGTGTGATATTTCAAATATCATCACAATATTTCCATAACATCTTCAAATCAATCCATTAATATTGAAGAGGCAAATAAATCATCATTAAGGTTAAGAATTTCGGCCATCTCAAGTGTGCACATGCTGAAATTTTCAGCATGTGTTACAAATGTGACATAGTTTGAAATATTACCTTGTGTAGCTCCTTCCTTTATGTCACCAACCTTGTATACTTCATTCTTGGCCAATCAAGATGCCAACTATGCTCCACATATGCTCCATTAAGGCTGAAGTGGCGTGTGATAATGGCTTGTATATGTGCTGAATTTTATTTTTGCAAACTTTATAAAATAGTGTACAATAATTATACATATATGGTATATTCCAATCAGCCCTAAATTGATTTTTCTAGAACACTTTAGAATGTATAGATTATGTAAAAAGTGTCTAGATACATGTTATATGTCATGCCAAAAACGTTCCATGTGTCGTGTTCGTAGAAAACCGAATTTTCGACTTTTGTCGATTACACGATTTTTCTCCGATTAAATTCTAACTTTTCGCACATTATATATATATTATTTCACACATACTATACATAAAATAATTTGAATGTTCAGCTCTTAATGGCTGAGACAAATGGCACAACATGTGACATAAAAGAATGAAATTGAAATCTCCACAATTTGGTCTTAATTGGGGGTGATTTGTGTGTGCCAACATGGAATGATTTTATGGATGAATATAACATGTAGTCCACGAAATTTCTGGTCATTTTTGAAGTGTAGGGGCTGGACATCTATATATGGCAAGTACGTGACACGTTGGCGAAGTTTCGGTATTCACCCGATACGACAATTTTTGGTTTAGAACTTTGTAACGTGTCGTAATAATTTTGTCATCACCATGACTTATATCATATGATATAAGACCTGAATATACTCATAAATATGAGGTAAATATAGTGGTGTGACGTTAACGCACGTTCGTAAAATATATAACGTGTCGGTAGTACGTTTGATTATATGTGTATAGTGTATTTTAAAAAAATCTGAATATATATATATGTGTGTAAAAGGCGTGTGATAAGGAGAGGAGAAAACTTTCCATTCTTTAGTTTGTTGCCTTTGTGCCTTCTCCAAATATATCACCATTTAATGAACTACTTAGTTCATTTAACTAAGTAATTTACTTAGTGAACTAGTTTAGTTCAATAATGGTGGCACCTGAAAATAGTTCAAACACAACAAATGTTCGCCATTTGATGTAAGATTTAAAGCTTCATGGCTCGTTAGTACGGCAACATTATATATGAACTATATAAGGCAGGTTTCATGCAAAAACATGTCAAGTCATAAAACGTGTCATGCATTTCTTTAATACATGTTATTTAAATCATGCTTTTTGTAATCACTCAAACCCCTTTTTCTCAACAATCTCCCCCTTTTGATGATTTACAAAATAATCCTAGTGCATGATTTAAATTTGGTTGATCCCCCTCCAATTATGCACAAATTCAAATTTTGAATTTCAATTTTCAAATTTCGAATTTTCTCCCCCTTGATTTGTGCAATCACTCTTAATCGAATCTCAATCAATCTCTCTCCTCCTTAAATCATGCATTCTCTCCCCCTTTATTTTGGAAAGACAATCAAAAGTGCATGTAAGTATGGAAATAGATATCATATCAAATCAGTAGAAATTATGCCTAATTTAGAACGAAGATTTTCATACGTAGCCTGATTTAGTGCCTTAGTAAAGAGTCTGCTACTTGTGTCTCAGTGCATACGTGATCTATGACAATATCACCATTGTTTACGTGATCGCGAAGGAACTGATATCGCACTTCTATATGCTTGGCCTTAGAGTGTAGCACGGGGTTCTTAGATAGGTTTATGACACTCATACTATCACAATAGATGAAAATATGATTTATCGTGATACCGAAGTCAGAAATTTGTTGTTTCAGCCATAGTAATTGTGTGCAACAAAGACTAAGTGTCATGTATTCAGCTTCAGTGGTGGATAAGGCTACACTTTCTTGCTTTTTAGAAAACCATGAAATCAGTGAATTTTCTATAAATTGACAAGTGTCACTTGTGCTTTTTCTATCTATTTTACATCCACCGTAATCTGCGTCAGTATAGGCATGTAAGTTAAATTCACAATCTTTATCATACCAAATGCCTAAAGTGGGTGTGTGTTTAATATATCGAAATATTCTTTTCACGGTATTATAGTGAGACACTTTAGGTTGACTTTGAAACCGTGCACACATACATACAATGAACATGATATCAGGTCTACTAGCAGTAAGATAGAGCAAAAAGCCATTCATAGAGCTATATAAAGCATTATCAAAGTCCTTTCCATGTTCATCTTTATCTAGTTTAGTGGTGACGCTCATAGGAGTGGGGTACGGTTTCAGATTCTCAAAATTGAACTTTTTAATCATGTCATTTATGTATTTAACTTGGCTTATATGTATATCTTTACTCGTTTGTTTAATTTTCAAGCCAAGAAAGTAATTCAATTCACCAACCATAGACATTTCAAATTCGGATTTCATGCAAGTTTCGAAATCTTCAACAAGTTTATGAGAGGTGGAGCCAAAAACGATGTCATCAACATAAATTTGAATGATTAGTAAATCCGATTTATCTTGTTTTAAGAATAGAGTGCTATCTATAGTGCCTCTTTTAAAACCATTTTCTAAGAGAAAAGTAGCAAAACGATCATACCATGCCCTAGGTGCTTGCTTTAAACCATATAGTGCCTTCTTTAGTTTGTACATGTGATCGGGGTGTTTCAAATCTTCAAAACCGGGTGGTTGTTTCACGTATACTTCTTCTTGTATAAATCCATTTAAAAATGCATTTTTCATGTCCATTTGATAAATTTTAAAACCTTTCATGCAAGCAATAGCAAGTAAAAGTCATATGGCTTCTAAACGTGCTACAGGTGCAAATGTTTCGTCATAATCTATTCCTTCTTCTTGATTATATACTTGTGCTACAAGTATAGCCTTGTTTCTAACAACTTTTCCTTCTTCATTCATTTTATTTCTAAACACCCACTTTGTGCCTATTATAGTCTTATCTTGTGGTCGTGATACTAAATCCCATACATCATTTCTTACGAATTGATTAAGTTCATCATGCATAGCATCAATTCAAGAAGAATCACTCAAAGCATCAAACACATTTTTAGGTTCAATTTCGGATATCATGGGATGGAATTGGTTTATTTCTTTCGGATTTATTCTTCTGCGTGGTCGCACACCGTGAGTAATGTCGCCTATAATGAGATCGTGTGGGTGATCCCTATGCCATCTTGGTTTATTATTTTCTACGTTCTCATGCATTTCTAGTGTGTCATCATGCGTGCCATCATCATCATCCAACACGGGTTTTAATTCAAAATCATCGTCATATTCTTTATCTTTATCTATTTCACCAAATTCATTAAACTTCACATGAATGGATTCTAAAATTTGTCTAGTTATAGGATCATAACATCTATATGCTTTTGAATTCACATAATATCCAACAAAAATACATTCAATTGATTTAGATTCAAACTTATCGAAATTATCTTTCGTATTTAAAACAAAGCATTTGCAACCAAACACATTAAAGTAATCAATCTTAGGCATGCGATCATTTATTATCTCATAAGGCGTTTTATTTATTTTCTTTCTAATAGACAAGCGATTAACTATATAGCATGCACAATTTACAGCTTCTGTCCACAAAAATCTAGGCAATTTATTTTTACACAACATGGTTCTAGCACTTTCTTGTAGTGTCCTATTCTTTCTTTCTACTACTCCATTTAGTTGTGGAAATCTAAGTGGCGAAAATTCGTGTTTGATTCCTTTTTCTTCGTAAAATGCAATCATGTCCTTATTTTTAAATTCACCGCCTCTATCGCTTCTAATCTTTTTCACATTTAAACCATATTGATTTTCAAGTTGTTTTATTAGTTTCGCAATCTCAATAGCACTATCATCTTTATGTGCAAGAAACAAAGTCCAAGTATAACGAGAAAAATCGATAACACATGCATAATGACGTCCACCGAGACTCGTAGTGCGACTAGGACCAAACAAATCAATGTGTAATAATTCCAAAACTCTAGACGTGCTTAGTTTATTTTTAGGTTTAAGTGACTCGCGTGTTTGTTTGCCTTTAATGCAAGATTCACACAACTGAAAGTTGTCTAAATCAAGTTTAGACAATCCTCATATTAGGTTCTTTCGTTGGAGTTTTTCAAGTGTGGAAATGCCGATGTGTCCTAAACGTCTATGCCACAAATTATCGTTAGGTTCATTTGATATAAAACACTTAACCTTAGCGTCTAATATGTCATCCATGGAAAGTGTGAAAATATTTCCTTCCCTTTTTCCTTTTAAAATCGTTTCTCTATTTTTATTTGTTATATTGCAATATGGATGAGTAAAGCATACATCAAAGCCATTGTCAATAAATTGTGATATGCTAAGAAGATTATAGGATAGATTACTTACCAGGAAGACGTTGGAGATTTGAAGGGTACTCGGACTTCCGATTATACCTTTTCCAATGATTTTGCCTTCATTGTTGTCTCCAAAGGTCACGGATCCACCTTTTGTGACCTTCTTCAACTTTGTGAACAAGCTTGGGTCACCCGTCATGTGCCTCGAGCAACCACTGTCAAGGAACCACTTGATGGATGTGTCTTTTAATGTATAGCTTCCCTGCAATGTACAACAATGATTTAGGTACCCTTTTAATTTTGGGTCCTTACAAGTTAGTTATTCACCTCTTAGTAAAAGTACCTTTCGGTACCCATACGTGGGTGATCCTTCTCGGTCTTCCAAATGGTAAGAATGTAGATGAAGGAGCAATGTAGTAGACATGCGGTGAGTAGACTTTAGGCCTTTGGCCGAGAATCCCCTTATTTGGCACATGTTTTTTAAGTGATATTTTCAGGTTTATACAGTCATCAAATGATGACAACTTTCATCCAATCAATGAGTGCCAAGTAAGCAAGGCTATAATGATTATCCAATGAAGTGTTGCCAAGTAAGCAAATGAATGTCACAATGATGCAAGATATTCTTCCAAGGACGTAAAAGATAATTTCCAAGGGGAAGAAAGGCAAAGGGTGCGGCCACTTCTTGATAAAAGGAGAGAAGGAGAGCAAACAAAAGACAAGACAAGTCTTACAATTCCAAGAGCAAAAAATGTTACCTACATCTCCTTCTTCTACACTTTTTTCTTCTTCTCTCTTAAAGCCTATTGTATTCATATTCATACATATTGTATAGGCTTCATATAAACCACCATACACGCTATATTGTTGTAAAAAATTGATCAAGGTGTGATCAATCTTGCATCCGCTCGGTGGTGGTGTTCGTGATCATTGTAATCGCTTACAAGGTTTATAAAAGGTTGGAGTTGGTGTATAACTCCATTCATAAAATGTTGCCATAAGTCACATAATAAATTCCATAAAATTTGCAAGACAAATCATCACCATTAACCTCAAGAAAATCGGCCTAATTGATTTCTTCACATGCTGAAATTTCAGCATGTGTGGTATTCACAACATATTCAAAACATTGCCATGTTGGTATTAGATTAATCCCTTGAAAAAGAAGAATCAAATATGTTGAACTTTAAGACCAACTTTTGGCCATATACATTCAACACATGCTGAAATTTTCAGCATGTGTGATATTTCAAATATCATCACAATATTTCCATAACATCTTCAAATCAATCCATTAATATTGAAGAGGCAAATAAATCATCATTAAGGTTAAGAATTTCGGCCATCTCAAGTGTGCACATGCTGAAATTTTCAGCATGTGTTACAAATGTGACATAGTTTGAAATATTACCTTGTGTAGCTCCTTCCTTTATGTCACTAACCTTGTATACTTCATTCTTGGCCAATCAAGATGCCAACTATGCTCCACATATGCTCCATTAAGGCTAAAGTGGCATGTGATAATGGCTTGTACATGTGCAGAATTTTATTTTTGCAAACTTTATAAAATAGTGTACAATAATTATACACATATGGTATATTCCAATCAGCCCTAAATTGATTTTTCTAGACCACTTTAGAATGTATAGATTATGTAAAAAATGTCTAGATACATGTTATATGTCATGCCAAAAACGTTCCATGTGTCGTGTTCGTAGAAAACCGAATTTTTGACTTTTGTCGATTACACGATTTTTCTCCGATTAAATTCCATCTTTTCACACATGTTATATATATTATGTCACACATAATATAAATAAAATAATTTGAATTTTCAGCTCTTAATGGCTGAGACAAATGGCACCACATGTGACATAAAAGAATGAAATTGAAATCTCCACAATTTGGCCTTAATTGGGGGTGATTTGTGTGTGCTAACATGGAATGATTTTATGGATGAATATAACATGTAGGCCACGAAATTTCTGGTCATTTTTGAAGTGTAGGGGCTGGACATATATGGCAAGTACGTGACACGTTGGTGAAGTTTCGGTATTCACCCGATACGATAATTTTTGGTTTAGAACTTTGTAACGTGTCGTAACAATTTTTTCATCACCATGACTTATATCGTATGATATAAGACCTGAATATACTCATAAATATGAGGTAAATATAGTGGTGTGACGTTAACACACGTTCGTAAAATATATAACGTGTCGGTAGTATGTTGGAATATATGTGTATAGTGTTTTTAAAAAAATCTGAATATATATATATATATATATATATATATATATATATATATATATATATATATATATCTGTGTGTGTGTGTGTAAAAGGCGTGTGATAAGGAGAGGAGAAAACTTTCCATTCTTCAATTTGTTGTCTTTGTGCCTTCTCCAAATATATCACCATTTAATGAACTACTTAGTTCATTTAACTAAGTACTTCACTTAGTGAACCAGTTTAGTTCAATAATGGTGACGCTTGAAAATAGTTCAAACACAACAAATGTTCGCCATTTGATGTAAGCTTTAAAGCTTCATGGCTCGTTAGTATGGCAACATTATATATGAACTATATAAGGCAGGTTTCATGCAAAAACGTGTCAAGTCATAAAACGTGTCATGTATTTCTTTAATACACGTTATTTAAATCATGCATTTTGTAATCACTCAAACCTCTTTTTCTCAACAGATACCAGTCTTTGAATTAGTTGGATGAATTTGAATCCTTACAATTTTAATGTCAGGCTCGACTAACGTCGCAACAGTCAAAAACGAAATCCGTGATGTTAGGTTATCTTAGTCCCTTAGTAAAGGTCCACCATTGACGCTGATATATTAAGGATGTGATATGTAAAGATTTCAAAAAGCTTATCTTATAAAGAAAGATGTTAGCCTTATATATATGTATGAACCAAGTGTTATATGTCAAGAAAGATTAATCTTTTTCAAATTTTACGAAGAATAAAAGCCCGATTCACTTCATATTTAATAGCGATTACCTCTAGTAACGACGCCAAATTTAAACGCCAAGCCTAAAATCGGTTAGGCGAACCCAAGTGTCTTTAAATTACATGTAAAGTTTGCAAGAGAATTGTGAAATGAAGTAAGACATGTTCTGAAGTAGAGGCGGAAGTTGATATATGGGGGAGATGCAATCATGCGGATGATGGCACATAAAGTTTTTATTTTATTTTTCCAGTTGTGGTTGAAATAACGTACAGTCTTTGAAAAATTAATACAAACTCGGTCGATTTTCTCCAAAAAAATAAAATTTGTTAGAAATGTATGAAAAGTTATACCTAAATTTACTATTTAATATACAATAATTTTTTTATGAGAAAATATCAACAACTATCTTTTATATTTTTATGATTAATAACGTGGTGTCTTATATTTTATAAAGTAGATGACTTGGTGTTTTGATTACGACTTACACACAGAACACTACATCATCAGTTCTTAAAGATATGAGTTTGGTGTTTACAACTTCAGATAGAACTGTACACACCAATGATAGAGTGGTAGGTTTGCCTTGATTATAGGATAAGGTGGAATTCCAACTCCTTATATTAACACATTTTTGTGTACTAAAGATGATCGAGTTGAGATAATTATTTTATAAAGACTATTTAGAACAACTAAGAGCTTGTAATCAATAAATATCGTCTGTACTCTAAATTTAAATAATCATTAAATGGACATATACGCCAAATATTTGTTGTAATTCAATTTTGAGTTAATAAGCTTAGTAGGTTGGACCTCAATAATATTCGTATGATGTTCGTTAACAATTATTTAAAATTCAAATCCCAGATTCAATTTTAATAATAACTGCTTAAGAAGCATATAAGTTTAGAATGTGTTAAACCTTGTCGGTAGATAATCCGACACGTCAAATAAATTAAGCGAAAACTTAAGGAAATAATATGTTTATGAAAAAATTTATAAGTAATTTTATTTAAAAATTAGTATTTGTAATTTTAATGTGGATAGATAATTAGTCAGCTTTAAATGAAACGCAATCACGTGTGAATATGGTAAGGAGAGTTCAATCCTTGTCTTGTAATGAAATAGATTAAGATTTATATATATTCGAGTTATATCTGTATATTAAAATTCTTAACAACAACAACAATTATGCGAGTATATTAAAACTCTTAACATATGTTCTATAAGGTCTTTACTGTAGCCTATATGTTGCTCATCTCGTTTTCGACAGAATAGAGAAATAAACTTAAAAACGAAAATCTCATACCTTTTAAACGATTTTTTTCGTACTAATTAATTGAGAGCTCACCCTCTCAAGTCAAATAAGGTTTTGAATTGAAATATACTAGAAGATCGATAATACTGGAAATCGTGACAAAACACATACTAGTTTATTGAAAAACAATTAACAAATCTCACAAATATAAATTTCTCATTACTTAGTAAACCAATTTATCGTTTACAGTATTGGATATAAAATTGTTGGCATTTCTGCATACGATCCATCAAGTTTCCACCAGATCAAGTATATTTCTACGCAAGAGAAAAGGAGTGATTATCCACAAAAAAAAAAAACAAATTCAAAATTAAAGTCATGTAGTAAAGGTCAGAAGAGATTTACAGTGGAGATGAAGTTGACACGCGGCTAAACACTTCAGTGATATGAAGATGACATTGATGTGAAGATTACTGAAATGCAACGTTCTATTTTTGGAAACAATTCAGAATACCGCACCATTTATCATGTTCATAAATCATTTCTATTTATGTTTAAGGGATTTGACGAGGTTTAGTATTAAAAAGTCGAGCAACTAATAAAGTTGCTGTTTTGTGACAGCGAGGTCACGGGTTTGAGCTACGTAACAGCCTCTTTCATAAAGTGTAGGGTAAGACTGCGTATATCAGATCACAAAGTGATTCGGTTCTTCTACGGATCCTGCGTAAATGTGGTAACTTAGTGCACCGAAAACGATCTTTTACTAAAGTTATTGTATATGTTATTCAAATCATTGTCATTATTGTTATATATTCGTCGTCTTCCATTTATGTGCCTTAAGGCCATCTCCAACATAAAACACCAAATTTTGCACCAAATCAACTATTTGATGCAATAAACAGTAAAAAGTATTCCAACCACAAACACCAAATCTAACACCAAATAAGAATATTCCCTCAAAGATTCTTCTATCATTCTATTTTTAATTCATTATTATAAATATTTTAACACAAATTTAACATTCATGTAAATTTAATGTAAGCATTCATTCCAGATTTACAGTAAAAAGTACTCCAACCACAAACACCAAATCTAACACCAGATAAGAATATTCCCTCAAAGATTCTTCTATCATTCTATTTTTAATTCATTATTATAAACATCTTAACACAAATTTAACATTCGTGTAAATTTAATGTAACTATTCATTCCAGATTTTTGTGATATAATTTTTTCTTATAACGAAATTAACGAAATTAAAATTTTTATAACAAAATTAATGAAATTAAAATTTTTATAACGAAATTAACAAAATTAAAATTATTATAACGAAATTAATGAAATTTAAATTAAATTAATATTCTTAAAATGATGATGTGGAGGATGAATAGTGATTTGGTGCAATGAATAGTGTTGCATCTATTTGGTGCAACACTATTCATTTTCACCAATTTGTTACAAGCTTTGGTGCTTGGTTGGAATGACATTTTGCACCAATTTGGTGTGTGTTTTGGTAATCCTATTGAAGATGGTCTAAGGGAATAAAGGAAAAAAAAGTTGGGTATTACAAGTAAAGAATGCAATTATTAAATAGTACCACTGCCAGCCAGTCTACTCTGGTCTTGGTGGGGAGAGGGTGGCGGTTGTAGGCAGTCTTTTCTATTAAATGGAGTGGTCCAGTTCTTTTTCAAGTCAAAAAATTTTTCCCCACCACTATTCAAATCAAGCTAAAAGCAGTAGCTCTATTTATTTTATTTTGTTTTATTAAATTGTTTTTGACTGAACATCCCAACAGTGAGCGGAAAATAATGCTCAGAAGAGTACACACCACGTGTAAGGGTCAAAGTAAAAACAAAGACTAGCCAACACGGAACTGACAAATCTATTTTTTTAGTCTCGGTCCAACTTGGAATGCGAATACAAGAGCAGTAACGAAGACTAAGTAAACAATCCAGCTACAAGACGTTATGTATCAATAGTTCTTTTTTTTTTTATGGGTTCTGTTATCGAAAGCTATAGATAATAAAAAAACGTATAGATTGACGAAGTGAATATTAAAACACTCACATAAGCCTGCACAGTCCATTATCTGGAGACAGTCCTAACCGTCAAGTATATTTAGGTTGATGTCAGCATCTGAGGCCAGTCTCAACTAGAAGGTCAACCACAACCGTCAAGTCGGCTGCACCACCAAACGCATAAAACCCAGGCCAAGTTAAATCAGCCTGGCGCAACCGAATCAACTATTGCCATTTTGACAGCTTCGCCTAACATCGTGACACGTAGCAATAATCTACTGACACTTGACTAACGTGCACAAGTGAAATAAGACACTTGGCAGCGCCTAGCGGCTCCAAGCATGCATTGCTCTAATCAATCACTTCAAAGAGCATTTTGCCCACAGACAAAAGGAAGCTTGGAGGAATATTCTAAAAACCAAGGGACAAACTTCTAAAAATCCACACAATTCCCACAAATATACAAGTTTCTCTACGTTCTAACATTAACAAAATACTAAAAGTGAAACAACCTGGAGCTGACTTGAGTCTCAAAGTTTTTTTCCTAGAGTAACAACTCGGGAGCTTATAACGTTGCTGATTCCTGCAGGCTCCAGTGGAAAATTCATCGTCTTTCTATACAAATCACCCTTCCAATCCAAAGGTCAGACCCAGCTTTTCCATTCTTGCACTAAAAGGAGGGCCAACCAGGGCTTTGTCCCCATATCTTTCTTACCAAAGTGCATAAAACTATTCAGAATGGGCAGAACGAACCAACATGAAGGTGAGAAATCCTTTCATCCTTAAATAAAGGCACCAACCATCCATTAGATTAGGACTTTAATGAACGGGCTGGCCGCCACAGTCAAAATTCAGAAGTTACCCATGAAGAGCGCATGCAAACTGTTTAATATGTTGAACAAAATATGAGTATGCTTCAAGCCTTGCTCGAACAAATCAGAGAAAAGGCTCGTGAGACACAGAAGCCATTGAAGACCTTCCATATGGTCATCAGGAAGGCCAAAAATCTCAAGGATATTTATCAACACTGACGGATAACTTTATACCAAACACAAGAAGCAAAAGCAAAAAGCCTCAGACTGATGTCCTACCTTCTAAGAGAAGGCTATTGGAGTAAGGACGAATTACTCAAAGTACACGCATTGGACTTTATAGCCTCACTATTATTGCGGGGGTTCTGGAGATGAGTCACTTTAGGCCACCAACATTATACTTAGGCTATACAAGAAAGTCTATTTTACGAAGATATTCTTGAGTTTATCGCTGCCAACTATTTTAAATTGACTAATATTGACAATTATGATGACACCTCTGACCTGACTGATTATCTCGTCTAACTTCAAACAACGATGAATTTGAAGAATGTATCGGATCCTTTGAGATGTACGAGTTTTCCTATATATTTGAGCAAAAAGGTCTACAAATGGTTCTAAGAATTGCCATCTCAATCTATTATTCTCTTAGGTAGCTTGCTAAGAGGTTTAAGACATAGTTTGTGTCCTAAAAAACTTTCATTATAAATTCTTTACATCTGATTTGAGGCACGGACCAGAGGAGTCCATCCTCTAATACATATCTGGAGGTCAAAGACCCTATTGATATAGTCATGGTTGTAGCATTGTAAATAGCCAGAGGCTAGATTGTCTTTTTTTGCCACCTAGCCAAAAAGAATCCTATATTTCTTAAGGCATCTTTGGAAAAATCCCATCAGTTTGCTTGTGATGCGTGCTCCACGCAAAAGAACAGATCTTTCCTTGGTTCTAACGTATCTTCCACAAGAAACCTTGTGCGGTGACAAGAATGGTTCACGAAAACAACCTTGGTCGTGTGCCTCTCTATTCGACTAAACAATATCCACCTTCTTGAAGCTTGTTCGTGATCCAAGAATGCCAATTCACCCTTGGTACATGTCTTCAAGAAGATAGGATTCGATTCCTGTATAATGTTTGCTCAAGACATTGATATATAACCTAGTTTTGATCAATTATGAAAGAAAGCACAAGGGAAGACCTTGTCACATAGACTTTGGCCGGAATATGTGAATTTGCATTCAATATTCTGAGTTTTGAAGATGGCTATACGTTTATACATATAACCTTACAAGTGATAAACCTACTTTACAAGAGATAGGATAGGTCTTCTATTAGATTTTCATCATCTCAACATCTGATCAGCATTGCACGCGATGTCTCGGTTATCTAGGGGCAAAAATCTATAAATGCAATCCTCTAGAAAGTTGTAGCTCCATATGTCTAGTTTCCATGGCATCTTGAATCACCTCAAAACAACGTCTTATGAGAGAGTTATGGCCGAAATATCGAGATAGGGTCATCTTGTGAAAATCCTACTTTTTAGGCATTTTTTCCAAATTTAGAAAAACTATTTCCTATCTTTTAATTTATTTGTTTACGTTTAAAAACATTCTGAAACCCGATAAAATGACTCTAAAATATATTACAAAAGAGTACAAGCCATGACGACCGAAAATTATGTCATGCAAAACACAACAGACATGCTCCCTCCCTCTCTTTCCTACTGTACATTCTCTTTATGCCATTTAAGCCTTTTGACCTCATCATTCCCTCCATTCTCGAAAGGATTCGTCCTCGAACCTAAGCCTGTACTAAAAGGAGAAGAGAATTTAGCCTCATACCTGCTTGTAACATAAAAACAAAACATACAGCTAATATAGACACATATAAATAGTTTATTCTTAACCCCACCTTGATCAAATATCAATATGATAGAAAACATATAAGATAAGGTTGAAAGAAACTTACACTCAAAGAAGTTATTTCCCTTTACTTCCAATCTTTTCATGAACTTCCATCGCCTCTTTCTAACATGTTTTGGAAGAGACAATAGAACCTATATCAATTCCTTACAATACACAAAGGATGGCAATACATCTCATGAATTTAAGCACATCATGGTTTTGAATTCAAGATTTCTAACAGTAGCACTAGGCAAATTTTCTTCAAGACTACGTAACTCAAATGACTCTTGGTCATCATGTAAAGACTTAGTGTCAATTTTAGCTTCATTAGTAACATAATTTTCATGTACAGCTGGATCATCAGCATGCAATTCAACATCAAATTTCTCATGCAATTCAAACTCACTCTTGTGCAATTCGGTTTTACTTTCATGCAACTCACTTTGGGCACCATGATATTCATGATTACAAATAGATAAATCACTAGAAACTTCATGTATATCATGGGTAGTAACTTGCAAATCATTTTCAATAACATTTGGATTACTAGAAGATTCAAGCTCATCATGAAAATCTTTACTATTATGCACATTCAATCCTAAAGATGTATTGTAATCCATGAATTCTTGCCAATCTACTCTCTATGTGTTTTGCCATATAATACATGTCATTGATAGTTTCAAATATGTAATGCACCATTTTATCAACAGTGTTTTTATTCAAGCCAGCAATGAAACTAAGCATAACTAATTCCTCGAGTTCTTTTATGTACACTCTACACAAGTCATCTAATATCTCATTATAATATTTACGTACAGTTAGATTAGCTTGAGAGCAAGATTGATATCTTGGAATGTTGTTACGCCAATGACTTACCTATATGCCATTAGAAAGACCAAAATTATGCATATGCTTTTCAAGCTCATAAATGTCCTTTTCGAGGCAAATTATATCCCATATGGTTCTAGTCGATGTGTATCCATCCATGACATCCGAAGTACTCATGCTGGAACAAGACATGAAACAAAAGAAAAAGAAAACTAATATAAAGACGAAAGAGACTCGATTATGTTAGTATACATAAATGCTGGTTTTTTTGCCTTCCCACGCTCGTGTATGGATTCACTCAAATAGGCTTTTACCTCCTCTCTTTTTTTCTCACAACACACAGCCTTTTACCACTCTTTCTTGTGTTTTTCTCTCAAAATATTAAGCTAGATTCAATATCAAGTCGAGCAAACACGTTTTGGTCTTCAAAAATCAGCATGTGCAAACTTCTTCTCTTCAATTGGAGGTAAGTAGAACATAACAATGCAGTCTACAGAAATTAGAAGGTAGTATAAGACTCAAAACAAGTCTAGGACTACTAAGAATCAAAGAACACAAGAAACCGAATAGGATATAGTATGCCTGAACCAAAGAATCACTAAGGCGTTGCTTCGGGCAATCCTTAGCGAAATTTGGTCAAGAATACAATCAAAAAATTCAATCCTAATGGTATAATATACAAAAAAAAGTTCCAGGTATCTGCCTCATGACTTGTTGTACATAGTAATGATGTAGTGAGTCCTGGAGACTTTACAAATCTTCGTACTTGCCTGCATGCAAAAAAAATCTTCAGCTAAGAAGAAGAAGAAAAACAAACGTAACCAAAGTTAATGATCACAACTTTTTGGAATATAAGGGGTTGTAATAACCCCTGAAAGCATAATGGGTTAAATGACTACATGCATAAGTCTAATATAGATCTTATTGCTATTTTGGAAACTAAGCTTAATGCTCGCATGCTTGCTGCATTGCTTGATAAGTTTCAGGGTTGGAAACATGCACATAATTTTGGTTTCCACCCAGGCAAAAGGATTCTCTTACTTTAGAATCCAATGAAAGCCACTGTACAGGTGGTGTCATTTGATGCTTAAATGATATACTCCTGAGTTACCTTCCAAATTCTGCAAACTCTTTTTATATGACTTTCGTTTATGCGTTCAATTCTATAGCAGATAGGAGGCCATTATGGAATGCACTGTTGCAACAGAGTCTAGTAATACATGAACCATGGGCGGTTCTAGGGGACTTCAACTGTATTCTTTCTGAGGAGGAAGAACTTGGTGGTAGACTTGTCTCCTATTACCAGCTCAAAGACCAATTAGATTGTATCGCGCAATCTGAGTTGGTTGAATTGTCTTTCTCAGGGCCCTTTCATACTTGGAATGATGGAGTCCTCAAATCCAAGCTTGATCGGGTGCTTGTAAATGGTCTTTTTTTGGAATGCTTTCGTAATGCCAGTGTTCTTTTCAAAGCCTCGGGTTGTCTCTCTGATCACTCTCCATCACTTCTTTCACTACATACACATATTGAGAACAAAAAAACTTCGTTCAAAATTTTCAATATGTGGACAGTTGATCAGGATTTCCTTACTGTAGTGAAAGAAACTTGGAACCCTCACATCCCTGGCAATGCCCACTTCAAACTTGCAAGAAACTTGAAATTGTTGAAAAAACCACTTTTGGCCCTAAACAAAAAAGACTTTATGCACATCTCCTCTAGGTTGGATAGGGCTTCCGCGGATCTTCAGGCCTTACAACTCTTTTCTTCCCATTCTTGGGGCACCCCCGAATGGAAAGCTGAGTTATTGAAACAAAAAGCTCTCACACACTCTCTCATGGTTTTTGAAATTTTTTTTCTCAACTATCAAAAATTCATACATTCATCTTAGTGATAGAAACTCTAAGTTTTTTCACTCTATTTTGCGACGGAACAAAGCTAGGAATTTCATTGTCTCTATTGAAAAACCTAATGGGCAACGTGCCCATTCCCTGGAGTTTTCGGTTCTCAGTTTGTAAACCATTTTCAAAACTTACTTGGTACTCATCAGGTTTCAATTGACATTTCTCAAAATGTTTTAAACCTTGGTCCTAAATTCTCCCCAACTTCCGTTGATGACCTTGTCAAAGAAATCTCATATGCTGAAATAAAAAAATGTCATTTTCTCCATTGGGTGTGACAAAGCCCCGTGACTGGATCGATATACATCTGAATTTTTTATCAGGTCATAGGATGTGGTAGGTAGGGATATCATCGCTGCCATTCAAGAATTTTTTCACAATAGAAAGCTTCTTCAACAACAAAACCATGCCCTTATTGCCCTAATCCCCAAGTCCGCCAATGTTACAAAGGTTACGGATTTTAGGCCAATATCGTGCTGTAGTGTTGTCTATAAAGCTATTTCTAAAATAATGGTTAATAGGTTGATCCCTTACATGTCCCAGTTCATGGATAAAGCTCAATCAGGTTTTTTAAAAGATCGTTCAATGATGGAGAATTTTTTTTGGTTCAAGAACTCATTAGGGAATATGAAAGGAAGAGGACATCCCCTAAGTGCATGCTAAAAGTGGACATTTCAAAAGCTTTCGATTCACTCAGCTGGGATTTCCTAAAATCAGTTTTGATAGGACTTAATTTTCTGCCTCGTTTTGTTTCACAGATTATGGAGTGTGTTACTACTGCTTCATATTCTATTTCCATCAATGGTTCCACTCATGGGTTTTTTAAAGGAAAAAGGAGCCTTCGTCAAAGGGATCCTTTATCCCCTTTTCTTTTTGTTGTTGCTATGGAATACCTATCTAGGCTATTTCAGCAGTTACATTGGGATCTTGAATTTTCATTTCATCCAAAATACCAGGAAAACCTTATTACACATCTCTATTTTACCAAAGACCTGGTAATTTTCACCAAAGCGGATGCGAGATCTATCCAATTGATACTGGAAAGGTTAAATCAATTTGGTCTTTCCTCAGGTCTTCTACCAAACACTTCTAAATCGAGTTTTTTTGTCGCGGGTGTGCACAACCCTTTGTCATTACATGCCATCTCTGGTTTTTCTTTAGGAGCCATGCCTTTTAGGTACCTTGGTGTCCCAATTGCGGGTTATAAACTTCAAACAGGGTATTACTCTCCTTTCATTCCCAAACTCCTTCAAAAAATTAACCTTTGGAAATCCTCTTCTTTATCTTATGCTGGCAGGCTTCAACTTATTAAATCTGTCCTCAGGGTGTTCATTGTTTTTGGCTTAGTGCTCTGCTAATACCAATCTCAGTTTTCGAACAAATCAACAGGATTTGTTTACACTTTCTCTGGGGTAACACAGACAAAGGAAACAGAAAGGCCTTCGTTGCTTTGAAACATGTCTGTTTGCCCCACAACGAAGGTGGGCTTGGGGTCCTTAATCTCAGATCTTGGAATTCTTCTTTTCTGACAAAACACATTTGGGATCTTCATAGGAAAAAAGACTCGCTGTGGGTACAATGCATGCACCATAGATACAAAATTTATGCTACCTTTTGGACTAGGCCGATTGCAAAATCGGACTCTCCACTTTTAAAAAAACTGCTACAAATCCGGGATACCCTATTTCATTCGCAAGGTAGCATTGAAGACGCCATAAACCACTTAGGAAAATGGGTGGTGAATGAATCATTTCTGTCCAAAATAGCATACCAGTTCTTCCGGCCCAAGGGATTGAAAGTCCCCTGGGCTGATATTATTTGGGACTCAACCATAACTCCAAAGCATTCATTCTGTCTTTGAATTGATGCTCTCGGGAAGTGGCAAACCAGGGACAAAATGCCCTTAGTTCAAAATCAGTCCTGCGCTCTTTGTTGTGCTCGCCTTGAAACTTCAAGGCATCTTCTGTTTCAATGCCCATTGGTAAAACAAGTTTGGAATTCAATTACTGCATGGTGCGGCATGCCTACCACTTTGCCAAACCTCATCAGAACTTTAGCCTGGGCTAAAGCTAGACTACGAAATAAGTCACCTAGATTCAAGGCTATTAAAGTCTCAATAGATGCAACAGTGTATTTCATATGGCAAGGCAGAAACAAGAAAATATTTGAAGATATTGCTTTCATTCCGGCAGATATTACTCGGTACATTTGTGCTCGTGTGTATAGAGTCATGCACAAATCATACCCGCATCAGCTTCCATAGTATTGTAATCCGATGCTGATTATAGTCTTTTTGTTATTTTGAATATCGGGAATCTTATAGCCTATAATGTGTTTGACGTATACTTTTTGGCATTTTTATGTAATTTTGAGTCAGCCTGTTGTCTTGGCGTTTTATTATTTTGATATAGCTTTTGCGGCAGGTAATGTATTGCCACGCCAACGCTGTACGGGTTGCACCCCTATAGGTGCATCATTTCACGGGTCAAGGTACGCCTTGGCCTATTAGGTATACTATTTACATGGTTCCAAAAAAAAAATAACAATGCAACATTGTACGTCTTATATTGCGACCGTGTTGTTCAAAATACTTGATCATCATGATTCCGACAAAGGTAATATTGAGAAGCTGGTAGCTCCATAAAAGTGAAAGCATTAGTATTTCAATAGTATGCGACGATGCATTTTTTTTTTACTATAATCACCAACGTAATTCTCCTAACTCTACGACTGGGTTTTGGGGGTATTTATTTGTTGAACCACCGTAAACTTAATATACACATCACTTGATAAGGTGAGGTTGACCCCAATTTTATAAAAGAGTCTTTTTGCTTGTGGCCTAAGAGAATAATTTCTATTAACTTTGACCCAAAAAAACCTAATTTATTTATTATTCAAAAAATATTGTGAGACAAAATTCAAAAAAAAAATATTTTCAAAAAGTTTATTATGGTCACAAAACTACGTCGCCATTCCGTATGTGCGAGATTATATTTTAGAGTCGTGAGGACATAGCTCAGTTGGTACTCGGATGTTCAGAGTTTCGATTCTAGAGACATGTGTAAGTGTTTTGCTGTTGCTAAGCCGAAAGTCTAGTTTGTAAGGGACATCTTGTGTAAGTCTTTACATAAAGTCTTCATCAACTTAGGAGACCGCTGAGTCTCTGTTTGCATCCTCCATAATACTTGTTGAGGCTGAACGGTGGAGCCCTCAAGTCGAAAGTATGACCCTTATGCCACCACGATTATAGTTTAGATGTAACACGATCATGGTTGGTAAATCATACCCTATTCATACCCTAAAAGCTGTTCACATGTGCGAGTAAATGACATTATTTTTTATATTCTCGGGACATCACGGGTTTCTGCCAGTAATTAAAATAACCAACACTCATGCACTTTAATTACAGGCCAATAATGTTTTTAAGACCACATGATCATTCATCCCACCGACAAGCCGGATAGGATGTTCTCCGTATCTTCTCTCTACCAAATTTCTCCACAAGTATTGAACTACTTGTTATTATTAAAAACCAAAACACATGTTAAAAGTGTAGTGTATGGTTCACACACACTGTGCTTTTCAATATGTGTATACACAATATATCTTCCTATGTGTATTTTGTTTTTTAATGACACTACATAGTTTAACCTTGAAGAGGAGAATCCCATAAAAGCCAGCATGTAGCATGAAGGATTATGAGCTGCATATTCCCTCCTCTTTCATGTGTTTCCCAAATATACTGCTGCTTCTTCTCATCTCCATCTTTTGGGTTTCACATTCTTTTAGCGCCCAGTTTCTGACTTCTGCAAACGAGGGAGACTTTCAAGCTTTGCTTTCAATCAAAGCTCAAATCTCTCAAGATCCTCATGGGATTCTTGCTTCTTGGAACAATTCTTCCCATTTCTGCAATTGGGATGGTATTTCTTGCAATATTACACAGCAGAGAGTGATGGCCTTAAACTTGGCAACTTTTGAACTTAGGGGTACTCTGTCTCCTTCCATTGGTAACCTCACTTTCCTCAAGGATCTCAACCTTGCTAACAACTCTTTCTTTGGCTCAATCCCACCTGAAATCAGTAAGCTTTATCATCTTCAGCATCTTCTGCTTTCTAACAATTCCTTTTCGGGTGAAATTCCAAGGAATTTTACTTTTTTAACTGAACTCATTGTTATTGGTTTGGACAGAAACAATCTCAGAGGCACAATTCCTGCTGAGATTGGTTCATTGTCTAATGTTAATGAACTGCATCTTTCTTTCAATAACTTGAATGGAACCATACCATCAACTCTTGGGAATCTGTCTGCTCTCAGGGTCTTGTCTTTATCTGACAACAATCTTAAAGGGATCATTCCACAAGAATTTGGAAAGCTTTCCAGTTTGCAGGTTCTTCAGCTTTCAGACAACCAATTGACTGGAATCTTACCTTTGCTGCTTCAAAATATCTCCTCAATCCAAAGTATATTGCTCGGTTCCAATATGTTAACTGGCCCTTTGCATTGGAATTTTGGTTTGCAACTCCCAAATCTTCAAATCTTTTCTATTGCACAAAACCAATTTCTGGGGCCTATTCCTCCTTCTATAACTAATGCTTCAGCTTTGATGTTGTTGGACTTTAGTTTTAATTCTTTTAATGGGTCTGTTCCTAAAGACTTGGGAAATCTTGGATCTCTGCAACACTTGGACTTCTCTTACAATTCTCTTAGTACTATTGAAACCCTAGGCTTGAACTTCATGACTTCCTTGACTAACTGTACTAACCTTAATGTTTTGCACTTGCACTTTAACATGCTTGGCGGTGTTTTACCTAGTTCTATTGCGAATCTTTCCACCAAACTCACATCGCTGAGGCTCGATGGAAACCATATATATGGCGAGATCCCTGGTGGCTTGGGAAACCTTAAGAACCTAGGTAGACTGACATTGAGCCAGAACAATCTCACAGGATTGATCCCTGAATCTTTTGGTGTACTCAGCAGTTTGCAAGTTCTCATTCTATCAAGCAACAACTTTTTTGGTGGAATCCCTTCTTCCATTGGTAACCTTACCCTATTAAGTAGGCTTGAAATGCAACATAACGAGCTTACAGGAGGCATACCTTCTTCTTTGAGTAACTGCAGAACTTTGCTATTATTGGATCTTTCAAATAACCATCTAACAGATGTCATTCCTAAGCAGATTTTTGGCCTTTCCTCAATGACAGATCTCAGGTTAGCGCATAATCTCCTAAGTGGACATTTGCCATATGAAGTAGGCAGAATGGTATATCTTAATAACTTTGATTTTTCCGATAATATTTTGATTGGAGAGCTTCCATCCTCGCTCGGTTCTTGTATCTCTCTACAGATGTTCAGTGCGCAGGGAAACCTCTTAAGTGGTAGCATTCCAGCATCAGTTGGACAACTGCTGGGCATTCAATATCTAGATCTTTCTAGAAATAATCTTGCTGGGAGAATTCCTGCAGTTCTCTCCTCGCTCAATTTTCTGCAGTTTCTGGATCTTTCTTTCAATATGTTAGAAGGAGAAGTACCAAAAAAGGGTCTCTTTGCAAACATCACAGCATTTTCTATCAAAGGAAATGAGAAGCTATGTGGAGGCATTAAGCCATTACACTTACCTGAATGTCCGAAACAGACATCAAGAAAAGGAAAGGTCAAGTTCTCTATAGTGATACTGCTTCCATCTGTTGGTGTTATTATTGTTTGGCTAGCCTACTATTGTGCTCTTTATTACTGGCCAAGACGGGCTAGGAGTCTTAGTATCAGGGTACCAATGGACTCTCCTTTGGGTGATCATTATCCTAAAATTTCTTACACGGAGCTTCTTCAAGCCACGGACGGCTTTTCTCAGAGCAACCTGATTGCTAAGGGAAGATACAGTTGGGTATACAGAGGCATTCTTAGAGACACTGACCAAAGCATTGCAGTGAAGGTAATAAAGCTTGATCAGAGTGGAGCAAGAAAAAGCTTTGTTGCTGAATGTGAAGCTTTGAGGAATATTCGTCATAGAAATCTGGTAAAGATTATCACATCTTGCTCAGGTACAGACTTCAACGGCAATGAGTTTAAAGCCCTGGTATATGGTTTTATGAGTAATGGGAATTTAGACAGCTGGTTACATCCCCCAGCAGCTGGTTCGCAGCATCTTAAGAGCTTAAATCTGATTCAAAGGATTAACATCGCGATTGATATTGCCTCCGCGTTGGTTTATCTACATCATAATTGTGAGATTCCAGTCATTCACCGTGATATAAAACCAAGCAACATGCTTCTTGATGATGAATTTTGTGCTCATGTGGGAGATTTTGGCTCTGCAAGGTCCCTTTTGCTTCCCATTGATAAAACCACACGTGGAGGAGTCCACTCCAGTGCAATAGGAATTGTGGGAACAGTTGGATACATTGCTTTAGGTGATCAATACATCCCTTTTCTTTCTTTTTGTAAGCACCACTACTAAAAATTTCAATACCTCTCGATAGATAATAGTCAGAAAGTGGCTCTTTTTTATGGTTAGTTTAGATCTTCTTGCTTCTTGAATCGCTTGTGTTTTCAAATTGCAGAATGCGCTATCGGTGGAGTGGTGTCAACACTTGTTGATGTATACAGCTATGGCATACTTTTGCTGGAGATGTTTACAGGTAAAAGGCCAACAGACAGCATGTTTAAGGATAACTTTTCTCTTCATTATCATGTGAAGATGGCCATTCCTGATCAAGTGATGAGCATTGCTGACCCTCGGCTATTAGCCGAATGGGATAATAACTCGTGTAACGTAGCAGGGACACCTAGAAGGCTAAATATTTATGAAATTGAGAAGTGTTTGGCTTCAGTTTTTCGAGTTGGGGTCATATGCTCAGCTCATTTACCAAAAGAAAGAATGGAAATAGCAGATGCATTGGCGATTTTGCAAACAATAAGAGATGCATTATCCTGACTAGAAAATACATAATCTTTACCAAAGAGAATGGTGAATCAGATGCTTTATATGACTGCCAGAACTGAATAGCTCAAATATTAGCAAATAGCATGACTAACCAAGCGCTCTCTGAGAGCACAAACACATGGAACATGAATTACTGCAAGATTCAAAAGGGATTACTTTGACTGGTCTGAAAACGCAGTCCTAAATCATTTCATGATTTGGGTCAAAGCTTTTAACCTATTACAATGCGGACTTTCTTTTCTTGCTGCAAATGATCCTGGGTTTTCGTATGAAAGGAGAAGAATCCTCTTCTTGCATGTAAACAGAAGAAGTGGAAGTGATTTGTGTGCAAGCTTCGTCCTAGTGATAGGATATGGATATCCATTTAACTATGCTACTACTAAGCTAAGAATCTGAGCAGAGGATCAGGCTCTAAAGAAGGTTCCTTAACCGAGAGGCTTGAGCCAGCGGAGTGGAAGGGCTTGCTATGGTCGCAAGGAATCATACCAAACAGCTGATACTAGCAAGACAGGCCTTCCCAACATGCACAATGGCAGCAGTAAAATTTTCATCACTAAGTACGTGTCAAGGCAAAGAAGGAACTTCAAATTTTTGGAATTTGTTTCAGGTACTATGTAGGCATGTCCTTGTTTTAATCCATGTTGGAAATGTGAGGTCTAATGCTGTAACGTAAATGGTACGAGATACAAGAACAACAATCATAGTCATCATATCCTAACGACAGCAAAAGTTATCGCTAGGGTCTGGGAAAGGCGAGAGACAGATGAACAATACCTACATTCCAAAGGATACAAAGTTTGCTTCCAATGAGAACTCCAATTCTATATGTAACTGCATAGATGACACAATAATAGGATATGATGTGCTAGTGTAGTAGTGTACTAATGAAGGAATATAGTAAACACAAATAGAAAGATTCTGAAATTAAGATTGACAAAACTGTACATATGCATTAATAGTGAAAGACAAAGACAAAAATAGAAAAATACAGTAGTGTACAGATATTGCACATTAACTTTCTTGAATTTTTCTTTCTTATGATCTTGTAAACAGCGCACGAGATAATCTGCAGGACCTTTCTTTTTTGGCTTTAATAAAAGGAATAGCAAGCACACAAAGGCGTTGGATGCATAGTGAGTCATATGACTAAGTCCCTACAACATACTCCGTTTTAAGAGATATTGATTCACGACTTAATTCATTGTTAAAGCATGTTGGAATATCTGAACATATTTAATTTATTTGATTTTCTGTATATCTTTTAAATATCTTATCATACTTTGGTATGTTTGAAATTTGTATTAGTTTGTTTAGGAAATATACACAAAATTGTGGCGTGTACAACTTGTATTAATGTACGTACAGCGAAATGTAATATCTCATCTAAACTTTGACATCCATTGGAGCCTTGTTATTACTTTATTCTGCCGTTGACCATACCTGTTCGAAGCCCTTAATTGCTATACTTGATCGAATACCCAAGTTTCAATCGAAGGCCTTACTTCCTACACTTCATCGAATACCTAAGCCCTCGTTCATACTGTTCGAAGGCCTTGCTCTGATTACTTTTTCCCTCCCTCTACAATAAAATATCCATGGAGCAAAAAATTTGCTCACTTTTTTTATCCGATGGACTCGAGTTTGAATCTTTTTTTTTTCTAAAAAAAAAAGAAAAAGAAAATCATTGCTGAAACCATTCCCATTGTAACGGCTGGTTCTTCCAACTTTTCCACAGGTTATCCCGGTAAGACTATGTCTAATGTTTGGGTTATAGTCTCGGGGCCTTTTGCTGTTACATCATTCTTGTCTTGTAGCACCGTGTCGAGTGGGGTTGTCTAATGGAGATGGGATCTCCAGCCCCTCAATCTCCTCACCTCACTCATGAGCATACGACACGTGGCAGGAGTGCGGGGTGGTAAGACTAGATGCGGGTGACCCTCATCTAGCCTCACCACCTCCCTTGCTGCCACGTATCGTACAGTGACACGTGGGGTGAGAAAAAATGGGTGAGGGGATCCTATCCCTGTCTAATGGAACTGCTGGAGGAAATTGAAAAAAATTGAATACGGCCAAGTAGCAGAACGTGGTTTGCAACGTATTTTGAGTTTAATTATAATTAGATTTCATAAATAACAAGGAAAAACTAATGAATCCTTAATTATCTACGTAACGAGTAGATAATTTTAGGCTTTCAAATTACTCAATTACGATACCAGGTGAATGATAAATTAATGCACAAAGTAGAAATAAAATAAGTGGAGATCAGCTCAGCTCGGCCCGTGCTTGGGCTTGGGACCGTGCTTGGGCTTGGGATCATGCTTGGGATCGGGTTGCAGGCTGCAGGCCGGATCCTGTAGGCTGCATCCTATCTGTTGGAGAAGTTTGTTTAAATTTAAATTTCTTCCAGGTGGTTGCAAATGGCTAAGGTTGAGACTTGAAAAACTGTTAAGTTTAATCGTGCTGAGCTGACATGAGCAGTCATCTGATCTGAGTGCTCAGATTGAACAGTTATTTGATCCAACATCGGTGGGTGGACCTGATCCGGTTATCTGATCCAAGGGTTCAGGCCGAGCAGGTATCTGATCCTACGGCTATGGTTGAACTAACTGTAACAACCTAACCTCAGTTTTTCCCCATAAATACTAGGCCGAGCTGACCTCTGTGGTCATCATAAATCAATCCAAAAATCAATCGATTTCTTTCTTTTCTCTATGCAATCTCTCTCTCTGCAAATCGTCTACCACTGCATAAAACATTCTCTGCATTTCCAAGTGCGAGAAGTCAGAAATACTTTATAGGTTTGTTGAGTTTGTATGTTGCAATGCTGCTCGTCTGAACTGATTCCGTTGTATCCTGGAAGACGATTACTTTCTCTGGTTGGACATAGTATACCTGAGCAATACGTCTTAAGGATAGAGTTATAGACTCATCTCAGATTGTCTGCTCGGCTGAACTGCTGAGCTGCTGTTAGCGCAGTATTACTGATCTGCCGTGCGGCCGTGCTGAGCTCAACTGGTCTGCTGAGTTGTTTCTGTGTTGAGCTCACCTGTTATGCTCAGCTCAGCTGTCTGGAAGTAAGAGCATCTGTTATTCTACAGCGCTGCTGTACTGAACTCTGCTGCTGTGCTAAGCTCGGCTGAACGGTTGATAGCACATAATTATTGTTCTGCAGTGCTGTTGTGCTGAGGTCGACGGGTCGGCTAACGGTCTAGAATGCAAATCCAATTGCGCTGCTTGGATCGTTTTGACCTGATGGACCGACCCGACCTGCCCTGAGCTTGGTAGGTCGGTTGTTGCCTTATTTCACATGAACACTGTACAGAATCGTTTTGTCTAACCTAGTTCCAACAAGCTCAAAACATATTTGCGTATTTTGTAGAATGAAAGTGGAAGCTCAGTTCATTGACAGAATAGTGCTGTTCCGGTGGCACCAAACATTGGGGTGCCTCAGAATGTTCCTGCACCAAGGCCTGATGTGGCCCAAGTAGAAAAACTGGAGAAGTTCTCTGGGAGCTTCTTCAAAAGATGGCAGCAGAAGATGTTGTTCTTTTTGAATGTGCTGGGGCTGGCCAAGTTATTGACCGATGATCCGTTTGTGGGGGATCTGGTGGATGAACATACTCAGAATATGCAAAACAATCTTTCTGTTGAAGCGTGAAACTTCAACAATTATGTTTGTTTGAGCCATATTCTGAGTTGTTTAGACAATTCTTTATAAGGAATTTATTGTATTTATAAAACTGCAAAGTCTTTGTGGCAGGCTTTGGAAAAGAAATATTGCACGGAAGATGCCAGTACTAAGAAATTCATTGTCGGCAAATTCCTCGATTTCAAAATGTTAGATTCTCGAACTGTTGTTTCTCAGATTGAGGAACTATAGATGTTGGTAGCCGAAACAAAAGAGGAGAGCATGTTACTCAGTGAATCTTTGATTGTGATTGCGGTGATTGAGAAGCTACCTCTTTCGTGGAGGAAATTTTAGAAGCTATATCAAACACAAGAGAAAGGAGGTGACATTAGAAGATCTGATTGTCTGACTCCACATAGAGGAGGATAATCGTAGATCTGAGAAAAAGACACATATGAGTTCTGGTCACGCCAAAGCCCATGTAGTGGAGGCAAAGAAGAAAAAAGGCCATCTCAGAGTGAACAACAAAGACAAGCAGATAGCCAAGAAGTTCACAGAAAAATGCTACAAATGTGGCATTCAAGGGCATGTCAGTAGTGAGTGCCGCAAGCCCGAGAAGAAGCAAACCACGGCAAAAGCGAACCTCGTTGATATCATGGACAATCTGAACCTGTGTGCCCTGGTCTCAGAGTGCAATTCCGTGGGGAAAATGCACAAATGGTGGCTGAAAACTGGAGCAACAAGGCATGTCTGCTCCAACAGGGCAATGTTTTCAAAGTACAAGCCCGGACACGACAAAAAACTTTACATGGAAAACTCTGTCTCGTCAAAGATAGAAGGCGAAGGTAAAGTTGTTCTGAAGATGACCTCAGGAAAGCACCTGACTATGTAGAATGTGCCGCTTTACTAGTCATGTATTTGTTTAGACTAGTGTTAGAGTCGAATAAAGTTATTCTTTGGAAGAATGGTATATATTTGGGGAAGGGGTACTTGTCGGATATGATGTTTAAATTAAACTCATTACTATTGTACCCAAGTAAGAATTTCCCGATGTGGCCAATAATAATGCTTCCTCTTCTGCTTACATGCTTGTTTGTGGAATTTTCGTTTGGGATATGTTAATTACAAGTCAATACAATGAATGGTTAATCTTGACTTATTATTCAAATTGAATTTTGATAAAAGAAAATGCCAAATTTGTGTTGAAGCAAAAATGGAAAAGACGATATTTTCTTCAATAGAAAGGAACACTGAACCTTTCGATTTAATTCATACAGATGTGTGTGGTTTAAAGTTTGTGCAAACAAGAGGTGGTAAAAAGTACTTTGTAACTTTTATCGAAGATTGCACTAGATACTGTCATGTTTATTTGCTAAGTAGTAAAGATGAGGCCATTGATGCTTTTAACGATTATAAAAACGCAGTTGAGAATCAACTTAGCAAACGATTAAAGCTATTCGTAGTGATAGAGGTGGCGAATATGATACACCATTTAATGAATTCTATTCAGAACATGACATTATTCATCAAGCGACTGCACCATATTCACCTCAATCAAATGGTATTGCTAAACGCAAAATCCGTACTCTAAAAGAGATGATGAATGCTATGTTGATAAGTTTCGGTTTACCTCATAACTTGTGAGGGAAAGCAATTCTCTTAGCTAACGTCATTTTGAATAGAATTCTATCTAAAAAGGTGGATGAAACCCCATACGAACTTTGAAAGGGCCATAAGCTAGCTACAAATACTTGAAAGTCTGGGGCTGGCTGGCAAAGGTTGCTGTACCTAAACCAAGACAAATAAGAATTGGGACTGAAACGATTGACTGCATATTCATAGGATATGCGACTAACAGTAGTGCATATCGATTCTTGGTGCACAAATCAGACATTCCTGACATACATGAAAACATTGTCATGGAGTCTAGGAATACAGTGTTCTTTGAAGATGTCTTTCCAAAGAAAGACAAAAACAATGAAAGAACAAGTATTGGTAAGCAAATGCGTGAGACGACCCCTCAAGGAATTGAGAAACTTCGGCAAAGTAAGCGAGATGGAATACCAACATCGTTTGGACTGGATTTTCCAACCTATATAGTAGAAAACGAGCCAAGGACTTTCTCTGAGGCAATGTCAACTCCAAAAGCTCCCTTCTGAAAAGAGGCAATATACAGCGAGAGATACTTTATTCTTCTGAATCACACTTGGGAGCTGGTTGTGTTGAGAAAAAGTGTTTGAATGATTACAAATGCATGATTTAAATGGTACGAGTTTACAAAATGCATGACAAAATTATTACTTGACACGTTTATGTGATATACATGCTTCATATGTTTATATATATTGTTGTCGTACTAACAAGACATGAAGTGTTAAAGCTTACATCATATGGCAAACATTTGTTGTCGTTGTACTATTTTCAGGTGCCACAATTAATGAACTAAACTAGTTCATTAAGTGAAGTACTTAAGTTAATGAACTAACTAGTTCATTAAATGGAGACATATTTGGACAAAGCTTTATGGCAACAAATTTAGAAATGGAAAGTCTCCTCCCTACTCATCTTTCATGCCATATATATATTATATACATATATTCATATTTTTGTAAAAGGGCACAATACACATATACTCCGACGTACTACAGACACGTTGCATATATTACAAACGTACATCAACGTCACACCAACTATATACACCTCATACTTATGAGTATATTCAGGTCTTATATCATATGATATAAGTCATGGTGATGACAAAATTATGACGACACGTTACAAGGTCATAAACCGAAAATTGTCGTATCGGGTGACTACCGAAACTTCACCGACATGTCACGTACTTGCCATACAAAGATGGCCATCCCATATACATGAAAAATATCCAAAAATTTTGTGGCTCACATGTTGAAATGATCCACTAAATCATTCCATGTTAGCACACACAAATCACCCACAATTCATGCTAAATTTGTGGGGAATTCAAACTCAACTTTACTAGCACACATGTGGCATTTTTAAGTAAGCTATTGGAGCTGAATATACACTTCATTTTATGTATATTATGTGTGACATAACATATATTACATGTGCAAGAAGTTTGAATTTAATTGGAGAAAAATCGCATAATCGACGAAAGTCAAAAATTCGGTTTTCTACGAAAATAACACATGGAACGTTTTTTTGGCATGAGATGTAACATGTATCTAGAAAATTTTTACACATTCAAGACATGTTAAAGTGTTCTAGAAAATTCAAAATTGGGCTGATTATTATTTACCATATATGTGTAAATATTGTGCATTATTTGACAAAGCTTACTAAAATGAAATTTCAGCACATGTGTAGCTCTATACACACGCCGACTACATTATTTTGGGGCCAAGGTGGAGCTTATTTGGCATCTATTGGTGGAGAATATACCACATAAGATTAGTGACATAAAAGGAGGACACCACACAAGGAAAGATTTCAAACTACAACACATGCTGAATATTTTCAGCACATGTGTTTAGTTGGCCGATTTTGTGATGTTAATAGCCCTTAATTTGCATCCCAAAATTTAAGAGATTGAAGGTTGGTAGTATGAAAATATTTTGACTACTTTTGAGCACATGTTTTGTAAGCTTTTTTTTTAGATTTTATAGCTCATTAAAGGATGCCAAGTTGGACCAATCATCAAGCGACAAGTAAGCAAGGTCAAGTCATCCTTCCAATCATGTGGCGCCAAGTAAGCAAGATAGTATCATCTCTACACAAGACAATCTTCCAAGGACATTAAAGAGAATTCTCAAGAAAGGAAGAAGCCCTAGGGGGCGGCCACATGTGAATAAAAGGAGAAGAGCAGTGCAAACAAGGCCAAGCATCTCACACATTTCTCTCAAGTGCAAAAGATCTACTACTCTCTTCTTCTACCTTTCTTTCTTCTTCTTCCTCTCTCAACCCTATTGTTCATATATTCTAAATATCGTATAGGCTTTGAAAATACCATCCATACTCATTCATTTTTGTAAAAGTTTGATCAAGGTGCGATCAAACCTTCATTTAATCGGTGGTGGTGTCCGTGATTCGTTTGCTCGATTATTGTTTGTAAAAGGGTGGAGTTGATGTGTAACTCTAGTCACCCTTGTGGTAAGGTGTTTATTGTGTTTAGTGATAACCGAGGAAGGTGTCTTCGAAGATTGGAGTAGGTTGATTTAACCGAACCAGTATAAAATTCTTGGTATCTTTACTTTACTGTACTTTACTTTCAGTTTCCAGCATTCTGCATCAATTTTATTGCAAAGATACAAATAGCAAACAAATTTCAAAAATCATAAAAGTTTGCAGAAACATAGCCACACCTCCTAGTTTTCATTTGGCGTAAGTTTCAACTCATTTGGCTAAGCATAAGTCAGTCAAACTTGAACAGTTCTGAGACTAGTGCAATCTGATTTCTAGAGTTTCAAAGGTTGAGAACATCAATTTGATTGACATACTTTCCAAAAGAATTTTTACAAACTGTTTTAACCCACTAAATTACATATCTTGAGGGTCTTGTCATTAAATTTTCAGACCATTTGGTGTCACCAATTAATCAGAATAAAATTTTCAAGTCAGAGTACTGTTTCTGGCAGATTTGCACAATCTGACCAAAAACGTATTTTCAAGGGGTTAGGAGTGAAGTTTTAATTTGAAATTTTTGTGAGATACTTATAACACCTGAGAGTCCATTCACACAAAATTTCATAATTTTCGTAGGTCTACAACTAGGTGGTTTAATTATTTCAAATCAGAGTTTGAAAATAGAAACTGTTTTCAGAAGTGAGGTTTTTAGTTTAAAAGTTTTTAAAAACCAAATTTTTCGCACCCACTATTCAACCTTCCCCTTCTAGTGGTGCTTTACAGGTCCTACAAGTGGTGTCAGAGTGCAGGCACACTCACGACAAGAGGATCCAACGATCTTTGTGAGATGGCAACCACTAGTCACAAGACCGAACAAGAAGGTATGTCGAGTCAAAGACCTCCTGTTTTTGATGGTGAGTCTTTCATACAATGAAAACTTAGAATGAAACTTTTTCTTATGACCAGTGATATAGGCTTGTGGTCCATTATAGAAGATGGTCCTTTTATTCCTTCTAAGTTATCTACTGTTGATAGTGTCACACTAGAATTCGTAAAACCGAAACAAGAATATACTAATGATGACAAAAAGAAATTGAGTATGAATGCTAGAGCCATGCAACTTCTTTTAAACGGACTGAGTAAAAGTGAATCGAGTTGCGTGCCTAATTGCTCTAGTGCCCAAGAGATGTGGTGAATTCTTGAAATGAAACATGAAAGGACTAGTCAAGTTAAAGAGTCTAAAATAAATATGCTTATGTCCACTCTTGAGTCTTTCAAATTATTGCCAAACGAATCTATTGTTGATATGGACTTACGCTTGACTAACATCTACAATTCTCTTAAGTCTCTTGGAAAAGCTTTTTCTACGTAGGAAAAGGTTCAAAAGGTGTTAAGGAGTCTCCCATCCGAATGGGACCCAAAGTCACAGCAATTGAGGAAAGTAAAGAAACGAGATCAATAAAAATGGAGAAACTAATCGGATCTTTAAAGTTATATGAAAACAAACTTATACTAAGGAAATCAGAATCAACGTCAAAGCAAGATAAGAATATTGCTTTTAAATCAAATGGATACGTCTCTACCTCTTCCAATCACGTAGATGATAGTGATATTGAATCGAACAACGAATATCTAATATTATTGGCTAAAGGTTTGAGAAAATTTATGAGAAAGTCACCAAAGAATAAAACGAAGGCTGTTCAAACTAAAAGAAATAAAAATAAAAATAACGAAAAATACATGAAGTGCTGTGAATGTGGGAAACTTGCACACTTGTCATATGAGTGCCCGAATAAGGACAAACAAACAAACAAAAACCGTGACAAGGACTGGAACAAAAATAGACCCGTCTCAGAACCTAAACAAAGGAATTCAAGAGGAGCTCTCAAGGCCTCCACTTGGAGTGACTCATCCGACTCTGAGACTGATGTTACTGAAGAAGAGACGGCACAAGTATGCTTTGCATCCAAAGCATCAAACGAGGTATCTTCTGACTCTGATTCTGATTCTGAACCCTCTTATGATGATCTATTTAGTCAATATCTTGAATTGCATAGATTCACAAAGACTATTGCAAAAGAAAAGAAACGGTTAATTGAAGACAAGAAGCTGTTAGAATCATCTAACACGAACCTTGTTTCTCAATTAAACGATTCAAAAGAAGAGTCGTCATGCACAATTAATGCATTGAAATCAGAGATCTCATCATTAAGGCAGAAAATAATGAAATGAAATCCACGATTTCAAATTTGAAATCAAGAAATGCGGATTTAGAAGGAATGGTAAAATAGTTTGATACGGGTACAAACATGCTAGATCGCATCATCTCCTCACAAAAGCATGAAAGCGACAAAACCAGATTAGGATACGTTGAGAAAAATGAAACACAAAATAAATTAACCAAATTCATTCTATCTTCATCTAGAAAACATATGCATTCAAGACAAATGTAGCGCCAAAGAGGACGCCCACCCCTTTCTTCATCTCATCGTGCTTCTTCTTCATATCATATAAGATATAATTATGTGTCGCATAAATATGAAAAGAAACCATTGATGCATACACGACATCCATTCAACATAAATGCACCTAGATCATGCACCATGCACACTAACTCTAAGGTATATCAAAAACGAAGATCACACCATGTGCATGATGGAATACTCGGCCAAAGGCCAAACACATTCCCACCGAATGTCTATTATATTGCTTCTTCATCTCTATTTTCACCATTTGTAAGACCGAGAAAGGTCACCCAAGTTTGGGTACCAAAAGGTACTCTTACAAACGGGTGAACAACTAACTTGTAAGGATGCAAAATAAAAAGGTACCTAAATCGTTGTTACACATTCAAGGGAACACATACATCTAAAGGTACATCAATCAAAGGGTTCTTTGACAGTGGTTGCTCGAGGCACATGACGGGTGACTCGAGCTTGTTCTCAAAGTTGAAAAATGTTACAAAAGGTGGATCAGTGACCTTTGGAGACAAGAAGGAAGGAAGAATCATCAGAAAAGGTACAATTGGAAGCCCAAGTACTCTTCAAATCTCCAACATCTTCTTGGTAAGCAATCTATCCTACAATTTGCTTAGCATCTCACAGTTTCTTGACAATGGTTCTGATGTGTGTTTCACCCATCCGTATTGCAACATAGTAAATAAAAATGGAGAAACGATATTAAAAGGAAAAAGAGAAGGAAATATTTTTACACTTTCTATGGATGACATGTTAGACGCTAAAGTTAAATGCTTTATGTCAAATGAACCTAACATGAATTTGTGGCATAGGCGGTTAGGACACATTGTCATCTCAATTCTTGAAAAACTTCAATGAAAGAATCTAGCACGAGGATTGCCTAAACTTGATTTAGAAAACTTTCAGTTGTGTGAATCTTGCATTAAAGGAAAACAAACACGCGAGTCACTTAAATCTAAAAATGAAATTAGCACATCTAGAGTGTTAGAATTATTACACATTGACTTGTTTGGCCCTAGTGTACTAGGAGTCTTGGTGGGCGACATTATGCATGTGTTATCGTTGATGATTTTTCTCGCTATATATGGACTTTATTTCTTGCGAATAAAGATGATAGTGCCGTTGAGATTGCTAAATTAATAAAACAACTTGAAAATGAGTATGGTTTGAATGTGAAAAAGATTAGGAGCGATAGAGGCGGCAAATTTAAAAATAAGGACATGAT
The DNA here is from genome assembly GCA_036186865.1 of Eustoma russellianum. Taxonomy (NCBI): domain Eukaryota; kingdom Viridiplantae; phylum Streptophyta; class Magnoliopsida; order Gentianales; family Gentianaceae; genus Eustoma; species Eustoma russellianum. The sequence continues at coordinate 11,386,225 of AP025068.1, forward strand.
TGCATTTTGCAAAGAAAAAAGCATTAAACACGAGTTTTTGCCACCTAGAATGCCGCAATTAAAAGGAGTAGTAGAAAGAAAGAATAGGACACTACAAGAAATTGCAAGAACCATGCTATGTGAAAATAAGTTGCCAGATTTTTGTGGGCAGAAGCCATAAATCGTGCATGTTATATAGGTAACCGCTTATCTATTAGAAAGAAAATAAACAAAACTCCTTATGAAATTGTGAATGATCGCATGCCTAAAATTGATTACTTTCGTGTGTTTGGTTGTAAATGCTTTGTTTTGAATACAAAAGATAATCTAGATAAATTTGAGTCAAATTCCATTGAATGCATCTTTGTTGGATATTCCGTGAATTCTAAGGCATATAGATGTTATGATCCTATAACTAGGCAAATTTTAGAATCTATTCATGTGAAGTTTAATGAATTCCGTGATTTTGAAATAGATAAAGAATATGATGATGATTTTGAAGTAATGCGCGTGTTAGATGATATAGAAGAAAATATCGTACATGATGAACCCAACACATTAGAAATGCATGATCACTTAGAAATGCATGAAAACTTAGAGAATAATCAACCAAGATGGCATAGGGATCACCCACACGACCTTATCGTAGGCGATATAACTCAAGGTGTCCGACCACGTAGAAGAATAAATCTGGATAAAATAAATCAATTCAGAAGAAATGATATATCGGATTTAGTGCCACGACCATAAGATAAAACGATAATAGGCACAAAGTGGGTCTTTAGAAATAAAATGAATGAAGAGGGTAAAGTCGTTAGAAACAAAGCAAGGCTTGTAGCACAAGGATATAATCAAGAAGACGGAATAGACAACGACGAAACATTTGCACCCGTAGCACGCTTAGAAGCCATACGATTATTACTTGCTATTGATTGCATGAAGGATTTTAAACTTTATCAAATGGACGTAAATAGTGCATTTTTAAACGGCTTTTTACAAGAAGAAGTATATGTAAAACAACCACTCGGTTTTGAGGATTTAAAATATCCTAACCATGTGTACAAATTAAAGAATACACTATATGGTTTAAAACAAGCACCTAGGGCTTGGTATGATCGTTTTGCTACTTTTCTTTTAGAAAATAGATTTAAAAGAGGCACTATAGATAGTACTCTATTCTTGAAACAAGAAAAATCGGATTTATTTATTATTCAAATTTATGTTGATGACATTGTCTTTGGATCTACATCTGATAAACTAGTTGAAGAATTTGAAATATGCATGAAATCCGAATTCGAAATGTCTATGGTTGGTGAATTGAATTATTTTCTTGGCTTGCAAATTAAACAAACTAGTACAGGCCCATATAAGTCAAGTAAAATATGTGAATGACATGATTAAAAAGTTTAATTTTGAAAACTTGAAACCATCCCCCACCCCTATGAGTGTAACAACCAAACTTGATAAAGATGAGAATGAAAAAGACTTTGATAATGGTTTGTATAGGTCTATGATTGGCTCTTTGCTTTACCTTACCGCAAGTATGCCCGATATCATGTTTAGTGTTTATACGTGTGCTCGTTTTCAAAGCAACCCTAAAGTGTCACACTATAACACTGTAAAAAGGAATTTCGATACATTAAGCATACTCCTGCTTTAGGAATTTGGTATGATAAGAATTGTGAATTTGACTTGCATGCTTATACTGATGCAGATTATGGCGGGTGCAAAACAGATAGAAAAAGCACAAGTGGCACTTGTCAATTTATTGGAAATTCATTGATATCTTGGTTTTCAAAAAAGCAAGTAAATGTAGCATTATCTACTACTGAAGCTGATTACATGACACTTAATCTTTGTTGCACACAACTCTTATGGCTCAAACAGCAACTATCTGATTTTGGAATCACGGTAAATCGCATCCCTATTTATTGTGATAGTATGGGTGCTATCAATTTGTCTAAAAACCCTGTATTACACTCTAAGGCAAAGCACAAGAGGTATGATATCACTTTATTTGTGATCATGTAAACAGTGGTGATATTGTTATAGAAAATGTACATACTGAAGCACAAGTAGCCGACATATTCACTAAAGCACTTAATCAAGCTACGTACGAAAATCTACACTCACAATTAGGCATGATTTCGGCTAATTTACTATAGATTGATATATCTTTCCATCTTTACATGTACTTTTGATATCACTTACAAAATAAAGGGGGAGAGAGAGAGAGCATGATTTAAGGGGGAGAGAGAGCATGATTGCATGATTTAAGAGGGGGCATAACGATATGAAATTCAGAATTCAAAATTCTAATTTGTGCATAATTGAAGGGGGAGCAATTGTACTTAAATCATGAACCAATGTTATTTTGTAAATCATCAAAAGGGGAAGATTGTTGAGAAAAAGTGTTTGAATGATTTACAAATGCATGATTTAAATTGTACTAGTTTACGAAATGCATGACAAAATTATTACTTGACACGTTTTTGTGATATACATGCTTCATATGTTTATATGTATTGTTGCCATACTAACAAGCCATGAAGTGTTAAAGCTTATATCATATGACAAACATTTGTTGTCGTACTATTTTTAGGTGCCACAATTAATGAACTAAACTAGTTCATTAAGTGAAGTGCTTATGTTAATGAACTAACTAGTTCATTAAATGGAGACATATTTAGACAAATCTTTATGGCAACAAATTTGGGAATGGAAAGTCTCCTCCCTACTCATTTTACATGCCATATATATATATATATTTTATAAAACGAAATATTTTATTAAGATAAGCCCTCTCTTTTGGCGGAGGAATACCTTATTACAATAACGGAAGATGGAAACAATAAAATATGCGATTATCAACATCCATATAATATATGATATGCCGCATTAAAACCTTGTCAAGTAAAACCACCCTTGTGGATAAAACCTTGACGAAGGAAAAAACGTACATATTTATATATATGGAGTGTTGATATACACCATCGGATAAATGAAAAACATAATAACCCTGTGAGTTGCACCAATGCACTAGAATGCGGATCATGCCATGTAACTCCGTCCGGAAATGATCCGCTGTTAGAGCACCTCTCATGTAATCGGGCAGTATATCCATGCCAAGCCAAAATTGCAGCCATGCAAAAAAGAAAATAGTTACGGAGCAGAGCAGAAATAGTAGACAGGATGGATTGCTGTAAAAGCAGTATGCGATGATCATACCACGCCTGCCAACACAAACTAATGTGCCGGCAGCAAATACAAGACACGCCTGCAGATGTGTCACGCCTGTGGATACGACAGTCGTGTGACTCCGGAGCCAGAGGAACCCATCATCGTGTTGGCAGGAAACACATGTCATGTAATCATGAAAAATGTAAGTGGGAAAAACAATGTGTACCACTATCCAACAGTTGAAGAGAATGTAAATCATACCAAGTCTGCCTGTACACATCGAGTACAGGCAGAGAGTACGTAAAACCGCCAATCCTGATGAAAAATGTGCGCTGAACAATCTTGGCAGCCGCAACTCAGGGGTGCAGTGGAATGGATCCGCCAAGCAACGCGTGTGGATGAAAAAAGAATAGTGTTAATGCTGAGAATTAAGAAAATGTAGCAGCATATCGATGGAAGACAAATCATACCACGCCTGCCCGTAACACTAATGATACGAGCAGAACAAACCGAGATTCGCCAATCCATTAGGAAGACCTAATCATCAACCTGCGCGCAGGTTAGCTGACGTGAGATCGAGAAGTAATGATGCACGCACCAAGGCTGGGAGAGTATGACTGTCGAAATATCCTGTCTCTGGGCAAAGCATTGCGTGCTGAGCTAAGTAGTGAGCTACCATATTAGTTTCTCGATACACATGAGTGATCTCCAATCCATGTGACTGCAGTAAAGAGTGTAGGAGGCGCAGATGATAATTGCCAAAAATTCGCTGCGTGGTATGTAGTCGCGACACCATGTACGCACAGTCGGATTCTATCATAATGGATCGGCAAAATGGTAGAAAATATAAGAGACCAAATAAAGTTGCCTGGATTTCTGCCATCAGTGGTGTGCACGGTGGCAGTCGGAAGGATATGGCTTGCACACAATCCCCATGATGATTCCGCAAAATTGCTCCCCCCGCAGCATATCTAGCACCGATGGCGGCATCCACATTCATCTTGTGTCTACCTGAGGGCGGGCATTTCCATTTAACAAGTTTAAGGCGTGGTGGGCGAAGGCGTGGAATCCAGGAAAGAGAAAGGCTTGATCCTGCTGAGAGCTCGGATCCCTGTATCTTTTGAATCCACACATTAATGTCAAAATGTATAGCATTCCGCAGCATGATGGCCGAAAATGATGTTGAATCTCCATACGTGAGTTGAGCATAGAGCTTCCATATGTTTGAAACTATGATAGCTGGTACAACAATTTTTAAAACTCCATATATTGATGACGTTGAGGAACGATACCACCATGATAATAAATATTGCCGTAGGGTGGGCACTGCCGGCAGTAGACCGTGTAGTTCCGAAGCAAAAAAGGCCCAAATCGGAAGGATGCGATCACAGTGGAGAAATATGTGAGCAACTGATGTTGAAGCCTGCTTACAAAAAGGACATTGCGTAGGGCACATCACAGTGTAGCGGCCAATGTAGTCCTCGAAAGGCAAAGCAGAATGAAAGACCCGCCATAACAATAGTTTCGTGGATGGAGAGTGATGCTTGAACCAAATAAATTATGCCGATAGCTGCGTGGAGATAGATGTCCGGCAAACATTGTATGCAGATTTAAGAGTGAACTCACCTGTAGAAGACGGCGTCCACGAAGGAAATGACCCGAACCAGTTGTATGGGATATACACGTGGGATGTATGCGACAGATTAACTTCCATACCGGCGAGTCTGGGAGGCGCGGCACAAAATCACCTCTTCTGCCATACTTCATATGCATATAGCTACTCCACAAAGTGTCATTTTTATGGTATGTCCACCATATTTTGCAATGATATGCCTGTTGTAGCTGGCTAAGATCCCGAAGACCTAGACCCCCTTCTTCAATGGGATGTGTAAGTTTGGACCACGATACCCAATGATGACGGTTGCCCCAAATGAAAGAAGCCATTTTTCTATTAATATTTCGGAGGACTGATTTAGGTAAACCACCGGCTGCTAAATTATGCAATGGGAGAGCAGCAACCACTGAGCGCAGCAGGACTAAACGGCCAGCATGTGAAAGGAGTCGGGTATGCCACCCGTGTAAACAATCATCCATGTGTTGCAACAGGGAGGTGCAGTACCTTGCTCTATTAATTCCTCTGTGTAGATAGGAACCTAGATACCGAAAAGGAAGAGAAGAGAGCCGCATACCAAGAATATCCTTAAAGACGCGTATCTAATGTGAGGCAACATATGCTGAAGGGATGAAATCACTTTTGTGATAATTAACCTTTTGTCCAGATGCTGTTTCATACTGAGTTAAGAATTCACGTAAATGCTTAAGGTTTCGCTGTGTGCCTCGGAGAAAAATAAGTAAATCATCAGCATACGCCAAGTGTGTGATAGCAAAGGGAATACGCCCCAGCCGAAAAGATTGGATGTGTCCTGCTGCAGTAAGTGACTTTAAGCCCCTGCTAAAACCTTCAGACGACAATATAAATAACAGCGGAGACAGTGGGTCGCCCTGCTTTACTCCGCGAAATGGACGAAATGGTGGTGATGGTTGCCCATTGATTAAAACTGATAACCGAGTGGCACTAAGATGATTAATAACCACTCGTATGAAAAATCCGAAAAGCCAAATTTACGCAATAAAAGCTCCAGGTATTCCCAGCTTACCCTGTCAAACGCCTTCATCATGTCTAACTTCAAGCATAACTGAGATCCCCCTTTACCCATCATATGTATCATCTCCTGTGCCAATAATATTTGTGTCGAGATATCATGTCCCGGTAAGAATCCTGTTTGCTCCGGTGATATTAACCATGGCAAGAGTGTCCTGAGGCATGTGGCAAGTATACGAGTACAGACTTTACTCAAGAAATTCATAAGACAAATTGGGCGAAAGTCACTAAATGTTTGTGGATATTGAATCTTCGGGATCAATGTAATCAATGCACGGGCCATGACTGTTGGTTGCGGAACTCCAAGAAAAAACTCCTGCACTGCCTTTAGAACATCCGAATGTATAATATTCCAGCATGAGCGGAAAAAAATACTGTGAAAGCCATCTGGTCCTGCAGCACTCTGAGGATCTAAGCTCCACACAGCTGTCTTTACCTCTGACTCCGACGGAAGCTGAGTTAGCATAATATTGTCATGCTCAGATAGTAAACATGGAATGTGCGAAAGAATCTCCGAGTGATTGTGTGTTGCCTCCCGTGCAAATAAAGCAGTGTAGAACTCGACGGCAGAAGCCATGATATCATCTGGATTAGTAAGTAGAGTGCCCTTAGGGTTTCGGATTTGCTGTATTTGAAGCTGAGAGCGACGACTTTTAACAAGGGAGTGAAAATACCTTGTGTTAGCATCTCCTTCATTTAACCATTTAACCCTTGCCTTCTGTTTCCAAAACTGCATTTCATATTTTGCGGCAAGCAAATAATCTGCCTTGGCCTTATAATAGGCATGCCGCCTATCCTCCGTGGGCGATTCATCCCAACGGCTTTCTGCACGATTCAACAAATCTTCTGCATGTTTCAAATTGTTGAAAATATTTCCAAAGACATCTTTATTCCATCTTTGTATATCTTTCTTTAAAGCAAATAATTTTTGATAAAAACCATGCATTCCACCCGTTGTTGGATAAGCTTGCCAAGCATTTTGTACATAGGGTAGAAAATCCGAATGATGTAGCCATGCATCCAAAAATCGAAAGGAGCGACGGGATGGCGGTGAAGTCAGTTTGCATATCAAAAGGAGTGGAGTATGATCAGAAGTCGTCCGAGGCAAATGAGTTAACTGCAAGTTTTCAAACCGATCTTGAAACATAGAGTTAACAAAAATCCAATCTAATCTTCGTCGAACTCGGCTAAGGCCCCTGCCATCCGCCCATGTAAACCGGGTGCCATGAAAAGGGGGGGCCATAAGAGAACAGTCTTCAATACACTCATTGAAATCCTGTAATGATGTCAGAGTTGGGGTGGATCTGCCACTGTGATCCTCCAGAGATCGAAAAGTATTGAAATCACCCCCCACTAGCCAGGGTAACTGCAATGTGTTATTGAATTCACACATAGATTGCCAAAGGACATGACGCTGATAGGACGTATGTTTCGCATAGACCAATGAAAGGACAAAAGTATATTGTAATGGTAGTGACTGTAATGTAAGATGGACCACCTGATCCTTGTCCTGCATGGCAAGCAAACGGAACTCATTATCCCGCCAAAAAAACCAAATATGCTCAGACTGCGAAACATAAGTCTGTGTGAAACCAAGACGTAAGCCATATCCCGTTATCTGTGACGGAGTATGTTTAGGTTCAATCAAAGCAAGTAAATTTAATTTATGTTCACGAATCAAATCACGTAACCGGGGCAGAGAGGCACGCATGCCTCGAATATTCCATATTAATATATTCATTGAGTAAGGGTAGAGGAACTTCCCTGAATAATTTGCGAGGCACTACGTGTCAAGATGGTCGATGGCGGCAAAGGAGGAAGATCCTTGCGGGAATGACGCTTACGGCATGGGACCACAGGAATAAACGCAGCATTCGCCGGAGGGTCCTGCAAGCGCGAGATTAGCAATTCATCATCCGGCGAGGGCTGCATGAGCTGCATGCGGCGGGTCACATCCGCAGAAACCATCGAGATATCCTCTACCAGTGTGTCAGTAGGCAAATCAGTGTCAGAAGCATGCCCAATCTCAGGTTGGGTGGTATCAGCTGGGAGAGGTAAATCCGCCGCATCACAGAACTCGTCCTGCAGCGAAGCATCAGGACCATGGTCAGAAGGCAACTGGACAGCATCATCTGAGTCATGGTCTGCGTCATCCAGATCGTCTGGAACGTGTGATGGATCAACTGTCGATAAAAGAGGCTGTGCACTTTGAGCTGTAAATCCTTCGATATTTATGGGGAGGTCCTTAGGGGCTTCAACATCAGCGATTCCCTCATGTGCTGAAGGATTTGCAGCTGGTTTATGTTTAACAGGGGTCCACCGCGTTTTGGGCTGACGAACGGGGGAAGGCGGAGGAGGTGGTGGTGGAATACTCGATTCTCCTTTAGATGAGCAATCAGCGAGTGCATGTCCCAGTCTGCGGCAGTCAGTGCAGAATAAAGGTAAATCTTCGTAAACAATGGTCTGCAAGATTAAACGACCTTTGGCTTGTAGATATATTTTTTGCGGCAAATCCTGAGATACATCAATCTCTACACACACCCGAGCTACCGACAGACGCAGGCCCTTGGAGGTAGCCACGTCTAGCTTGATTGGTAAACCAATTGGACGAACGATTTCAAATAAAGCTTCCTGCTGATGAAGGTGTATCGACAGTGCAGGGAGGGCAACCCAAACCGGCACGATGGGACATCGGAGGATGGATCAAAATCAACAGTCCACTTCGTAACCCTCATGTGGCAACCAGAAATATGCCAAGATCGATGATAAAAACATCGCAAATAATCCGCCTCATTGTTAAAAGTCATCAAAATATGTGTTTGATCAATAAGAGTAATCCGATGGTCGTGATGAAACCCAATCTTCTCAAAGACTTCGCGTATAACCTTTAATGGGGGACGACCATACCAAAAAGTACCAACTAGAGAATACCAAAAAGAAGCAGCAAGCGCATCAATTTCTGAATCAAAGAAAGATACCATTGGAATACCTTTGTAACGAGTCGCTGTCTTCGGCGAGATGGTGATCGATGGAGCGGCTGATCCGGCCACTACTGCGGCGAATGTAGGCGCAACAGCCATTGCCCTGGATGTCGAAAATGGTAAAAGTGCACGGCTTTAGAGTTTGTTAGGTTGAAGGAATCAGCGATTGTGGTATGAAGACAGCGACGAAAAACAGGCGGCGGCGGCAGCTACTGCCGCCGCGGGGCTTTTTCTCCAGAGCGCAGCTTCATCTCCAATCATACATATATATACATGCCATATATATATATATATTATATACTGTTGGACGCCGAGGAGCAGCAGCTGGTGCTGTGCTCCGTGATGCCACTGGAAGATTTATCTCGGCGATTTGCTTTGCCCTGCCAGGTACTACGCCTATTAGAGCAGAGCTGATGGCCATGCTCTATTCCGTTATTTATTATGCCTTCAGATATGATGCTTTGCATGTTGAAACGGATTGCAGAATGCTTTTGACAATGCTTGGTAATCCCTCTCAATATACCGCTCATGCTTTAGCGATGTTCAGCGACTGATTGTATTTCTCAGACTCAATTCGTCTACTCTCACTTATTGTCCCCGTGAAGCAAACACTGCTGCCCACTTATTAGCACTTTATGGTCTACGAGCATCCGGAATGCAAGCCTACATATCAGATGCTGCCTTGCCTAAAGAAGTACGTGGCGCTGTGATTTTGGATGCCACTCTTCCAACTTTTCGACTATGATATGCATGATGATAGAGCCATCACATTTGTGGGTTGCCTATGTCCAAATTTGGCATAGGCAGCCATGGTATGTTTCTTTTGTTCCATTTTTAATATCTTACTTGCTGCATCCGCATGGTATCAATGTCTTGGATAATGACTCTTGCTTATGTGTGTTACTGGGTGCCGGGACTTACCGAACTTGGGAGCAATTTTGGTTTGAAAGACAAGGCATGCATAGCTGGAGGTTGCCCGTGGTCATCAAGCTACGGGCAACGCGGGTATGGCTTTCTTCTCTTCGTCATGCTACTGCTAAGGATTATTTACTGCACTGTTCTTACACCTTCTTTTTGCGTCTTGCACGAGGTTCTGTACGACAACAAAGCTGGATCATATTTGGACTACTTGGCCTGTACGACAAAGACAAACATTATTTCAGCCACATCAAGATGTTATTCCTCTTGTTCATATCTCTACAATTGTACATTTTCTATTATCAACCATCCACTCATATAAATATGTACGCTTTTTCCTTCTTCAATGTTTTATCCACAAGGGTGGTTTTACTTGACAAGGTTTTAATGCGGCATATCATATATGATTGGAGGTTGCGTTTACTTGCTATGCTTCATAAGTTCTTTTCTTATGATGACACTAGTTTTTTCAATTACTATGTAATATGGTTTCCCTCCGCCATAAGAGAGGATAATCAATAAAATTGCTTTATATAAAAAAAAATATATATTATATTCATATTTATTTAAAAAGGGCACAATACACATATATTCCGACGTACTACCTGCACATTACATCTATTACAAACGTACGTCGACGTCACACCACTATATACACCTCATATTTATGAGTATATTCAGGTCTTATATCATAAGATATAAGTCATGGTGATGATAAAATTATAACGACACATTACAAGGACATAAACCGAAAATTGTCGTATCGGGTGAACACCGAAACTTCATCAACGTGTCACATACTTTCCATATAAAGATGGCCAGTCCATATACATCAAAATTAGCCAAAACTTTTGTGGCTCACATGTTGAAATCAGCCACTAAATCGTTCCATGTTAGCACACACAAATCACCCACAATGCATGCTAAATTTGTGAAGAATTCAAACTCAACTTTACTAGTACACATGTGGTGTTTTAGGTAAGCTATTAGAGCTGAATATACAATTTATTTTATGTATATTATGTGTGACATAATATATATTACATGTGCAAGAAGTTTGAATTTAATTGGATAAAAATTGCGTAATCGAGGAAAGTCGAAAATTCGGTTTTCTACGAAAATAACACATAGAACATTTTTTGGCATGAGATGTAACATGTATCTACACACTTTTACACATTCAAGACATGTTAAAGTGTTCTAGAAAATTCAAAATATGGCTGATTATTATTTACCATATATGTGTAAGTGTTGGTGCATTATTTGACAAAGCTTACTAAAATGAAATTTCAGCACATGTGCAGCTCTATACACATGCCTACTACATCATTTTGGAGCCAAGGTGGAGCTTATTTGGCATCTCAATTGGTGGAGAATATACCACACAAGATTAGTGACATAAAAAGAGGGCATCACACAAGGAAACATTTCAGACTACAACACATGCTGACAATTTTCAGCACATGTGTTTAGTTGGCCGATTTTGTGGTGTTAATGACCCTTAATTGGCATCCCAAAATTTTAAGGGATTGAATGTTGGTAGTATGACAATATTTTGACTACTCTGAGCATATGTTTTGTAAGTTTTTTCAGATTTTATAGATCATTAAAGGATGCCAAGTTGGACCAATCATCAAGTGACAAGTAAGCAAGGTCAAGTCATCCTTCCAATCATGTGGCGCCAAGTAAGCAAGATAGTATCATCTCTACACAAGGAAATCTTCCAAGGAAATTAAAGTGAATTCTCAAGAAAGGAAGAAGCCCTAGGGGGGCGGCCACATGTGAATAAAAAGAGAAGAGTAGTGCAAACAAGGCCAAGCATCTCACACATTTCTCTCAATTGCAAAAGATCTACTACTCTCTTCTTCTACCTTTCTTTCTTCTTCTTCCTCTCTCAAGCCTATTATTCATATATTCTAAATATTTTATAGGCTTTGAATATACCACCAACACTCATTAATTATTGTAAAAGTTTGATCAATGTGCGATCAAACCTTCATTCAATTGGTGGTGGTGTCCGTGATTCGTTTGCTCGATTATTGTTTGTAAAAGGGTGGAGTTAGTGTGTAACTCCAGTCACCCTTGTGGTAAGGTGTTTATTATGTTTAGTGATAACCGAAGAAGGTGTCCTCGAAGACTGGAGTAGGTTGATTTAACCGAACCAGTATAAAATTCTTGGTGTCTTTACTTTACTGCACTTTACTTTCATTTTCCAGCATTCTGCATCAATTTTATTGCAAAGGTAAAAAAACAGCAAACGAATTTCAAAAATCATAAATTGTTCATAAACATAGCCACACCTCCTAGTTTTCATTTGGCACAAGTTTCAACTCATTTGGATAAGTATAAGTTAGTCAAACTTGAATAGTTCTGAGACTAGTGCAATCTGATTTTCAGAGTTGTAAAGGTTGAGAACATCAACGTGATTGACATGCTTCCCAATAGAATTTTCAAAAACTGTTTCAACCATTAAGATGCATATCTTTAGGGTCTTGTCATTAAAGTTTCATACGATTTGGAGTCACCAATTAATCGGAATAAAATATTCAAGTCGGAGTACTGTTTCTGGCAGATTTGCGCAATCTGACCAAAAACATATTCTAAAGGGGTAAGAAGTGGACTTTTAATTTGAAATTTTTGTGAAACACTTATAACATCTGAGAGTTCATTCAAAAAAATTTCACAATTTTCGGAGGTCTACAACTAGGTCATTTAATTATTTCAAATCAGGTTCTGAAAACAGAAACTGTTTTCAGAAATGAGGTTTTTGGTTCAAAAGTTTTTGAAAACCAAATTTTTTGCACCCACTATTCAACCCCCTTTCTAGTGGTGCTTTACAGGTCCTACAGGTTGACCTTCCACTAGGAAGTAAACCACTCGGATACAAGTGGATTTTCAAGAAGAAATTGAAAGAGGATGGTTTTATCAACAAGTACAAGGCCCGATTGGTAGCTAAAGGCTATCGACAGAAGTAAGGCATTGACTTTTTTGACACCTACTCACTAGTGACTGGAATCACTTCTATAAGGGTTCTAATTGCTATTGCTGCAGTCTACCACTTAGAAATCCATCAGATGGATAAGAAGAATGTTTTTCTGAATGGTGAGTTAGAGGAAGAGATCTATATGGAACAACCCAATGGGTTCATAGTTCCAGGACAAGAATCGAAAGTCTGTAGACTTGTTTATTCTTTTTACGGACTTAGGAACACACTTAAACAGTGGTACTTAAAATTTGATCAAGCTATGCTACCTAATGATTTCAAGATCAACGAGTATGACAAGTGTGTCTATATCAAGAACACACTAAATGCCTATCAATAGTATGTCTCTATGGAGAAGGCATGCTAACCATGGGCAATACTCATGATATCATCTGAAATATGAAGAAGATGTTGACGAGAAACTTCGATATGAAGGATGTGGGAGTTGCCAACATCATTCTAGGAATTAAAATTTCTAGGGTAGCCGAAGGACTCGTTTTGTCACAAACTCGCTATATTGAATATGTTCTAAAGTGTTTCGATATGTTTGATGTAAAACTAGTAAAGATTCCACTTGACTTAAGTATACACTTAAGATAGAACCGAGCGAGCCAGTAGCTCAATTGGAGTACTCACAAGTAATTGGAAGTCTGATGCATATAACAAGCTGTACAAGACCAGACTTAGCATGTTCAGTAAACAAATTGAGCAGGTTTACCAGTAACCTAAGTGATGATCATTGGAAAGCTCTAAATAGAGTGATGAGATACTTGAAGTATACAATGACTCTTGGATTACATTACATAAGATACCCAGCAGTATTGGAAGGCTATTGTGATGCCAACTAGATGTATGATAGTAAAGACTCTAAGTCCACCAGTGGATATTTATTCGCGGTTGATAGAGGTGCTGTATTGTGGAAATCCACAAAGCAAACATGCATTGCTCGTTCCACTATGGAAGCCGAGTTTATAGCCCTAGATAAAGTCAAGAAAGAAGCTGAATGGCTTCGGAATTTCCTGGAAGATGTGCCATACTGGTCTAAGCCAATCGCTCCTATCACCATACATTGTGACAGTCAGTCAGCGATAGGATGAGCTCGAAGCAGCATCTACAATGGTAAGTCTCGACACATACGTCGGAGACATAACACCATTAAGCAATTGATCTCTAATGGCGTGATTTCTATTGATTATATAAAATCAATGGAGAATCTTGTGGATCCGCTTACAAAAGGTTTGCCTAGGGATCAGATGTCAAATTTGACAAACGGAATGATACTAAAGCCTATAATGCAAGAATCTTTGTAACGAAAACCAACCTTGTTGACTGGAGATCCCATAATCTTGGTTCAATGGGACAACTAAGTTATGAAGTTTCAATAAAGTACTTACTCATTCTGTTAAATATAAGTGCTGTTTGCAGAAAAAGTTAGGCTAAGCTGACGCTTTTAATGTTTCTTATACCTTGGTACATCAAGTGGAGTATGGCAGAATACTCTTTATAGGAAACATCTATGTAAATGTGAAGTGGGACTGCTTCTATAGGAGTTTTGTGAGGCAAAAATTCTCTAAAACACTTTCTAAAACCAGGTTGTTCATGACCTAAAATGAACACAACCATGAGAACCAAAAAGGTGTTAAAGGAAATGTTGTGTGAATACTATTGTCTAGGTTCACAATAAAGGCTGACTAGTTTAAGACATTAAGTCACTAATTAGCCGACTGGATCCGATAGTATATCACTAAGAAAGGTTCAAAGCCAGAAGTTACATCTTCTGATGCAACATTTTCTTGTCTGACTTCTCGTAAGAGTCTGCATATGCATTTGTATTAATTTCCATTCATGTGGAGGATTGTTGGGGGAAATTGAAAGAAATTGAATATGCCAAGTATGTTTAACAACGTATTTTGAGCTTAATTATAATTAGTTTTCATTGATGACAAATGGAAACTAATAAATCCTTAACTGTCTACGAAACGATTAGATAACTTTAGGCTTTTGAATCACTCAATTACGATACCGGGTAATGAGAAAATCATTCTCAAACTAGAGGTAAAATAAGTGGAAATCAGCTCAGCTCGGCCCGTGCTTGGGCTTAGGACCGTGCATGGGCTCGGGTTGCAGGCTGCATGATTCAGGCCGGATCTTGCAGGCTGCATCCTATCTGTTGGAAAAGTTTGTTTAAATTTATATTTATCCTTGGTGGTTGTGATTGGCTAAGGTTGAGATTTGAAAAAACTGTTAAGCTTAGCCATGTTGAGCTAACCTGAGAAGTTATCTGATCTGAGGGCTCAGATTGAATAGCTATTTGATCCAATGGCTGTGGGCAGATCTGATGCAGTTATCTAATCCAATGGTTCAGGCTGAGCAAGTATCTGATCCTACGGTTGTGGTTGAAATGACTGTAACAACTTGACCTCAGTTTTCTCCTATAAATACCAGGCCGGGCTGACCTTTGTGTTCATCAAAAATCAATCCAGAAATCAATCAGCTTCCTTCTTTTCTCTCTGTAAACTCCCTCTCTACAAATCATCTTCCACTGCATAAAACATCATCTGCATTTCCAAGTCTTAGAAGTCAAAAATATTTTATAGGTTCGTTGAGTTCATGCGCTGTAGTACCGCTTGTCTGAACTGATTCCATTGTATCCTGGGAGACGGTTGCTTTCTCTGGTTGGGCACAATATACCGGAACAATACGTCTTAATGAAAGAGTCCTGGACTTACCTCAGATTGTCTGCTTAGGTGAACTGCTGAGCTGCTGTTAGCATAGTACTACTGGTCTGCGGTGCTGCCGTGCTGAGCTCAACTGGTCTACCAAGATGTTGTTGTGCTGACCTCAGCTGTTGTTGCTGCGCTCGACTGTCTGGGTGTAAGAGCATCTATTGTGCTACAATGCTTCTGTGCTGAGCTTTGCTACTCTGCTAAGCTCTGTTGAACGGCTGATAGCACAACATTGTTCTTCTATAGCGCTTCTATGCTGAGGTCGGCAGGTCGACTGACTCTCCAGAATGCAAATCCAATTGCGCTGCTTGGACCGTTTTGATCTGACTGACCGACCTGACCTGCCCTGAGCTCGGCAGGTTGGCTATTGCCTTATTTTACACGAAAACTATATAGAATCGTTTTGTCTAACCTGGTTTCCAATAGGAACTACAATTGATGAGGTCCAAGGAACTATAATGCACGAGGAAGATGTGCAAGAGAGATGGAGAAGGAGGAATCATGTCTATGACGATAACAAGATGAAGTTTCATGCGTTTATGGTCTAGCATGACCTTGTTTTTAGCGTATATGTCTTGTATAATTTTTTTTACTATGTTTTTTTGGCGTATATGTCTAATGTTTGGATTATCGTTTTGGGTTAAGTGACTTTCCAAATTCTAGACAAATTTTATTTTTTAGGTTTTTCAAAGGATGATCCTTCAGTGGTATTTAGTCATATTTCACACATACAACATCGGATTGAGGTGATTCCAAGTGCTATGGATAAATTACATCTTTATATACAACCTTCAAGAAGGCGTCATTGCCAAAGTCGGCTTCTAGAAAACCAAAAAGACACGTGGAAAGTCGGGCAGATTTCAAGAGTTTCTAGAAGTTCAACAAATTTTACCAGTAGACGGTTGTTAGGCCATATCTGTAGGATCTGCAAGGCACCACTACAAGGGGGGTTGAATAGGTGGTGCGGAAAGTATGGTTTTTAAAATTTGTTAAAACTAAACAACTCAACTTCTGAAAACAGATTCTGTTTTCAGGATCCGTTTTAAAACGTTTTTAAAACCAGGTTATAGGTCTCCAAAAATTCTGAAATTTTCAGAGAACTTAGCCTCAGATGTTATGAGGGTCCCCTAAAAATTTCAAATTAAAATTCAACCTTTAACCCCTTCAAAAACCGTTGGTGATCAGATTGCGCGAATCTGCCAGAAATGGTAGACAGTTTTGAAAAATTTATTCCTATTTGTGTGTAAGTCCAAATGCTCTGAAAATTTAACCACTAACTCCTTATATACTATATTTAAGTGGATTGAAACAGTTTTGCAAAATTCTTTCAGGAAGTAGGTCAATTACAATCAAAGTCTCAACCTTTGCAAGTCTAAAAATCAGACTGAACTAGTCTCAGAACTTTGATGTTTGATCGACTTATACTTATCCAAAAGGGTTGAAACTTGTGCCAAATTAACCCTAGAACGCGTGGCTATGTTTCTGGAAATTTTCGTGATTTTTGAAAGTCGTTTACTATTTTTACGAACGCAAAAAAAGAGTAAACTGTGCAGTAACCAAAATTAAATGCTGAAAGTAAATGGCACCAAGAATTTTATACTGGTTCGGTTATAAACAACCTACTCCAGTCTTCAAGGAACACCTTCCTTGGTTCACACTAGTCACACACACGCAATACACCTTACCACAGGGTTGATGGAGTTACACACCAACTCCAACCCTTTACAAACCTTGTACGATGAATACAATTCGCACGAACACCACCACCTCGCAAGAATGAAGATTGATCACACCTTGATCAATCTTTACAAAGATATGGAATATGTGGTGGTCTATAACAAGCCTATTCAAGATTGAAAATATTAATACAATAGGCTTTCAAGAAGAAGAAAGAAAGAGAGTGTAGAAGAAGAGAGACTAGGGGTTTTGATCACTTGATTTTGCAATGCTTGTGCTTGTCTTGTTTTTGCTCATCTTCCTCCTTTTAAGCCTTGCAGCCGTCTCCCCTTGGTATCCTTCCACTCTTGAAAATTATCTTCTAAGTCCTTGGGAGAATGTAAGACATCATTGTGACATGGTTTTGCTTACTTGCCACATTCTCATTGGATGATCATTTAAGATTTGCTTACTTGGCACTTCATGATAGGTTGGATGTTGTCATCATTGATGACTTGGAAAAATCTGAATATATCACTCAAAACATGTGCCAAAATCAACATAGAATAATTTCCATAATATACAATATTGTCACATAAATTTTGCCCACACATCGAAAGATACAACTATTAAGTGGTTCCTTGACAGTGGATGCTCGAGGCACATGACGGGTGACCCGAGCTTGTTCACAAAATTAAAGAAGGTCACAAAAGGCGGATCCGTGACCTTTGGAGACAACAACGAAGGTAAGATCATCGGAAAAGGTACGATTGGAAATCCAAGCACTCTCCAAATCTCCAACGCCTTTTTGATTATGGTGGCTGCAAAATAGATAGAAAGAGCACGAGTGGGACTTGCCAATTTGTAGGAAACTCACTCATTTCATGGTTTTCCAAAAAGCAAGCAAGCGTTGCTTTGTCCACTACTGAAGCTGAGTACATGGCACTTAGCCTTTGTTGCACACAGTTGTTGTGGATAAAACAACAACTCTCGGACTTTGGAATTACCGTAAAAAGAATTCCTATATATTGTGATAGTATGAGTGCCATTAATTTGTCTAAGAACCCCGTGTTACATTCTAAGGCTAAGCATATAGAAGTACGCTATCACTTTCTTCGTGATCACGTAAACAATGGTGATATCGTCATGGATCACGTACGCACTGAAGCACAAGTAGCGGATATCTTTACAAAAGCCTTAAATCAAGTCACGTATGAATCTCTTCGCTCCAAATTAGGCATGATTCCAGTTGATATGATTTGATTTGACGTAATTTGATTTTCTTTCCTTATTTACAGGAATCTTTTGATTTAATTTCCAAAATAAAGGGGGAGAGAGAGCATGATTTAAGGGGAGAGAGACAGAGAGAGACACTAATTGATACTGATTGCACAAATCAAGGGGGAGCCGGATTTGAAATTTAAAATTCAAATTTCAAATTTATGCATGATTGAAGAGGGAGCGATAGCATTTAAATCATGTGCATAAGTTATTTTGAAAATCATCAAAAAAGGGAGATTGTAGAGAAAAAGGGGTTTGAATGATTTCAAAATATGTGATTTAAATGAATGACGTAAAACGTGTGCATGATATACATGTATACATGATACATTGCTTATTACTTGCCTTATTTAGCTCATATATAATGTTGCCGTACTAACGAGCCATGAAGCGTTAAAGCTTACATCATATGGCAAACATTTGTTGTGTTTATACTATTTTCAGGTGCCACCATTAATGAACTAAACTAGTTCATTAAGTGAAGTACTTAGTTAATTAAACTAAGTAGTCCATTAAAGGAAGCTACATTTGGAAAAGGCACAAAGGCAACAAGGCTAAGGAAGGAAAGTCTTCTCCTCCTCCCCTCATTCATTATACACGCCATATACATATATTAATACATATATTTTCAGAGTTTTTGAAAAAGGCACATACACATGTATTCCAACGTACTACCGACACGTTATATATTTTACGTACGTACGTTAACGTCACACCACTATACTTAACTCATATTTATGAGTATAATCAGGTCTTATAGCATATGATATAAGTCATGGTGATGACAAATTAAATACGACACGTTAAAAGGTTCTAAACCGAAAATTGTCGTATCGGGCGAATACCGAAACTTCGCCAACGTGTCACGTACTTGCCATAAATAAATGGCCAGACCCTATACTTCAAAAATCATCAAATATTTCGTGCCTAGGGTGATATTTTCAGCCAAAAATTCTTTCCATGTTGGCACACACAAATCACCCCACATTAAGGCCAAAATGTGAAGATTCCAATTTTAATTTTGTCATATGTTAATGGCGCCACTTTAGACCAGTCAAGTGCTGAGATTTAAAGTATATATTATATATATTATGTGTAACATAATATATATAACATGTGCAAAAAGTTGAAATTTAATTGGAGAAAAATCGGGTAACCGATAAACATCGAAAATTCGGTTTCCTACGTACACAACACATGGAATATTTTTGGCACATCATATGACACGTATCTAGACACTTTTTACATATGTCATACATCTTAAAGTGTTCTAGAAAATTAAATTAAGGGTTGATTGGAATATAACATGTGTGTATTATTAAATGTGCACTATTTTACAAAGTTAGCAAAAATAAATTTCAGCACATGCATATGCATTATCCAACGCCCCTATAGCTGAGATGGAGCTTATGTGGAGCCTTGTTGGCATATTTATTGGTAAAAAATCAATCATGCAATGTTGGTGAATTAAAGAAAGGAGCTACAAATGGTAAGGTTTCAAACTTTGTTACATTTAAAGCACATGCTGAAACTTTCAGCATGTTGAAATAGGCTGGCCGATTTTTGTAGTTTAATGAGACATATTTTATCATCTTGAATTATGTGATTGATTGGAAGAAGAAATGGAAGCAATTTGAATATTTTTCAAAGTCATAAAGAGTGATATTTTATATATCACACATGCTGAAATTTTTCAACATGTGTGTGATATGTCTTGACCGAATGTAAGGTCATAAGGGTGTCCAAATTCATTTCCAATTTGATAAGGATATTTGCTATCAATTAATGATTTATTTTAAAAAGAAAAATCAAGAGAAATGGAAATATTTTGAATTGAAGAGCCATGTATCACATGCTGAAATTTCAGCATGGTAATCACCCATCTTGGCCGATTTTTTACCTTGGTAAGGAGGAATTTTGTCTTGCAAAGATGATTTAGGTACCTTTTTAACTTTGGGTCCTTTCGAGTTAGTTAATCACCTCTTGGTAAAAGTACCTTTCGGTACCCATACTTGGGTGATCCTTCTCGGTCTATCAAATGGCAAGAATGTAGATGAAGGTGCGATATAGTAGACATGTGGTGCATGCACTTTGGGCCTTTGCCCAAGAACTCCTTTATACTCATTGAATGAAGGACGTTTTTGATATGTCCTTGTGTGTGTGTGCATAGTACGTGGATGATATGGATGTCGTGTATGTATCACTCTTTTCTTTTCATATCTATATGGCACAATGTTATATTTCACATGATATGAAGAGGAATTGGGGCGTGATGAGGGAAGGGGTGGCTTTTGCGTCATCTTAGACGCCACTTGAGGCTTTGAGCTGTGTACTTTCTTAGACACAACAAACTTGGTTGGTTTGGTTGATACTTCATTAGTATCAACGTATCCCAAACCCGTTTTGTCACTGTCATACTTTTGAGATAAGATAATACGATGCAGCATGTTAGATCCCGTATCAAACTGTTTCATCATTTTCTCTAAGTCTGTATTCCTTGATTTCAAACTTGAAATCTCGGATTTCATTTCATTATTTTGAGTGGTCAATGATGAAATCTCTGTTTTTAATGCAGTAATGACACATGATGACTCTTTCTTTGAATTGGTTAATTGAGTGACAAGATTCTCGTTAGAGGATTCTAACAGTTTCTTGTCTACAATTAATCGCTTCTTTTCCTTAGCGAGAGTCTTAGTGAATTTGTGCAATTCTAAATACTGACTAAAAAGATTATCATAAGAAGGTTCAGAGTCAGAATCAGAATCAGATGATACCTCATTAGATGCTTTGGATGCAAAGCATACTTGTGCAGTCTCCTCTTCGGTCTCAGTTTCAGAATCCGATGAATCACTCCAGGTGGAGGCCTTTAGAGCACGTTTCCTTTGCTTGGGTTCTCAGACGGGTCTATTTTTGTTCCGCTCCTTGTCAGGGTATTTAGTTGTTTGCTTTTCTTTATTGGGGCAGTCATATGATTGTTAGGTCCGAAATACACTCTAGAGGGGGGGTGAATAGAGTGTTTGACTCTTTTTGTGGAATTTTCTCGTTTGTCTCAACTCAAAAAGGATATTCAAAATCAGAGCAAGAATTGGAGATGAGAGATAATGAATGAGTACACCGGATATAGAGTGGTTCGAATCGTAAATGATTCTACTCCACTACCACTTTGTTTCCAAAGTGGATTTTCAACAACTACTCTTCTTATTATGAACAATAAGAACAACCACAGCAACACTTACACTAACACTTTAGTGTAAGCAACAACAACAGCAACTTCTTGCACAAAACACACTTGTGCAACTACAGCAACTACAGCTTCTTAGCAAGAACTTCTTGCTTCCTCACTACTTCAACAAAAGTTCCCTCAAGAACTTCTCACAGTGGGTTGAAGAAATATAGTAAGGTTCACACTTTCTCACAAGTCTAAGCACAAGCAAGAGATCAAATATTTATGGTTCCTCTTGTGCTTGACTCTCTTTCTCTCAATATACAATGATGAAGATCAAAGAAAAGCTAGACAAGCTTTAAACAAATTTACAAGTATGAGAGAAATATACAACAATGGAAAATGAAGCTAGATGATGTTGAAAGTGTGTAATTGCTTCATCCAAGCCTCTTCTATTTATAAACAAAGTTGACCACGTTTTTGAGGCTCTCCACCAAGTCTTCATCTTCAAAAATGTCAAGATAGTGCCCAAATAGTCTTTAGCCACCCTATGGAGTGATTTGATCTTGGAGAGCCATCCTAGAGAATCTTAGACATGTTTAAAATAGTCAAGGAAGCATGTAGTATGTTGGGTTAAAGTCCACAAGAAATTTGAGCAAGATTGGAGAGAGAAAATATCATAGATCTCCCTTGGATTTTGTTCCAACGTTTGAAAATTTTTGAACTTTGGAGACGTCGATCGATCTACGTGCCAGAGCTGAGAGATCGACGTCTCACAGTCAGACGTCGATCGATCGACGTCAGCCTGGCTGAGAGATCGACGTCTCTCAGAATGACGTCGATCGATCGACGTCTCTCAGAATGATGTCGATCGATAGACGTCATTAGGCTGAGAGATCGACGTCTCTCAGATGTATGTCGATCGATCGACATACCTGAAGCTGAGAGATCGACGTTTCTCAGTTATACATCGATCGATCGACGTATGTTTAACTGAGAGATCGACGTCTCTCAGATACACGTCAACCGATCTACGTCTCTTAGCTGAGAGTATGACGTTATTCTGAGTGCTTAAATTTTTACCAACCTTCACATGGATCTCTTGAGGAGCTGATGTAACCTTCATCCGATTCGTGAGAGATTTTTTATCTCGCACATGTTTACTTCAATTTTGCTTTGAACTTAAGATATGAAATTGTCTTATTCTTTTTAAAACATCTTTTTGTATCATCAAAACATTTTATAAACTAACAATCTCCCCCTTTTTGATGATTTCAAAACCGAGATTCTAAAAGATGTTTTTGCTTTATTTTTGAATATTTTACATTTGAAAAATATCAATCTCCCCCTAAGTATATGCACTCTATACCTTCCACAATAATCAATGTGAACAAGATTCTGCAAATCCAATCGAGATACTTCTCCTTAAATTTGCTCCCCGTCAATCAAATAACTTTTCATGCTTATTTTCATTTCTCCAACAATTTACAAAGATTCCAATTTTCAAGCTTACCTCATTTTGCCAAAGAAACGCAACATGCCAATAAATCATTCCAATAGACCATGTCAATAAACCATGCCAACCACTTAAGCAACATGCCAATAAACCATTTAAGCAATTAAGCCAATAAGCAACAAATAAGTCAAAATAAACCACTTAATCAACCAATGAGCCACTAAGCCACTTAAGCAACCAATGAGCCACTAAGCCACTTAAGCAACAACACTCATTTTCTTCCCCTTTTTGAAAGCATCAAAAAAATAAGCAACAATACTTCATTAAATTCAAGGACTCATTCAAGTTTTACAACCAACAACAAACACTAAGCTAGAACTAGAAGCAAGCTAAAACAAAACACTCTAGTCTTCATCTGAAGAAAACGTGATTCCAGGAATACACGCTTTCATTTTTGCCTTGAGCTTGGCAAATCTTGATTCGTGCACGGTTACTTTGCCCTTTAGCTCACCGACTTCCTGCTGAAGACTAATAACTTGAGCTTGAAGTTCTGGAACATTGGTGCTCAAGCTACTTGGTGCTGGTTCAGCGTCCGGTTCAGGAATAGGTGCCTCATCCGGAAAGTCTTCCTCTTCTTCCCTTGCCTCCTCCTCCTGTTCTCTTCTCATCGCTTCTTTTCTAGACTTTAGTATTTGTTGGATATTGACTTTATCGTAGAAGTCTTTGTGCGTAATACTGTCAATAGCCGTGTCATCAACCTGAATAACCGACTTCACAAGCATCCGATAAACAAGGTTACTATAGGGTAGGGCCTTGTTTTGTTTGGTTGCTGCTTCGACAACATTTGTCATGAAAAGCTCCCCAAAGTTAACTTTCTCCCGGTTAGCTATTCGGTATGCTATGTAGAAGTCAAGGTTACTTGGCAGTTTTGCGGATTTACCATTGATACAGAATGTAACAATGGCCAGAAGAGTGCAGTAGACTAAAGGCATATCATTTGTGTTTTTACTAGGATGGAAGCCTAGGAAAGTCTTAACTTCATCTTCAGATACTTTCCATTTGGCTGCATCCCATTTCCACGCATCAAACTCAAAATACCCTTCATTGGGTACACCAATCAGGTCACAAATTTTTTCAACTTTCCATTTGATATGGTTTCCATCAATAACAGAGTGTAGAGCTAAGGGAAAGTTATTTATGTATTCAACCCACAAATTTGCATAAAATAGTCGAGTATACCTAGTGGACATTTTTGACATCTCATTCTCATTCCATATACTCCTCCATTCTTGAACATCTAACCATTCAATGATTGGTCTTAGTTCATTATTGCTTAGAATATCATTTATTCTAAGCAACTTGAGTGGGACGGTTGCTCTTTCATCATCATCCCATTTATCATATAAAATCTGAGAATGTCTAGTTATATACCTTATTTGCCCCGGGGGCAAGGGTTCCGTCAAGGCCTCCTTGGCATCTTTTGCTTTAATCCAAGGGAAGTTTGATAGGGTGAGCTCACTTCTAATCCCAGCAAGTACTCGCCCTTGACTCATGTCCATTGATTGTTTCATCCTAGGTTGAGAAGATTGTCCTTGAGAGGAGCTTGAACCTTCTCCTCCACCCCTAGAGGATCTTGGCCTTTTTGTGGTATTTTTGATCCTTGAAGACATTTTGAGAGGAATTTGGATTTGAAATTTAGGGATTTCTAGAGAGGAATGAATGAAGAAGATGAAAATCAAGTGTAAAGATGAA
This sequence comes from Eustoma russellianum, assembly GCA_036186865.1. Lineage (NCBI taxonomy): Eukaryota > Viridiplantae > Streptophyta > Magnoliopsida > Gentianales > Gentianaceae > Eustoma > Eustoma russellianum. The sequence continues at coordinate 11,410,962 of AP025068.1, forward strand.
GAAGTTTTGTTTTGGAGATGAAATTGAAGAGATGAATGGCTTGGGAAGGAAAGGGGCGGCGTGTTTGTAGGGTTTTAGCCGATGAAATGTTGGAAAGTGAAGAGGAATTCGCGTTTTGCAGAGTATTTATACCTGCTGAAATTCGTCTATGTCGATCGATCGACGTCTGATTTCGACGTATGTCGATCGATTGATGTCAGAGATTGACGTACGTCGATCTCTTGTTTTGATACGTCGATCGATCGACGTGTCCCTGATTTTGAAATTTTTAATTTTCATCCTTTTAACTGATGTTTATCATTCCCAGTCTCATTCTAATTGATTCGAATGTCTCAGTGGGGAGAGATTTGGTAAAGATGTCCGCCAGTTGGTCATTTGTTGGAACAAACTCAATGCATACCAATCCTTTTTGAATGCAATCTCTTATGAAGTGATGTCTCACTTCAATGTGTTTTGTTCTACTATGATGAACCGGGTTTTGTGCTATACTTATGGCTGAGGTATTGTCACATAGGATGGGAACTTTATCAAACTTAACATTGTAATCATTCAATGTGTTTGTCATCCAAAGTAGTTGTGCACAACATGAAGCGGCCGATATATATTCGGATTCCGCCGTTGATAGTGACACACTATTTTGTTTCTTAGAGAACCAAGAAACCAAGCAATCTCCAAGGAATTGACACGTCCCGGAGGTACTTTTCCTATCAACAAGATTTCCGGCATAGTCAGAGTCACTATACCCTCTTAAATCAAAACATCCATTTTTGGGATAAAACAATCCAAAATTCAAAGTTCCTTTTAAATACCTAAAGATACGTTTAACAGCAACTAAATGTGATTCCTTAGGCATACTTTGAAATCTAGCACATAAGCACACAACATGCAAAATATCCGGTCTACTAGCTGTTAAATAAAGTAAACTACCAATCATACCCCTATATTTGGCTACCTCAACCGGCTTTCCTTTTTCGTCTTTGTCAAGCTTTGTACTTGTGCTCATCGGAGTGCTCACACTTATTCCATTCTCAAATTTGTACTTCTTGAGCAAATCATTTGTGTACTTTGTTTGAGATATGTACACTCCATCTTGAGTTTGCTTGATTTGTAGACCAAGGAAGTAGTTGAGTTCACCCATCATGCTCATTTCAAATTCTCCTTCCATCAATTTTGCAAAATGCTCACAAAGAGAATCGTTAGTAGCACCAAATATAATATCATCCACATAAATTTGAACAAGCAATTGATGGTTTCCTTGTTCTTTAATAAAAAGAGTAGTGTCGACTTTTCCTCTTGAAAACTCGTTCTCAAGTAGGAAGTTACTTAACCTATCATACCAAGCCCTAGGAGCTTGTTTAAGTCCATAAAGGGCCTTTTTGAGTTTAAAAACATGATTTGGATAATCATGATTTTCAAACCCCGGAGGTTGAGCTACATAGACCTCTTCTTGAATTATTCCATTCAAGAATGCGGATTTCACATCCATTTGATATAGTTTGAAATCCTTATAGCATGCATATGCTAATAGCATCCTAATAGCTTCTAACCTAGCTACGGGGGCAAACGTTTCATCATAGTCTATGCCTTCCTCTTGCCTATAACCTTGTGCTACTAACCTAGCTTTGTTTCTAGTGATGTTTCCTTTATCATCCATTTTATTTCTAAATACCCATTTAGTACCAATTACGGGATGATCACTAGAATTAGCAACTAATTCCCAAACATCACTTCTTTCAAATTGATTTAATTCTTCTTGCATAGCCAATACCCAATCTTCATCATTTATTGCCTCCTTTATGTTTTTAGGCTCAAATTGTGAAATGAAGGCATTTTCATTGAATTTTCTCCTAGTCATTATGCCTTGGCTAGTTTCACCTAATATCAACTCTTTAGGGTGATCTTTCCTATACTTGTATGAATCCGGTAAATTTGAGGTATCTCCTCCTACTTCTTCATTTTCATAGGTTCAAGTGGATCAATCCTAAGGTCAATAACAATATTACCTTTTGGATTTTCAAATTTCTCTATATGGCTTACTTCAATTATTTCTTCATCATCATCATCATTAATGTTTGATTTGTCCTCATTGAGTTCACTAAATTTGACATGAATCGATTCTTCAACTTTCATGTTTCTTTTATTATATACTCTAAATGCCTTGCTATTTTGAGCATAGCCCATAAAGATTCCTTCATCCGCTATGAAGTCGAGTTTATCCAAGTTATCTTTGGTGTTAAGTATAAAGCACTTACAACCAAAAACCTTGAAATAACCAATATTTGGTACTCTACCTTTCCAAAGCTCATAAGGAGTCTTTTTGAGAAATGGTCTCAAATAAACTCTATTGATCACATGACAAGCGGTATTTACCGCTTCGGCCCAAAAATATTTGGGTAACTCAATTTCGTTTAGCATGACTCTACTCATTTCTTGAAGTGTTCTATTCTTCCTTTCCGCAACACCATTTTGTTGAGGAGTTCTTGGAGCTGAGAAATTGTGTCCATACCCCTTGGATACGCAAAATTCTTGAAATTCTCCATCAAACTCACCACCTCTATCACTTCTAATTTCCTTAATTGTGTCATCTCTTTGATTTTGTAATCTTTTACAAAGCTTTATAAATTCTTGGCATGCATCATTCTTTTTAGCTAAGAACATTACCCAAGTGTACCTAGAGAAGTCATCTACCACCACAAAGGTGTAATGTTTTCCACTTAGACTTGCTGTACCAATATCCCCATACAAATCCATATGAAGCAATTGTAGGAGTTTGGTGGTGGAGATTTCACTTTTGGGTTTGAAGCTTGTTTTAACAAGCTTTGCCTTTTGATAAGTGTCACATAAACCATGGTTTTCGAAATTTAATTTTGGAAGACCTTGGACCTTTTCATTTTTGCAAATCTCTTTGAAGTTTTTAAAGCTAATATGTCCAAGTCGTCTGTGCCATAGTTGAGTCAAATCATTTTTGGCAACTAGGCAAGAAACATTTTGTGATATCAAATCATGTGTGCTAAATTTGTAAACATCATTTTTACGAATAGCTTCAAAAACGATCTTATCGTTCTTTTTCACAACACATTTTCTTTTCACAAACTCTATTTGAAAATTAGCATCACATAGTTGGCTAACACTTATCAAATTATACTTAAGCCCTTCTACATATAGTACATTATTAATAGTAAAGTAAGAATTACCAATTTCTCCATGTCCAAGGATTTTGGCTCTTCCATTGCCAAAATGCACCGTTCCACCATCTTGAAGCTTGAGCTTGGTGAACAACGTCTTGTCTCCGGTCATGTGAGTTGAACATCCGCTGTCCATAAGCCATTTGGTTCCTTCTTCTTTGGCTATTCCATTTATCTTGAGAGCCTACAAAACCAAAAGATGTATGCATTGGTACCCTTTGATGGTTGGGTCCTTTAGGGCTAGTTTTTTGTCCCTTAGGCTTCCAAACATATGTGCTTTCAAATCGAACTTTACATGCTTTCTTTACATGTCCTAGTTTGTTGCAATAAAAACAAGTGGGTACATGCTTTGGTTTAGAAGATGATGAATTTTGTTGTGTTTTTCTATTGTTTGCCTTTTCTTTAAGGACTTAGGTTTAATAGAAGAAGATGATGAGTTAAATCCTAAACCGGATTTATCATTTCCAATTCTTTGATTTCCAAGTAGTATGTCTAAGTTGTTTTTACCATTTGTTAGTCTTTGTAAGTCTAACTTTAGTTTCTCACATTCTTTTCTAATTTCTTCATTTTCAAGAGCTACGGTTTTATGCATGGTAAGTATGATATCATGCTCTTGAAACATCAAAATATTTTTGTCATGCAAGCTCTTATTTTCTAAAATGCATTTATTGAATTCTTTTTTTAAATGCTTATACTTCAAATTTAATTTCTCAAAGTCATCTTGCAAATCTCCTATTTCATCATGTAAATTTGAAGGGTTAGAATTTACCTCAAGGTCATCTTCAATCGCCATAAGACAAGTATATTGAAACTTTGGATTGTCAACCATTGCCACAAGTCCAACACCTTGATCTTCACTCTCTTCTCCTTCCGATTCCGAAAGAAGATCATCCGACGTGGTTACCTCTGCATTGAGGGCTTTCTTCTTTTGAGGAAAGACCTTCTTCTTTTGCTTTTGCGGTTCTTTTACGTGGCAATCGGCAATGAAGTGACCGGGTCGACCACATCTTCGGTTTGAAAAAGGATCTTAGAGTGTCTTTGTTTTTCCCGGAGGTCTGGAGAAAGCGGCAATCAATATAACAATTTTCACTTGCTTCCTTTTCTTTAGATGGTTTCTTGAATAACTTTCTTGCCTGAGTTTTGTTTCTAGTTGCCATTCTTCTAAATTTTCTTACTAGAAGGGCAACTTCCTCATCCGATTCATTGGACTCTACTACCAATCCTTTGTGTGATGTTTGTGTAGGCTTGATGGGATTCATCCTATTTTGTTCATCAATAAGAATTTCATGAGTAAGAAGATTACCGGATAGCTCATCAAGGGTAAGAGTCTTGAGATTCTTTGATTCGGGGATGGTGGTGACTTTGGGTGTCCATTCTCTTGGCAAAGAGTTGAGGAGTTTTGAGACAAGGTCTTCATTTGAGATTTTCTTGTCAACCATGGAGAGTTGATTCACTATTCGTGTGAATCGATCGATTGTCTCAATCTTCTCACTGCTTTTCATTCCGAACATCTCATACTCCTTCATGAGCATAAGTCGTTTGGCCATTCTTACTTGCTCAGTTCCTTCATGTATCATTTCAAGCCTTTTCCATGCCTCATGAGCTATTTCAAGACCTTGAAGTCTTATAAACTCGATGGTGGTGAGAGCACTTGAAAGAATATCAAATGCCTTGCCATTAATGGCAAATCTTATCTTTTCTTCATCGGTGTAGTCATCCTCATCTTTGAATATTGATTCTCCTTTTGAGTTGGTAATCATAGGAACTTCAATTCCTTTGACAACGGCTCTCCATATATCGAATCCACAGCCTTTCAAGTGATTGATCATTCGAAATTTCCACAAGGAATAATTTTGGGCATCAAACATAGGTGCTTTAGTGTTTGATCAGGAAAATAGTGCAGTAGGCTTAGGAGATGAAGAGGTTGAAGTTGAGGTTGAGGTTGCCATGATCTTTAACCTTGCTACTTGCAAAGATAGGCCAAGCAATCAAGGTTAGGCTCTGATACCAATTGTTAGGTCCGAAATACACTCTAGAGGGGGGGTGAATAGAGTGTTTGGCTCTTTTTGCGGAATTTTCTCGTTTGTCTCAACTCAAAAAGGATATTCAAAATCAGAGCAAGAATTGGAGATGAGAGATAATGAATGAGTACACCGGATATAGAGTGGTTCGAATCGTAAATGATTCTACTCCACTACCACTTTGTTTCCAAAGTGGATTTTCAACAACTACTCTTCTTATTATGAACAATAAGAACAACCACAGCAACACTTACACTAACACTTTAGTGTAAGCAACAACAACAGCAACTTCTTGCACAAAACACACTTGTGCAACTACAGCAACTACAGCTTCTTAGCAAGAACAACTTCTTGCTTCCTCACTACTTCAACAAAAGTTCCCTCAAGAACTTCTCACAGTGGGTTGAAGAAATATAGTAAGGTTCACACTTTCTCACAAGTCTAAGCACAAGCAAGAGATCAAATATTTATGGTTCCTCTTGTGCTTGACTCTCTTTCTCTCAATATACAATGATGAAGATCAAAGAAAAGCTAGACAAGCTTTAAACAAATTTACAAGTATGAGAGAAATATACAACAATGGAAAATGAAGCTAGATGATGTTGAAAGTGTGTAATTGCTTCATCCAAGCCTCTTCTATTTATAAATAAAGTTGACCACGTTTTTGAGGCTCTCCACCAAGTCTTCATCTTCAAAAATGTCAAGATAGTGACCAAATAGTCTTTAGCCACCCTATGGAGTGATTTGATCTTGGATAGCCACCCTAGAGAATCTTAGACATGTTTAAAATAGTCAAGGAAGCATGTAGTATGTTGGGTTAAAGTCCACAAGAAATTTGAGCAAGATTGGAGAGAGAAAATATCATAGATCTCCCTTGGATTTTGTTCCAACGTTTGAAAATTTTTGAACTCCGGAGACGTCGATCGATCTACGTGCCAGAGCTGAGAGATCGACGTCTCACAGTCAGACGTCGATCGATCGACGTCAGCCTGGCTGAGAGATCGACGTCTCTCAGAATGACGTCGATCGATCGACGTCATTAGGCTGAGAGATCGACGTCTCTCAGATGTATGTCGATCGATCGACATACCTGAAGCTGAGAGATCGACGTCTCTCAGTTATACGTCGATCGATCGACGTATGTTTAACTGAGAGATCGACGTCTCTCAGATACACGTCAACCGATCTACGTCTCTTAGCTGAGAGTATGACGTTATTCTGAGTGCTTAAATTTTTACCAACCTTCACATGGATCTCTTGAGGAGCTGATGTAACCTTCATCCGATTCATGAGAGATTTTTTATCTCGCACATGTTTACTTCAATTTTGCTTTGAACTTAAGATAGAAATTTTCTTATTCTTTTTAAAACATCTTTTTGTATCATCAAAACATTTTATAAACTAACAATGATAAGTGTCCGAGTTTGCCACATTCATAACATTTAACATCTTTATCATTTGACTTGTTCTTATTTCTCGTAGTTGTAGTACCCTTATTTTTGTTTCTAAATGACCTTCTCATAAATTTTCTTAAGCCTTTAGCCAATAGAATTAGGTCATCGTTATCCGATTCAGAATCACTATCATCTACGTGATCGGAAGGAGAAGAGACATATTCATTTGATTTAAAAGCCATAGCTTTACTTTGTTTAGATGATTCCGATTTCCGCATGGTGAGTTTATTCTCATAGACCTTAAGTGATCCGATTAATTCTTCCATCTTTATTGACTTAGTTTCCTTGCTTTCTTCTATTGTGGTCACTTTAGGGTCTCACTCGGATGGAAGGCTTCATAAGACTTTCTGTACCTTTTCCTGCGTGGTAAAAGCTTTACCAAAAGACTCAAGAGAGTTGTAGATGTTAGTCAAACGAAGATCCATATCAACAATAGACTCATTAGGAAACAATTTAAACGACTCAAGTGTGGACATAAGCATGTTTATTTTTGACTCTTTTACTTGACTCGTGCCTTTATGTTTCATTTCTAGTATCCTCCACATTTCTTGTGCACTCGAACAGTTTGAGACATAACTAGACTCACTTTTACTTAATCCGTTTAGGAGCAATTGCATAGCCCTAGCATTCATACTAAGTTTCTTTTTATCATCACTCGTATATTCTTGTCTAGATTTAACAACTTCTAATGTGACTCCGTCTACGGCGGATAACTTAGATGGAACAAAAGGACCATCTTCAATAATCGACCAAAGATCTATATCTATAGCCATAAGAAAAAGCTTCATTCTAAGTTTCCACTGAATAAACGACTCACCGTCAAAAAGAGGAGGCATTTGGCTCAACATACCTTCTTGCTCGGTTTTGAGATTTGTGGTTGCCATCTCACTGAATCGTTGGATTCTTTGAAGTGAGTATTCCTGCTCTCTGATACCACTTGTAGGATCTGCAAGGCACCACTAGAAGGGGGGGGGGGGTTGAATAGGTGGTGCGGAAAGTATGGTTTTTAAAATTTGTTGAAAACTAAACAACTCAACTTCTGAAAACAGATTATGTTTTCAGGATCAGTTCTAAAACGTTTTTAAAACCAGGTTATAGGTCTCCAAAAATTCTGAAATTTTGAGAGAACTTAGCCTCAGATGTTATGAGGGTCCCCTAAAAATTTCAAATTAAAACTCAACCTTTAACCCCTTCAAAATACCGTTGGTGATCAGATTGCGCGAATCTGCCAGAAACGGTAGACAGTTTTGAAAAATTTATTCCTATTTGTGTGTAAGTCCAAATGCTCTGACAATTTAACCACTAACTCCTTATATACTATATTTAAGTGGGTTGAAACATTTTTGCAAAATTCTTTCAGGAAGTAGGTCAATTACAATCAAAGTCTCAACCTTTGCAAGTCTGAACATCAGACTGCACTAGTCTCAGAACTTTTGATGTTTGATCAACTTATACTTATCCAAAAGGGTTGAAACTTGTGGCAAATTAACCCTAGAACGTGTGGCTATGTTTCTGGAAATTGTCATGATTTTTGAAAGTCGTTTACTATTTTTACGAACGCAAACAAAAAGAGTAAACTGTGCAGTAACAGAAATTAAATGCTGAAAGTAAATGGCACCAAGAATTTTATACTGGTTCGGTTATAAACAACCTACTCCAGTCTTCAAGGAACACCTTCCTTGGTTCACACTATTCACACACACGCAATACACCTTACCACAGGGTTGATGGAGTTACACACCAACTCCAACCCTTTACAAACCTTGTACGATGAATACAATTCGCACGAACACCATCACCTCGCAAGAATGAAGATTGATCACACCTTGATCAATCTTTACAAAGATATGGAATATGTGGCGGTCTATAACAAGCCTATTCAAGATTGAAAATATGAATACAATAGGCTTTCAAGAAGAAGAAAGAAAGAGAGTGTAGAAGAAGAGAGGCTAGGCGTTTTGATCACTTGATTTTGCAATGCTTGTGCTTGTCTTGTTTTTGCTCATCTTCTTTCCTTTTAAGCCTTGCAGCCGTCTCCCCTTGGTATCCTTCCCCTCTTGAAAATTATCTTCTAAGTCCTTGGGAGAATGTAAGACATCATTGTGACATGGTCTTGCTTACTTGCCACCTTCTCATTGGATGATCATTTAAGCTTTGCTTACTTGGCACTTCATGATAGGTTGGATGTTGTCATCATTGATGACTTGGAAAAATCTGAATATATCACTCAAAACATGTGCCAAAATCAACATAGAATAATTTCCATAATATACAATATTGTCACATAAATTTTGCAAGACAAAATTCCTCCTTACCAAGGTAAAAAATCGGCCAAGATGGGTGATTACCATGCTGAAATTTCAGCATGTGATACATGGCTTTTCAATTCAAAATATTTCTATTTCTCTTGATTTTTCTTTTTAAAATAAATCATTAATTGATAGCAAATATCCTTATCAAATTGGAAATGAATTTGGACACCCTTATGACCTTACATTCGGTAAAGACATATCACACACATGCTGAAAAATTTCAGCATGTGTGATATATAAAATATCACTCTTTATGACTTTGAAAAATATCAAATTGCTACCATTTCTTCTTCCAATCAATCACATAATTCAAGATGATAAAATATGTCTCATTAAACTACAAAGATCGGCCAGCCTATTTCAACATGCTGAAAGTTTCAGCATGTGCTTTAAATGTAACAAAGTTTGAAACCTTACCATTTGTAGCTCCTTTCTTTAATTCACCAACATTGCATGATTGATTTTTTACCAATCAATATGCCAACAAGGCTCCACATAAGCTCCATCTTAGCTATACGGGCGTTGGATAATGTATATGCATGTGCTGAAATTTATTTTTGCTAACTTTGTAAAATAGTGCACATTTAATAATACACACATGTTATATTCCAATCAGCCCTTAATTTAATTTTTTAGAACACTTTAAGATGTATGACATATGTAAAAAGTGTCTAGATACGTGTCGTATGATGTGCCAAAAATATTCCATGTGTTGTGTACGTAGGAAACCGAATTTTCGATGTTTATCGATTACCCGATTTTTCTCCAATTAAATTCCAAATTTTTGCACATGTTATATATATTATGTTACACATAATACATATAATATATACTTTAAATCTCAGCACTTGGCTGGTCTAAAGTGGCGCCATTAACATATGACAAAATTAAAATTGGAATCTTCACATTTTGGCCTTAATGTGGGGTGATTTGTGTGTGCCAACATGGAAAGAATTTTTGGCTGAAAATATCACCCTAGGCACAAAATTTTTGATGATTTTTGAAGTATATGGTCTGGCCATTTATTTATGGCAAGTACATGACACGCTGGCGAAGTTTCGGTATTCGCTCGATACGACAATTTTCGGTTTAGAACCTTTTAACATGTCGTATTTAATTTGTCATCACCATGACTTATGTCATATGCTATAAGACCTGAATATACTCATAAATATGAGTTAAGTATAGTGGTGTGATGTTAACGTACGTACGTAAAATATATAACGTGTCGGTAGTACGTTGGAATACATGTGTATGTGCCTTTTTCAAAAAATCTGAAAATATATGCATTAATATATGTATATGGCGTGTATAATGAATGAGGGGAGGAGGAGAAGACTTTCCTTCCTTAGCCTTGTTGCCTTTGTGCCTTTTCCAAATGTAGCTTCCTTTAATGAACTACTTAGTTTAATTAACTAAGTACTTCACTTAATGAACTAGTTTAGTTCATTAATGGTGGCACCTGAAAATAGTATAAACACAACAAATGTTTGCCATATGATGTAAGCTTTAACGCTTCATGGCTCGTTAGTACGGCAACATTATATATGAGCTAAATAAGGCAAGTAATAAGCAATGTATCATGTATACATGTATATCCTGCACACGTTTTACGTCATTCATTTAAATCACATATTTTGAAATCATTCAAACCCCTTTTTCTCTACAATATCTTAGGCTACCAGCCTCGGATTGACATGATTCAAATAAGTTTGAAAAGCTAACATATGTGGCTACAATTCTCAAGTCTGAAGTGAGAAGCGGTTTCTAGATGGGTGCAAAATGCGTCACAAAGTCGGTGTAAAGTTTACAGTCATAAATTAAGTAGGACTTTTTGTATTTTCCTTTTCAAAGTAGGTTTTAGTCTATTTATGCTTAGAAGAGAGACATCAATAATAATATGTCTTAAAATTTGCAACTCTTTACTTGTGTTTTTGATCTTTGATCAATGTTAGAATCCATATCAACGTCTTGAACAAATGTTGTAAGAGATTCGAATTTTTCAACATTGGAGACACGCCTCAAGGGTGAAATTTTTTTTCTTGGTCAGCCTCATGCTTCAATTTGACGGGTAACACTTGTTCCAAACCAAGTGGGACACGGCTCAAGGGTGGAGTAATTCCGTTCTTGATAACCCTATCCTCTGAGGAGGATTGGATTAGTACAAAGGATAGGTCATTTCTTATGCGCCAGAAGCCGCAATAATTTGGTACCCTTGTTTTAATTCTCAATTTCTTTCATTCATAATATGTTTCATACACACTGCACATCACCCATCAAAATTTCTGCCGCGTACCTAAGTTTCACCCACACATCTTGAATTATCTTGCATCCAAATTATATTGTGCTAATTGGTTCCAATGATTCTTGAACATAAACTACTTGTTCATGTTAATTCTTGGAACCCTATGGTTGTACGCATCTAGTTGGAAATTAAGCAGCCCACACATCAAACCTTAACCTACGGCCAAGCATAATGTTGTAGTAGGTGTTGAAAGTGTGAAGTTGGGAGAAAGCACAATCCAGCAAGAAGTAGCATTGATTGAACAATCATCGTTGGATTAAATGATGAATTGAAGATCAGGATGGTGAGATGATGAGCTGACAATGGAGCGAAGACATTTGTTACCTGCCACGTGAAGGATACTGAAAATATCACAAAAGCAGCATGACGGAGAATGAAGGAGTAGTCGGAGAAGAAAAGGTGCATGCGGGAGGCAGTTTAAACATGTGAAAAGTCGATTATAACCTTGTATTTTCTTTTATATAAAGGCGGTTAGTAAGGGTAGAAAGGTCATTTTACATATTTTCTTTCCCTACTAATTCAAATGTATAAAAGCGGATGTTGGGTATGAATCAAACCTGGTGGATTGAATAACCAATTTGGTTCCATTTTCTCTATGAAAGTTCTCTCATTTTATCTCAATTTCTTCTTTGCATATTGAAAATTTGATGAGAACAATCAATTTTACATGGTATCAGAGCCACGATTGATTGTTAAGTAAACAACTCAGATTGTTCTTAACTTTTTGTGATTGCATAGAGTTGTGATCAATCGTATTTTGACAATACAATACAGTTCCTATGGCTTCCACTTCTGGTACTCAGAAGACTGGAGGATTGCATTCGTCAGAAAATCCTACCAGCAGTCCGTATTGTCTTCATCCTAACGATAGTCCCGCTATAATTCTAGCGCAACCTCCTTTGAATCCACACAACTTCCACTCATGGAGTAGGATGTTTTATATAGCATTGATTGTCAAGAACAAGATTGGCTTCATTGACGGATCCATTCAGCAACCACCGTTGAATGATCCATAGTACTAGCCTATAGGCAGGTAAATTCTATAATTCATTCATGGAGTATGAATCGCGTGTTACCTACTATTGCACAGAGTGTCTGTCAGACATGTATAGCACCACTAGAAGTAGGGAGGGTTGAATAGTGAGTGCGGAAAAATTAGTTTTTAAAAATTTTTAGTGACTAATTACTCACTTTTGAAAACAGAATCTGTTTTCAGATCCCGTTTTTGATTATCTGAATGACTAGGTTCTGACCTCCGAAACTTGTGAAATTTTGTGACAATGTACTCTCAGATGTATCTATATGTCATGAAAATTCAGTCTGTGAAAAACTTTCCCTTAGAATGTTTGTAATTAATGACAACTCTAAATGACCTGAAATTTTTACGAGATGTCCCTTAAGATCTCTACAGTTTTTCAAAATTGCGTTGGAACGTATATCAACCATGTTGATGTTCTCAACCTTTGCCAATCTGAAAATCAGAATACACTAGTCTCAGAACTATGAACGTCTAGATGACTTATACTTATCCAAATTTGATAAAACTTGTCTTAAATGAAACCTAAGATCTTTATCTATGTGTCTGCAAAATTTGATAATTTTTGAAAATCGTTTGCTATTTTTTCAGTAACGTAGAAAACATTTCAAAAAGAGAAACTGAAAGTAAGAACACTAGGGTTTTTATACTGGTTCGGTCAATGTGACATACTCCAGTGTTTGAGGACACTTTCTTCAGTATTCACTAATTATCAGAAACACCTTAGAACAAGGGTAACTGGAGTTATACACCAACTCCTTTAATGTCCGCCCCTTTTAAAAAAAACAACAACAACAATCAACAAAAGCACCACCACCTCACTAATGAATGTTTGATCATACCTTGATCAACCTTCTACAAGAATGGAACGTTTATGGGTGGTATGTATGAAGCCTAAAAAGATTATGGAATGTATATTTGATAGGTTTAAGCTATGTGCAAGAAAAGAAGATAGGAGATGAAGAGAAATCTTGCTATGCACTTGATAGGATATAGAAAATGAGTCTTGAATCGTGTTTGATCTTCTTTCTCCCTTTTGTAATGTATGGCATGCCTCCCTTGGCTGGAATCCCTTTTGAAGAATGTCTTGAATGCCCTTGGAAGATATCTTGTATAGCATTGTGACATACCTTTGCTTACTTGGCGAAATGTGATTCGACAAGTGATGTGTCTTCGTCTTGTTGTCACTCTATGATAGTGTCTTCATTTATCCGCCTTGGCAAATAATATATGACATGGAAAACACCAAGAAAAATCTAAAAATAATTTGAATTTCAAATATCTTAATTTCCAATCAATCATAAGTGTGATAGCTCCACATTTTTGGAATGACTTGCACCTTGAATACTTGACGAAATCGGCCAATGCACGTGTGCTGAAAATTTCATCACCTCTTTTAAATTTTGAAAGCTTATCTTGTGTGTCTTGATTTCCATCAATACTTGCATTTTTTTGTGGATCATTCTCCACCAATCAAAGTACAAAATAATCTCCACATAGGCTCCAACTCGGCTCAAATCAGCCGCCTACTCAGCATGCATGTGCCGAAAATCAATTTTTGAATTTTGAACTTCATAAACATGGTATATTTTGATCACCATTTAACTTTGTTTTCTAGAATACTCCAAAATGTTTCTTGGATGTGCAAGACATGTCTAAATACATGTCACAATATGCAGAAAACGTTCCCTTAAGGATGATGTAGGAACTTGAATTTTCGACTTCCGTCGATCGTGCTATTTTTCTCCAATTTATCACAAACCCCTTAGACATGTAAAATGTGTTATACACCATATAATATACATAATATAATGCATAATCTCAGCTCCAAAAGGTGTAACAAATTTTGACCATGTGGTGTAGTAATTTGAATTTGAATTTTTCAAGAAATCAAGGCAAATGATAGATAATTGATATATGTAATTATGATGACTTTGGTGTTGTATTTGCCATGTGGTGCAACAAAATGTTTATGTTTTTGGAGTGTATTTGGCTGGACATCTTTGTATGGTGAGTATATGACGTATCGGTGACAGTTCGGTAGTCATTTGATGTGGCGATTTTCGGTTTATGAACTTTTGATGTGTTGGTATATTTTAGGAAGTTTGATGACATGGAATATATGATTTGGAATATCTTGGATGTGTATATACTCAAAAAGGTGATCTGTATATGGTTGCTTGATGTTAACGTACGTTGATGACATGTCGAAGAAAATACTAGGAAAGAAAATATAGATTGTCGTACTTCTTATAATATATATATATATATATATATATATATATATATGCCGTGTGTGTGTGTATATGTACTTTTCATTTGAGGTTTGTTGACGAATAGGCATTTTCAAGTATATCTCCTTACACACTTCATTTAATAAACTAGTTTAGTTCATCTCCTTAAGCACTTCACTAAATGAACTAGTTTAGTTCATTTAACTTGGCATCTGAAATAGTATAAACAGAAAAAATGTTTACCATATGATTTAAGCCTTAACGCTTCGTGCACGTTAATCCAACAATGATATATATATATATATATATAAAACATATAAATCATATTTATCATCTACGCATGTCATGTAACACTTAAATCATGCATTTCGAAATCACATATCATTTAAACCATGTATTTTGAAATCGTTCAAACCCTAGTTTCTCAACAGTGTCGTTTGGTCTGATAGTGCACTGGACGTTTGGAATGATTTAAAACGTAGATATGGTACAGGAGAGGCTTTTAGTTTGTCATATTTATTTGAGAATTTTTATGGAGTGAAGCAAGAGAATGTTTCTGCGAATGACTATTTCACTAAAGTGAAGGTGTTGTGGGAGGAGATGATGGCATTAAGGCCTATTCCAATGTGTACGTGTCATGGCTGTAGGTGTGATGTAGGAATCAAGATGCATGAATTTGTTGAAACTGAATATGTTGTAAAGTTCCTAAAAGGGTTGAATGAGGAGTATGATCCTGTTAAGTCACAAGTATTTGCAATAACTCTTTTACCTAAGATTGAGGTTGTATTTGCAATGGCTTTGAAATATGAGAGGAAGTTGAATGGTTTGAGCATTCAAGGCTCTTTCAGTAACAGTTCAACAGCGCTTGCGACAGAGAGTCTTGACAGTGTGAATTTGTCTACCAATGTTAATACATATGTTGGCAGTGATGGAAACAGTGGTTATCAAAAGGGGAGTGGAAGATTTTTTCCTGATGGTTCTAAGAGACCCTTGTGTACACATTGCGAAATAATTGGGCATGTTGAACAGAGATGCTATAAGAAACATGGATATCTCCCATGTTTCAAGCCCAAGAGTCAAGTGAATCTAACTGAAGTGGTAGGTGGAGATTATGATTCTGCATAGATGGATCAAGGGAGTAGGGCATACCAAGCGCCTTTGCTTACACCAGAGCAAACTCAAAGGCTCATGACCATGTTAAACATGAATGATGGAGGTCTTTTTCCTTAGCTCATGGAAAGCATGCTGGAAGACAAGGGGCAGTTATGTCTGCTTTCCTAGATAATGATCAAGGTAAATGTCACTCTAATAATCTGAAATATGGATTACAGATTCAGGTGCCACTGATCATATAGCTTGTAACCTCAGTCTATTTCATTCTTAAAAGCCAATTGAATTTGTGCCCATTAAGTTGCCCAATAATATGTCAGCCTTAGCAACACACGTTGGATCAGTTGTTATAACTCCTTCTTGATTATTCACAATGTGGTGTATGTTCCTTCGTTTGCTTATAACCTTCTTCACTCAACAAACTTCTCTCTATCCCTTCCTTGCTTATACAGTTCTTTGGAAATCGTTATGTTATTCTGGAACGTATATCCCTGAAGACAATTGGTTTAGCTGAACAACACAGAGGATTGTACTACCTTCATGGAATTTCTAAACTGTCAGCTAGCTCTTCTTACTGCTTGTCAGCCACTGTCCAAGTTTCAGATCCTTTTATGTTGTGGCATTATAGATTACATCATGCCCTAATGCCTAGAATAAAAGAAGTGCAAAACCTTGATAATTCTTTGTCTGCTCATGAAAGCACATATAAATGTACCATATGTCCTCTAGCCAAGATGAAAAGAAAACCTTTTTCTGTATCTGAATCTATTTCTAAATCTTCTTTTGATATTTTGCACATTGATATTTGGGGCCCTTATAAGCACCCTACTGTGTATGGACAACGTTACTTTCTCACAATTGTTGATGATCATACAAGATTTACATGGATATATTTGCTCAAATAGAAGTCACAAACCAGACATATTATTGAATGTTTTTATCAGTATGTCTTCATTCAGTTTGATAAGAGCATTAAGTGCGTAAGGACTGATAATGGTCAGGAGTTTAAGATGGACCATTTCTTTATAGCAAAAGGCATGATACACCAAACCTGTTGTGTCAACACTCCACAAAAAAATGGAGTTGTTGAACGCAAACATCAGCATATACTTAGTACAGCTAGAGCGCTTAAAATTCAAGCCAGCATACCTATTGGTTATTGGGGATTTTGTGCTCAATATGCAGTACACATCATCAACATTTTACCTACACCGTTACTGAAACAACAAACACCCTATCAATGCCTTTTTAAGACTGCACCCTCATATCAAGGTCTAAAGTTTTTGGTTGCCTGTGATTTTCCAGCAACACTTTCCCATAGAAGACTAAGTTTGAACCAAGAGCTATTCCATGTGTTTATCTTGGGTTACCCTATCATACTAAGGGGTATCTATTATTGAATATTGCCACAAAGACAATTTTTATTTCTAGAGATATTCAGTTTCATGAATATACTTTTCCATTTCCTGCTGATTTCTCCTCAAATCTGGCATGTCCAATCACACCTAGCAGTTTGCCACATGATATTACAAGGTTGCTTGTCGAAATTCCAGAGCCTTTGCACTCTTCAGCAGAACTTCCATTTCCATAGATACCCTCCTTATCATCTCCTAGCACTTCTATCCACCATCAGATTCCTAAAACTTCTGACAGAACTTCAGATGATTCCAATACATTTCACACTACCACACCTCAGCTTGATCCTCACTCGTGTACTGGCCTTGAAGTCCATCTACCTTTAGCACTGCCTTAAAATGAAACCTCTAGGACTACAAGAGCCAACCAACCTCCTAGCTATCTTAAAGACTACTATTGTTGTCTTCTGTTTAAATTCTCTTCTGACACTTCCTTACCTTCCATTCTGTACCTCGCACTCCTTACCCTATTGAGGATTACATGCCTTTTGATTCACTAACACCTAAATACAAAGCATATGATCTTAATATTAGTGTGCCACAAGAGCCAACATCTTATCATGAAGCAACCAAATTTGTTCATTGGCAAAAAGCAATGTAGATGGAGTTAGCTGCAGTTGAAGCCAACGATACCTGGAATTTTAGTTCCTCTTCCTGCTGGCAAGAAACCTATTGGCTACAAATGTGTTTACAAGGTGAAATACAAACCTAATGGAAGCATAGAAAGGTACAAGGTCAGACTTATGGCCAAAGGCTTCACGCAACAGCTAGGTATTGATTAACAGACACTTTTTCTCCTTTTGCCAATTTAACCACTCTCAGATTACCTTTGGCTATATCTTCCTTGAAGCAATGGCATGTACATCACCTGGATGTGAATAATGCCTTCCTACATGGTGACCTTAGCCAAGAAATCTATATGACCTTGCCTGAGGGAGTTGATGCCCTTGACAACAACACTGCAAACTACATAAGTCCCTTTATGATTTGAAACAAGCCAGTAGATAATGGAACCTAAAATTGACCAAGTGTCTTACTAGTCAGGGTTATTCACAGTCCAAAAATGATTACACTATGTTCATCAGACATACATGCACTACATTTTTGGTCGTTTTAGTTTATGTATATGATATAATTGTTTCTAGCATTTCCCTGTTGTAAATTACAATGCTTAAGGAGGTATTGCATCAAGCATTCAAAATTAAAGATTTAGGTCCTCTTAAATATTTTCTTGGCATTGAGGTGGCTAGGTCACAGGGGGGAACATGATTTCTCAAAGGAAGTATGCATTGGAACTGATAGAGAAAACAGATTTCTTGGGGTCAAAACCTGCAAAAAGTCCTATGGAGAAGAATTCTAAGTTAGCTCATGATGATTCACGACTTATAGTGGATGTTTCAGAGTACATAAGGCTTATAGGTAAGTTGTTATATCTTACCATCACAAGACCAGATATCTCATTCATAGTCCAGCAGTTAAGTCAGTTTTTGGACAAGCCTATAGAGTTACACCTGAAGATAGCACACAGATTATTGAGGTACCTAAAAAGAACAGCAGGCCAAGGCATTTTTTATCCTAGCAATGGCAAGATGAAGTTAGAAGCATTTGCTGATTCTGATTGGGGAGGATGTATTGAGATAAGGAAATCTGTTACAAGGTATTGCATGTTCTTGGGCAATTCATGATATCCTGGAAGGCTAAGAAAAAAAGCACGAAGTCCAAATCCTCGTCTAAAGCAGAATACAGAGCCTTGGCAATAGCAACACATGAAGTACACTGGCTTCTATACTTATTGAATGATTTGTATATAAAGCAGTCGAGGCCAGTTGAATTGTTTTATGATAATAAGAGTGACATCTATATTGTGGAGAATCCCGTGTTTCATGAGAGAACAAAATACATTGAAATTGATTGTCACATTGTGAGAGAAAAATACCAGCAGGGAGTGATCTATCCTTTGCCCATTAAGTCTGAGTTTCAGCCGGTTGATGTCTTTACAAAAGCATTAGATTCCACGACATTGCGAAATCTGGCAACTTGTATAGGGGTATGCAATATCTTTGGTAAGTTAGGTTCAAGAGGGGGTGTTGCAGAAGGTGCTGAAAGTGTGAAGTTAGGAGAAAGCACAATACGACAATACGTAGCATTGATTTAGCGGTCAGGATGGTGAGATGATGAGCTGGCAATCCAAGTGAAGGCGTCTGTTAGCGGCCATGTGAAAGATCCCGAAAATATCGTAGAAGCAGCACGATGGAGAAGGAAGGAGTAGTCAGAGAAGAAGAATGTGCAGGTGGGAGGCGGTTTAAACAAGTGAAAAGTCAATTATACCCTTGTATTTTGTTTTATATATAGGCGGTTAGTAAGGGTAGAAATGTTATTTTACATATTTTCTTTCCATCCTGATTCAAATGTACAAAAGCGGGTCTTGGGTATGAATCAAACCCGGTGGATTGAATAACCAATTTTGTTCTATTTTCTCTATGAAAATTCTCTCTTTATCTCAATTTCTTCTTTGCATATTGAAAATTTTATTAGAACAATAAATTTTACATATAAAGCTATCACCTTTGCATTTTCTTGAACGCTAATTACAAAATCTTTGTGTCTTTTTACTGTTTGTTGGAACTTAGGACTTGTATCTAGAGAACATATAGTCAGACACACACATAAATACTTTGCTACATGTTTAAAAAGTTTCCATGTATTGACTCGAAATCTTGTTTCTTGAAGCTCTTAGTTGGGTTGGTTGCATTTATATTGAAAAATTGCATTCTTGGTGGAATAATTTGCATTAATAAAATTTCTATATTCTCTAGCCGAAATTCCCACAGCAAAAGAACCAAACTTTCATATCAAGAACAAGCTTACACAGCTAGCAACAAAAAGAAAACCTAATTCGAACAACACCTACTTTTTATTTCCATATACCCCAAACATAAATAACCTATACATCCCAAAGGACCTAGATTACACTCTCTAAAAGTTCACACAAATCGTCCCAAACAATCCCTAAACCAAAGGCAAGAGCTAAATACACTCGGCTACACAAACTTCACATTTCGAGTAAAAGTTGTGCAACTTGTGCAATAAAATATTTTGAAAGTTTGCAAGTAAAATTTCTTCAAGAAACATCAAGAAATATCATTTATATTCTATTCTTGAAGCAATAAAAGCAAGAAAAACAAGTTCGGATAAACTTCTTGAAAATCGAAAGCAAAAGGAACAAAAAGAATGAAAATTCAAGAACTTTGAGTATACATATCGGGATTGAGTCATTCAAAAAGCATTTTGATCTTTGGCTTCTGTACTGTTGAGCAGCACAAAAAAATATGGAAGAGAGAATTTAGGAATAGTCTATTTTGGCTCAAAACAGAAACTGCTACATAAAGCCCTAAAACGGCCAAATTTCAAAATTTGCCCTAAGCTGACCTTTGACCTATTTGTATGTTTTTGAGCATATTAGATCATTAGGATTTCATTGTGTGATTGCATACTAGACCAAATTTGAGCAAGGATTGCCCGGAGCAATCCTTTTGTGATTCTTTGGTCCAACCATTTTACATCACTTTTGGTTTTTTATTTCTTTGATTCTTAGTTTGTCCCATTTATATTGAGTCTCATTGAATCATAAACTGCTTTGAGCTCTTATTGCCGTGTGTTTTCCCCTCCCCTGACGTTATACGAGCTAAAATTGAAGACCGCAACTTGGTTTGCTCAACTTGATGTTGATTCACAGCTTAGTATGTTGAGAGAGAAACACAAGTACAGTGGAAAAGAGCTTGAGTGATTGTGAGAATCAAAAAGGGGAGGCAAAATCCATTTGAGTAAATCTAAACATGAGAGTAGAAAGGCACTATAAATTGTTTTTGTTTACACCAACGCAATCACATCTCTTTCGTTTTTGTATTAATTTTTCCTTTCCTTTTGTTGTTTTTCGTGTTTCAGTTTTTTATAGTTGGGTTGACATGGATGATAAAATGGTTAATACCATTTAGGGAGTGAAGTGCTCCCAGCATGACTTTGAAGAGCTACTATAGCGTATGCATCACTTTGGCCTACCTAATGACATAGACTCTAAAGTGCATGAAACCATTGTTGAAAGTTTGCATGAGAACGTGCTCGCAACTGAATGTCTAATGGCAAAAGAATCTGTAGATGAATTGCATGGAAATGATTTTGAAAATGAAGCTGAAATTGTGAGTGAAATTGCATGTGCTTGATTTTGGCAGAAGAATTATTTATTATCACATGTGTTGCCATATTCTTTGCATAGAAACATCTTTTTGCATGTTTTAATTCATCCAACACATATTAAGAAAAGGTAATACGAGTTAATAGAGAGCTTGAAAGTAAAGGAAAGTATATTCTTTAAGTTTGAGTTTCTTTCATCCTACTTTACTTGTTTTCTGTGATACTGATACTTGATCCAGTTGGGGATAAAAGTAAACTAGTCATGTTTGTATACTTTAGTCGTATATTTGTTTTTCGTTACAAGCAAATTGTTAGCTGAATTCCTTTTTTCTAGTGCGAAATTTGGTTTGAGGTCAAATCTTTTTGAGCTGAAAGAGAATGAATGTAGGACCTGTAAAGCACCACCAGAAGGGGGATGGGTTGAATAGTAGGTGCGGAAAATTTGGTTTTTTAAAATATTTTGACCCAAAAACCTAACTTCTGAAAACAGTTTTTCAGATCCTGATTTGAAATGTTTGAAAGACCTGGTTACAGACCTTCAAAAATTCTGAAATTTGGAGAGATTCTACTCTCAGATGTTATGAGTATCTCCTAAAAATTTCAGATTAAAATTCAACTCCTAACCATTTGACAGTACGTTTGTGATCAGATTGCACAAATCTACAAGAATTGTACTCCGACTTGAAAACTTTATTCTGATTAATTCGTAACTCCAAATGGTTTAAACATTTAATGACAAACCCCTTACGATATGTATTTAAACAGGTTGAAACAGTTTTAAAAAATTCCTTTGGGAAGTAGGTCAAAAATACGTTGATGTTCTCAACCTTTGCAAGTCTGAAAATCAGATTGCACTAGTCTTAGAACTATTAACGTTTGATTGACTTATACTTGTCCAAATGGGTTGAAACTTGTGCCAAATGAAACATAAGAGGTGTGGCTATGTTTATGCAAAGTTTCGTAATTTTTGAAAGTCGTTTACTATTTTTATGATTGCAACAAAATCAACACAGAAACTTAAAACTGAAAGTAAAGTGCTGAAAGTAAAGACACAGGATTTTATACTGGTTCGGTTAAATCAACCTACTCCAGTCTTCGAGGACACCTTCCTCGATTATCACTAAACATAAAATAACACCTTACCACAAGGTTTGATGGAGTTACACACCAACTCTACCCTTTTACAAACGATACAAATAATTACACTGATCACGAACACCACCACCGAACGGATGAAGGTTTGATCACACCTTGATCAAACTTTTACAACAATGAGACGTGTATGGTGGTATAAACAAAGCCCATTCAATATGTTAAATATAAGAACAATAGGCTTGAGAGAAGAAGAAGAAAGAAATGTAGAAGAGGAGAGTAGAGAGTCTTTTGCACTAGAGAGATGATGAGAGTTGTCTTGTCTTTATTTGCTCTCTTCTCTTCTTTTTATTCATGAGTGGCTACCCCCTAGGGCTTTTCTTCCATCTTGTGCACCCATCTAGAAACCGCTTCTCACTTCAGACTTGAGAATTGTAGCCACATATGTTAGCTTTTCAAACTAATTTGAATCATGTCAATCCGAGGCTGGTAGCCCAAGATATTGTAGAGAAAAAGGGGTTTGAATGATTTCAAAATATGTGATTTAAATGAATGACGTAAAACGTGTGCAGGATATACATGTATACATGATACATTGCTTATTACTTGCCTTATTTAGCTCATATATAATGTTGACGTACTAACGAGGCATGAAGCGTTAAAGCTTACATCATATGGCAAACATTTGTTGTGTTTATACTATTTTCAGGTGCCACCATTAATGAACTAAACTAGTTCATTAAGTGAAGTACTTAGTTAATTAAACTAAGTAGTTCATTAAAGGAAGCTACATTTGGAAAAGGCACAAAGACAACAAGGCTAAGGAAGGAAAGTCTTCTCCTCCTCCCCTCATTCATTATACACGCCATATACATATATTAATGCATATATTTTCAGAGTTTTTGAAAAAGGCACATACACATGTATTCCAACGTACTACCGACACGTTATATATTTTACGTACGTACGTTAACATCACACCACTATACTTAACTCATATTTATGAGTATATTCAGGTCTTATAGCATATGATATAAGTCGTGGTGATAACAAATTAAATACGACATGTTAAAAGGTTCTAAATCGAAAATTGTCGTATCGAGCGAATACCGAAACTTCGCCAGCGTGTCATGTACTTGCGATAAATAAATGGCCAGACCCTATACTTCAAAAATCATCAAAAATTTTGTGCCTAGGGTGATATTTTCATCCAAAAATTCTTTCCATGTTGGCACACACAAATCACCCCACATTAAGGCCAAAATGTGAAGATTCCAATTTTAATTTTGTCATATGTTAATGGCGCCACTTTAGACCAGCCAAGTGCTGAGATTTAAAGTATATATTATATATATTATGTGTAACATAATATATATAACATGTGCAAAAAGTTGGAATTTAATTGGAGAAAAATCGGGTAATCGATAAACATCGAAAATTCGGTTTCCTACGTACACAACACATGGAATATTTTTGGCACATCATACGACACGTATCTAGACACTTTTTACATATGTCATACATCTTAAAGTGTTCTAGAAAATTAAATTAAGGGCTGATTGGAATATAACATGTGTGTATTATTAAATGTGCACTATTTTACAAAGTTAGCAAAAATAAATTTCAGCACATGCATATACATTATCCAACGCCCCTATAGCTGAGATGGAGCTTATGTGGAGCCTTGTTGGCATATTGATTGGTAAAAAATCAATCATGCAATGTTGGTGAATTAAAGAAAGGAGCTACAAATGGTAAAGTTTCAAACTTTGTTACATTTAAAGCACATGCTGAAACTTTCAGCATGTTGAAATAGGCTGGCCGATTTTTGTAGTTTAATGAGACATATTTTATCATCTTGAATTATGTGATTGATTGGAAGAAGAAATGGAAGCAATTTGATATTTTTCAAAGTCATAAAGAGTGATATTTTATATATCACACATGCTGAAATTTTTCAGCATGTGTGTGATATGTCTTGACCGAATGTAAGGTCATAAGGGTGTCCAAATTCATTTCCAATTTGATAAGGATATTTGCTATCAATTAATGATTTATTTTAAAAAGAAAAATCAAGAGAAATGGAAATATTTTGAATTGAAGAGCCATGTATCACATGCTGAAATTTCAGCATGGTAATCACCCATCTTGGCCGATGTTTTACCTTGGTAAGGAGGAATTTTGTCTTGCAAAATTTATGTGACAATATTGTATATTATGGAAATTATTCTATGTTGATTTTGGCACATGTTTTGAGTGATATATTCAGATTTTTCCAAGTCATCAATGATGACAACATCCAACCTATCATGAAGTGCCAAGTAAGCAAAGCTTAAATGATCATCCAATGAGAAGGTGACAAGTAAGCAAGACCATGTCACAATGATGTCTTACATTCTCCCAAGGACTTAGAAGATAATTTTCAAGAGGGGAAGGATACCAAGGGGAGACGGTTGCAAGGCTTAAAAGGAAAGAAGATGAGCAAAAACAAGACAAGCACAAGCATTGCAAAATCAAGTGATCAAAACGCCTAGCCTCTCTTCTTCTACACTCTCTTTCTTTCTTCTTCTTGAAAGCCTATTGTATTCATATTTTCAATTTTGAATAGGCTTGTTATAGACCGCCACATATTCCATATCTTTGTAAAGATTGATCAAGGTGTGATCAATCTTCATTCTTGCGAGGTGGTGGTGTTCGTGCGAATTGTATTCATCGTACAAGGTTTGTAAAGGGTTGGAGTTGGTGTGTAACTCCATCAACCCTGTGGTAAGGTGTATTGCGTGTGTGTGACTAGTGTGAACCAAGGAAGGTGTTCCTTGAAGACTGGAGTAGGTTGTTTATAACCGAACCAGTATAAAATTCTTGGTGCCATTTACTTTCAGCATTTAATTTCTATTACTGCACAGTTTACTCTTTTTGTTTGCATTCGTAAAAATAGTAAACGACTTTCAAAAATCATGACAATTTCCAGAAACATAGCCACACGTTCTAGGGTTAATTTGCCACAAGTTTCAACCCTTTTGGATAAGTATAAGTTGATCAAACATCAAAAGTTCTGAGACTAGTGCAGTCTGATGTTCAGAATTGCAAAGGTTGAGACTTTGATTGTAATTGACCTACTTCCTGAAAGAATTTTTCAAAAACGTTTCAACCCACTTAAATATAGTATATAAGGAGTTAGTGGTTAAATTGTCAGAGCATTTGGACTTACACACAAATAGGAATAAATTTTTCAAAACCGTCTACCGTTTCTGGCAGATTCGCGCAATCTGATCACCAACGGTATTTTGAAGGGGTTAAAGGTTGAATTTTAATTTGAAATTTTTAGAGGACCCTCATAACATCTGAGGCTAAGTTCTCTCAAAATTTTAGAATTTTTGGAGACCTATAACCTGGTTTTAAAAACGTTTTAGAACTGATCCTGAAAACAGAATCTGTTTTCAGAAGTTGAGTTGTTTAGTTTTCAACAAATTTTAAAAACCATACTTTCCACACCACCTATTCAACCCCCCCTCCCTTCTAGTGGTGCCTTGCAGATCCTACAAGTGGTATCAGAGAGCAGGAACACTCACTTCAAAGAATCCAACAATTCAGTGAGATGGCAACCACAAATCTCAAAACGAGCAAGAAGGTATGTTGAGCCAAATGCCTCCTCTTTTTGACGGTGAGTCGTTTATTCAGTGGAAACTTAGAATGAAGCTTTTTCTTATGGCTATAGATATAGATCTTTGGTCGATTATTGAAGATGGTCCTTTTGTTCCATCTAAGTTATCCGCCGTAGACGGAGTCACATTAGAAGTTGTTAAATCTAGACAAGAATATACGAGTGATGATAAAAAGAAACTTAGTATGAATGCTAGGGCTATGCAATTGCTCCTAAACGGATTAAGTAAAAGTGAGTCTAGTTATGTCTCAAACTGTTCGAGTGCACAAGAAATGTGGAGGATACTAGAAATGAAACACAAAGGCACGAGTCAAGTAAAAGAGTCAAAAATAAACATGCTTATGTCCACACTTGAGTCGTTTAAATTGTTGCCTAATGAGTCTATTGTTGATATGGATCTTCGTTTGACTAACATCTACAACTCTCTTGAGTCTTTTGGTAAAGCTTTTACCACGCAGGAAAAGGTACAGAAAGTCTTACGAAGCCTTCCATCCGAGTGGGACCCTAAAGTGACCACAATAGAAGAAAGCAAGGAAACTAAGTCAATAAAGATGGAAGAATTAATCGGATCACTTAAGGTCTATGAGAATAAACTCACCATGCAGAAATCGGAATCATCTAAACAAAGTAAAGCTATGGCTTTTAAATCAAATGAATACGTCTCTTCTCCTTCCGATCACGTAGATGATAGTGATTCTGAATCGGATAACGATGACCTAATTCTATTGGCTAGGCTGAGAGATCGACATCTCTCAGATGTATGTCGATCGATCGACATACCTGAAGCTGAGAGATCGACGTCTCTCAGTTATACGTCGATCGATCGACGTATGTTTAACTGAGAGATCGACGTCTCTCAGATACACGTCAACCGATCTACGTCTCTTAGCTGAGAGTATGACGTTATTCTGAGGGCTTAAAATTTTACCAACCTTCACATGGATCTCTTGAGGAGCTGATGTAACCTTCATCCGATTCATGAGAGATTTTTTATCTCGCACATGTTTACTTCAATTTTGCTTTGAACTTAAGATAGAAATTGTCTTATTCTTTTTAAAACATCTTTTTGTATCATCAAAACATTTTATAAACTAACAATGATAAGTGTCCGAGTTTGCCACATTCATAACATTTAACATCTTTATCATTTGACTTGTTCTTATTTCTCGTAGTTGTAGTACCCTTATTTTTGTTTCTAAATGACCTTCTCATAAATTTTCTTAAGCCTTTAATGACGTCGATCGATC
Organism: Eustoma russellianum; assembly: GCA_036186865.1. Classification (NCBI taxonomy): domain Eukaryota; kingdom Viridiplantae; phylum Streptophyta; class Magnoliopsida; order Gentianales; family Gentianaceae; genus Eustoma; species Eustoma russellianum. The sequence continues at coordinate 11,438,228 of AP025068.1, forward strand.
GACGTCATTCTGAGAGACGTCGATCTCTCAGCCAGGCTGACGTCGATCGATCGACGTCTGACTGAGAGACGTCGATCTCTCAGCTCTGGCACGTAGATCGATCGACGTCTCCAGAGTTCAAAAATTTTCAAACGTTGGAACAAAATCCAAGGGAGATCTATGATATTTTCTCTCTCCAATCTTGCTCAAATTTCTTGTGGACTTTAACCCAACATACTACATGCTTCCTTGACTATTTTAAACATGTCTAAGATTCTCTAGGGTGGCTGTCCAAGATCAAATCACTCCATAGGGTGGCTAAAGACTATTTGGGCACTATCTTGACATTTTTGAAGATGAAGACTTGGTGGAGAGCCTCAAAAACGTGGTCAACTTTATTTATAAATAGAAGAGGCTTGGATGAAGCAATTACACACTTTCAACATCATCTAGCTTCATTTTCGATTGTTGTATATTTCTCTCATACTTGTAAATTTGTTTAAAGCTTGTCTAGCTTTTCTTTGATCTTCATCATTGTATATTGAGAGAAAGAGAGTCAAGCACAAGAGGAACCATAAATATTTGATCTCTTGCTTGTGCTTAGACTTGTGAGAAAGTGTGAACCTTACTATATTTCTTCAACCCACTGTGAGAAGTTCTTGAGGAAACTTTTGTTGAAGTAGTGAGGAAGCAAGAAGTTGTTCTTGCTAAGAAGCTGTAGTTGCTGTAGTTGCACAAGTGTGTTTTGTGCAAGAAGTTGCTGTTGTTGTTGCTTACACTAAAGTGTTAGTGTAAGTGTTGCTGTGGTTGTTCTTATTGTTCATAATAAGAAGAGTAGTTGTTGAAAATCCACTTTGGAAACAAAGTGGTAGTGGAGTAGAATCATTTACGATTCGAACCACTCTATATCCGGTGTACTCATTCATTATCTCTCATCTCCAATTCTTGCTCTGATTTTGAATATCCTTTTTGAGTTGAGACAAACGAGAAAATTCCGCAAAAAGAGCCAAACACTCTATTCACCCCCCTCTAGAGTGTATTTCGGACCTAACAATTGGTATCAGAGCCTAACCTTGATTGCTTGGCCTATCTTTGCAAGTAGCAAGGTTAAAGATCATGGCAACCTCAACCTCAACTTCAACCTCTTCATCTCCTAAGCCTACTGTACTATTTTCCGGATCAAACACTAAAGCACCTATGTTTGATGCCCAAAATTATTCCTTGTGGAAATTTCGAATGATCAATCACTTGAAAGGCTGTGGATTCGATATATGGAGAGCCGTTGTCAAAGGAATTGAAGTTCCTCTGATTACCAACTCAAAAGGAGAATCAATATTCAAAGATGAGGATGACTACACCGATGAAGAAAAGATAAGATTTGCCATTAATGGCAAGGCATTTGATATTCTTTCAAGTGCTCTCACCACCACCGAGCTTATAAGACTTCAAGGTCTTGAAACAGCTCATGAGACATGGAAAAGGCTTGAAATGATACATGAAGGAACTGAGCAAGTAAGAATGGCCAAACGACTTATGCTCATGAAGGAGTATGAGATGTTCGGAATGAAAAGCGGTGAGAAGATTGAGGAGGCAATCGATCGATTCACACGAATAGTGAATCAACTCTCCATGGTTGACAAGAAAATCTCAAATGAAGACCTTGTCTCAAAACTCCTCAACTCTTTGCCAAGAGAATGGACACCCAAAGTCACCGCCATCCCCGAATCAAAGAATCTCAAGACTCTTACCCTTGATGAGCTATCCGGTAATCTTCTTACTCATGAAATTCTTATTGATGAACAAAATAGGATGAATCCCATCAAGCCTACACAAACATCACACAAAGGATTGGTAGTAGAGTCCAATGAATCGGATGAGGAAGTTGCCCTTCTAGTAAGAAAATTTAGAAGAATGGCAACTAGAAACAAAACTCAGGCAAGAAAGGTTTTCAAGAAACCATCTAAAGAAAAGGAAGCAAGTGAAAATTGTTATAGATGTGGTCGACCCGGTCACTTCATTGCCGATTGCCACGTAAAAGAACCGCAAAAGCAAAAGAAGAAGGTCTTTCCTCAAAAGAAGAAAGCCCTCAATGCAGAGGTAACCACGTGGGATGATCTCCTTTTGGAATCGGAAGGAGAAGAGAGTGAAGATCAAGGTGTTGGACTTGTGGCAATGGTTGACAATCCAAAGTTTCAACATACTTGTCTTATGGCGATTGAAGATGACCTTGAGGTAAATTCTAACCCTTCAAATTTACATGATGAAATATGAGATTTGCAAGATGACTTTGAGAAATTAAATTTGAAGTATAAGAATTTAAAGAAAGAATTCAAAAAATGCATTTTAGAAAATAAGAGCTTGCATGACAAAAATATTTTGATGTTTCAAGAGCATGATATCATACTTACCATGCATAAAACTGTAGCTCTTGAAAATGAAGAAATTAGAAAAGAATGTGAGAAACTAAAGTTAGACTTACAAAGACTAACAAATGGTAAAAACAACTTAGACATACTACTTGGAAATCAAAGAATTGGAAATGATAAATCCGGTTTAGGATTTAACTCATCATCTTCTTCTATTAAACCTAAGTCCTTAAAGTAAAAGGCAAACAATAGAAAAACACAACAAAATTCATCATCTTCTAAACCAAAGCATATACCCACTTGTTTTTATTGCAACAAACTAGGACATGTAAAGAAAGCATGTAAAGCTCGATTTGAAAGCACATATGTTTGGAAGCCTAAGGGTCGAAAAACTAACCCTAAAGGACCCAACCATCAAAGGGTACCAATGCATACATCTTTTGGTTTTGTAGGCTCTCAAGATAAATGGAGTAGCCAAAGAAGAAGGAACCAAATGGCTTATGGACAGCGGATGTTCAACTCACATGACCGGAGACAAGACGTTGTTCACCAAGCTCAAGCTCCAAGATGGTGGAACGATGCATTTTGGCAATGGGAGAGCCAAAATCCTTGGACATGGAGAAATTGGTAATTCTTCCTTTACTATTAATAATGTACTATATGTAGAAGGGCTTAAGTATAATTTGATAAGTGTTAGCCAACTATGTGATGCTAATTTTCAAATAGAGTTTGTGAAAAGAAAAAGTGTTGTGAAAAAGAACGATAAGATCGTTTTTGAAGCTATTCGTAAAAATGATGTTTACAAATTTAGCACACATGATTTGATATCACAAAATGTTTCTTGCCTAGTTGCCAAAAATGATTTGACTCAACTATGGCACAGACGACTTGGACATATTAGCTTTAAAAACTTCAAAGAGATTTGCAAAAATGAAAAGGTCCAAGGTCTTCCAAAATTAAATTTCGAAAACCATGGTTTATGTGACACTTATCAAAAGGCAAAGCTTGTTAAAACAAGCTTCAAACCCAAAAGTGAAATCTCCACCACCAAACCCCTACAATTGTTTCACATGGATTTGTATGGGGATATTGGTACAATAAGTCTAAGTGGAAAACATTACACCTTTGTGGTGGTAGATGACTTCTCTAGGTACACTTGGGTAATGTTCTTAGCTAAAAAGAATGATGCATGCCAAGAATTTATAAAGCTTTGTAAAAGATTAGAAAATCAAAGAGAGGACACAATTAAGGAAATTAGAAGTGATAGAGGTGGTGAGTTTGATGGAGAATTTCAAGAATTTTGTGTATCCAAGGGGTATGGACACAATTTCTCAGCTCCAAGAACTCCTCAACAAAATAGTGTTGCGGAAAGGAAGAATAGAACACTTCAAGAAATGAGTAGAGCCATGCTAAACGAATTTGAGTTACCCAAATATTTTTGGGCCGAAGCGGTAAATACTGCTTGTCATGTGATCAATAGAGTTTATTTGAGACCATTTCTCAAAAAGACTCCTTATGAGCTTTGGAAAGGTAGAGTACCAAATATTGGTTATTTCAAGGTTTTTGGTTGTAAGTGCTTTATACTTAACACCAAAGATAACTTGGATAAACTCGACTTCAAAGCAGATGAAGGAATCTTTATGGGCTGTGCTCAAAATAGCAAGGCATTTAGAGTATATAATAAAAGAAGCATGAAAGTTGAAGAATCAATTCATGTCAAATTTAGTGAACTCAATGAGGACAAATCAAACATTAATGATGATGATGATGAAGAAATAATTGAAGTAAGCCATATAGAGAAATTTGAGAATCCAAAAGGTAATATTGTTATTGACCTTAGGATTGATCCACTTGAACCTAAGGTTGAAAATGAAGAAGTAGGAGGAGATACCTCAAATTTACCGGATTCATACAAGTATAGGAAAGATCACCCTAAAGAGTTGATATTAGGTGAAACTAGCCAAGGCATAATGACTAGGAGAAAATTCAATGAAAATGCCTTCATTTCACAAGTTGAGCCTAAAAACATAAAGGAGGCAATAAATGATGAAGATTGGGTATTGTCTATGCAAGAAGAATTAAATCAATTTGAAAGAAGTGATGTTTGGGAATTAGTTGCTAAACCTAGTGATCATCCCGTAATTGTTACTAAATGGGTATTTAGAAATAAAATGGATGATAAAGGAAACATCACTAGAAACAAAGCTAGGTTAGTAGCACAAGGTTATAGGCAAGAGGAAGGCATAGACTATGATGAAACGTTTGCCCCCGTAGCTAGGTTAGAAGCTATTAGGATGCTATTAGCATATGCATGCTATAAGGATTTCAAACTATATCAAATGGATGTGAAATCCGCATTCTTGAATGGAATAATTCAAAAAGAGGTCTATGTAGCTCAACCTCCGGGGTTTGAAAATCATGATTATCCAAATCATGTTTTTAAACTCAAAAAGGCCCTTTATGGAATTAAACAAGCTCCTAGGGCTTGGTATGATAGGTTAAGTAACTTCCTACTTGAGAACGAGTTTTCAAGAGGAAAATTCGACACTACTCTTTTTATTAAAGAACAAGGAAACCATCAATTGCTTGTTCAAATTTATGTGGATGATATTATATTTGGTGCTACTAACGATTCTCTTTGTGAGCATTTTGCAAAATTGATGGAAGGAAATTTGAAATGAGCATGATGGGTGAACTCAACTACTTCCTTGGTCTACAAATCAAGCAAACTCAAGATGGAGTGTACATATCTCAAACAAAGTACACAAATGATTTGCTCAAGAACTACAAATTCGAGAATGGAAGAAGTGTGAGCACTCCGATGAGCACAAGTACAAAGCTTGACAAAGATGAAAAAAGAAAGCCGGTTGAGGTAGCCAAATATAGGGGTATGATTGGTAGTTTACTTTATTTAACAGCTAGTAGACCGGATATTTTGCATGTTGTGTGCTTATGTGCTAGATTTCAAAGTATGCCTAAGGAATCACATTTAGTTGCTGTTAAACGTATCTTTAGGTATTTAAAAGGAACTTTGAATTTTGGATTGTTTTATCCCAAAAATGGATGTTTTGATTTAAGAGGGTATAATGACTCTGACTATTCCTGAACCGGACGCTCAACCAGCACCAAGTAGCTTGAGCACCAATGTTCCAGAACTTCAAGCTCAAGTTATTAGTCTTCAGCAGGAAGTCGGTGAGCTAAAGGGCAAAGTAACCGTGCACCAATCAAGATTTGCCAAGCTCAAGGCAAAAATGAAAGCGTGTATTCCTGGAATCACGTTTTCTTCAGATGAAGACTAGAGTGTTTTGTTTTAGCTTGCTTCTAGTTCTAGCTTAGTGTTTGTTGTTGGTTGTAAAACTTGAATGAGTCCTTGAATTTAATGAAGTATTGTTGCTTATTTTTTTGATGCTTTCAAAAAGGGGGAGAAAATGGGTGTTGTTGCTTAAGTGGCTTAGTGGCTCATTGGTTGCTTAAGTGGCTTAGTGGCTCATTGGTTGATTAAGTGGTTTATTTTGACTTATTTGTTGCTTATTGGCTTAATTGCTTAAATGGTTTATTGGCATGTTGCTTAAGTGGTTGGCATGGTTTGTTGTGCTATTTTCGGCTCTTTTACCACGTCAGTCCACCATTCAAGACTATTTGATTTGCTGGTGGCGTCAGGCCTCGCCTTCGACCATGATGGGCCACTTCCGGGCAGTGATTCCTGCGCTTGTGCTTTGGGTGATTTGGAAGGAGTATGTGTCCATCAGGTTTGGTGACAGTACCTTCTCCTATCGGCATCTCTTTGATAGTGTCCGTAGGCACATATATTCTTGGTGCGCATCGGTGCAAGGTCGTAAATTTGTGCAGCCATTTCCTCACTTAATTGCTCATGGGTTTTCTCCACACATAAAGGTTTCCCGGCACAGATTAATTCGGTGGAAATTGCCTCCTTCTGGTCGAATGAAATTAAATGTGGATGCTGCAGTTGGTCACAGCGTAGCAGCATCAGGTGCTGTGTTGCGTAATGATTCAGGCGCTTTAGTTATGGCAGTTTGTTTTGCACTGCCAAGTGTTCAACCAGTTCGAGCTGAACTAATGGCTTTGCTCTATTCTCTTCTTTTTTACGCCATGACATATGATGGTCTACATGTTGAAACTGATTGCCGAATGCTTCTGGCTATGATTGCTAATCCTTCTCAATATACTGGCTCTTGCTCGGTGGATATACAAAGGACTATTCATCTGCTATGCCTAAATGCATCTACTATAAGTTATTGTCTGCGTGAAGCAAACACAGCTGTTCATCAGTTAGCACGCTATGGTCTAGGCGCCGCAGGAGTCCGTACATACACATCCGCTTCTTCCCTGCCCTGCGAAGTGCGAGGAACCATGCTCTTGGATACCTCTCTTCCAAATTTCCGTCTATGAGTATCGAGATGATTTGGCGTCTACATTTGGGGGTTGCCTATGTCCAAATTTGGCATAGGCAGCCTTGTCAATGTACCTGGGAGCTAAACTGGACTGGTAGATATGGCAATGTCTGCTGGAGGTTGCCCGTGGTCGACTGGCTACGGGCAACACGGGTATGGCTTCGCTGCTTTTGTCATGTTTATTCTATGGCCTATCTTTTGAGACGTCATTACATATATTTTCTGCGATTTGCACGAGGTGTTGAATGCCGCCGACAAAGGATCCACTGCTCATATAGCTTGTTGTTGGCAACAATATTTATACTGCTTTCCTATCCAATCTACGTCATCATCGACGCACAACAGTCTGTCCGAACAAGACCGATTTCTGTTTACATCAACTTTGCATACTTGTACAAATTACCTTCTCAGCCATCCGCTCATATAAATATGTACGCTTTTTCCTTCGTCAAGGTTTTATCCATAAGGGTGGTTTTACTTGACAAGGTTTTAATGCGGCATATCGTATATGACTCGAGGTTGAGCATACTTATTTTCCTTCATTCACTTTTCACCTATATGACGCTTGCTTTTGGATTTGGATGTAATATGGTTTCCCTCCACCATAAGTGAGGAGTTTCAATAAAATTGCTTTACATAAAAAATATATATATATATTCATACTTTTTATAAAAAGGCACAATACATATATATTCCGACATACTACCGACACGTTATGTATATTACAAACGTACGTCAACATCACACCACTATACTTACCTCATATTTATGAGTACATTCAGGTCTTATATCATATGATATAAGTCATGGTGATGACAAACTTATTACGACACTTACAAGGTTATAAACGAAAATTGTCGTATCGGGTGACTACCGAAACTTTGCCAACGTGTCACGTACTTGTCATATAAAGATGGTCATCCCCTATACTTCAAAAATGGCCAAAACGTTTGTGGCTAACATGCTCAATTCAGCCATGAAATCATTCCATGTTGGCACACACAAATCACCCACAAATTAAGCTAAATTTGTGGAGATTCCAAATGCATCTTTTTAAGCACATGTGGGCGTCATTTTAAACATCCTTATGAGCTGAATATTTAATTTATTTTATGTATATTATGTGTGACATAATATATATAACATGTGCAAAAAGTTTGAATTTAATCAGAGAAAAATCGCGCAATCGACAAAAGTCGAAAATTCAGTTTTCTACGAACACAACACATGGAACATTTTTGGCATGACATATAACATGTATCTAGGCACTTTTTACATATTCAAGATAATGTTAAAGCGTACTAGAATATTCAAATTAGGGCTGAATGGAATATTCCATGTATGTGTAATTATTGTGTTATATTTGACAAAGTTTACAAAAGTGAAATTCAGCACATGTTGGAGACAAAGTGCACGCCATTCTCAGCCTTGGTGGAGCTTATGTGGATCTTAGTTGATATCTTCATTGGTGGAGAATATGCCACACAAAGTTAGTGACATAAAGGAAAGAGCTACACAAGGTAACAATTCAAACATTTGGCAAATTTAACACATGCTGAAAATTCAGCATGTGACAATGTATGGCTGGCCGATTTTTTGCCTAGAATGTGTGACTAATTGACATCCCAAATTGAAGGGATTAATTGTTAATTATTTGGCAACATTTTAAAATTTATTTAGCATATGTTTTTACATTTTAATCTCAGATTTTACAGCTACTAAATGGTGATAAGTTTCATCCAATCATAGAGTGCCAAGTAAGAAAAGCCAAGACATTCATCCAATCATGTTGTGCCAAGTAAGCAAGATAGTGTAATCTCTACACAAGGTAATCTTCTAAGGGCGTTAAAGAGACAAAGTCGGTGTAAAGTTTACAGTCATAAATTAAGTAGGACTTTTTGTATTTTCCTTTTCAAAGTAGGTTTTAGTCTATTTATGCTTAGAAGAGAGACATCAATAATAATATGTCATAAAATTTGCAACTCTTTACTTGTGTTTTTGATCTTTGATCAATGTTAGAATCCATATCAACGTCTTGAACAAATGTTGTAAGAGATTCGAATTTTTCAACATTGGAGACACGCCTCAAGGGTGAAATTTTTTTTCTTGGTCAGCCTCATGCTTCAATTTGACGGGTAACACTTGTTCCAAACCAAGTGGGACACGGCTCAAGGGTGGAGTAATTCCATTCTTGATAACCCTATCCTCTGAGGAGGATTGGATTAGTACAAAGGATAGGTCATTTCTTATGCGCCAGAAGCCGCAATAATTTGGTACCCTTGTTTTAATTCTCAATTTCTTTCATTCATAATATGTTTCATACACACTGCACATCACCCATCAAAATTTCTGCCGCGTACCTAAGTTTCACCCACACATCTTGAATTATCTTGCATCCAAATTATATTGTGCTAATTGGTTCCAATGATTCTTGAACATAAACTACTTGTTCATGTTAATTCTTGGAACCCTATGGTTGTACGCATCTAGTTGGAAATTAAGCAGCCCACACATCAAACCTTAACCTACGGCCAAGCATAATGTTGTAGTAGGTGTTGAAAGTGTGAAGTTGGGAGAAAGCACAATCCAGCAAGAAGTAGCATTGATTGAACAATCATCGTTGGATTAAATGATGAATTGAAGATCAGGATGGTGAGATGATGAGCTGACAATCGAGCGAAGACATTTGTTACCTGCCACGTGAAGGATACTGAAAATATCACAAAAGCAGCATGACGGAGAATGAAGGAGTAGTCGGAGAAGAAAAGGTGCATGCGGGAGGCAGTTTAAACATGTGAAAAGTCGATTATAACCTTGTATTTTCTTTTATATAAAGGCGGTTAGTAAGGGTAGAAAGGTCATTTTACATATTTTCTTTCCCTACTAATTCAAATGTATAAAAGCGGATGTTGGGTATGAATCAAACCTGGTGGATTGAATAACCAATTTGGTTCCATTTTCTCTATGAAAGTTCTCTCATTTTATCTCAATTTCTTCTTTGCATATTGAAAATTTGATGAGAACAATCAATTTTACATGGTATCAGAGCCACGATTGATTGTTAAGTAAACAACTCAGATTGTTCTTAACTTTTTGTGATTGCATAGAGTTGTGATCAATCGTATTTTGACAATACAATACAGTTCCTATGGCTTCCACTTCTGGTACTCAGAAGACTGGAGGATTGCATTCGTCAGAAAATCCTACCAGCAGTCCGTATTGTCTTCATCCTAACGATAGTCCCGCTATAATTCTAGCGCAACCTCCTTTGAATCCACACAACTTCCACTCATGGAGTAGGATGTTTTATATAGCATTGATTGTCAAGAACAAGATTGGCTTCATTGACGGATCCATTCAGCAACCACCGTTGAATGATCCATAGTACTAGCCTATAGGCAGGTAAATTCTATAATTCATTCATGGAGTATGAATCGCGTGTTACCTACTATTGCACAGAGTGTCTGTCAGACATGTATAGCACCACTAGAAGTAGGGAGGGTTGAATAGTGCGGAAAAATTAGTTTTTAAAAATTTTTAGTGACTAATTACTCACTTTTGAAAACAGAATCTGTTTTCAGATCCCGTTTTTGATTATCTGAATGACTAGGTTCTGACCTCCGAAACTTGTGAAATTTTGTGACAATGTACTCTCAGATGTATCTATATGTCATGAAAATTCAGTCTGTGAAAAACTTTCCCTTAGAATGTTTGTAATTAATGACAACTCTAAATGACCTGAAATTTTTACGAGATGTCCCTTAAGATCTCTACAGTTTTTCAAAATTGCGTTGGAACGTATATCAACCATGTTGATGTTCTCAACCTTTGCCAATCTGAAAATCAGAACTAGTCTCAGAACTATGAACGTCTAGATGACTTATACTTATCCAAATTTGATAAAACTTGTCTTAAATGAAACATAAGATCTTTATCTACGTGTCTGCAAAATTTGATAATTTTTGAAAATCGTTTGCTATTTTTTCAGTAACGTAGAAAACATTTCAAAAAGAGAAACTGAAAGTAAGAACACTAGGGTTTTTATACTGGTTCGGTCAATGTGACATACTCCAGTGTTTGAGGACACTTTCTTCAGTATTCACTAATTATCAGAAACACCTTAGAACAAGGGTAACTGGAGTTGTACACCAACTCCTTTAATGTCCGCCCCTTTTAAAAAAACAACAACAACAATCAACAAAAGCACCACCACCTCACTAATGAATGTTTGATCATACCTTGATCAACCTTCTACAAGAATGGAACGTTTATGGGTGGTATGTATGAAGCCTAAAAAGATTATGGAATGTATATTTGATAGGTTTAAGCTATGTGCAAGAAAAGAAGATAGGAGATGAAGAGAAATCTTGCTATGCACTTGATAGGATATAGAAAATGAGCCTTGAATCGTGTTTGATCTTCTTTCTCCTTTTTGTAATGTATGGCATGCCTCCCTTGGCTGAAATCCCTTTTGAAGAATGTCTTGAATGCCCTTGGAAGATATCTTGTATAGCATTGTGACATACCTTTGCTTACTTGGCGAAATGTGATTCGACAAGTGATGTGTCTTCGTCTTGTTGTCACTCTATGATAGTGTCTTCATTTATCCGCCTTGGCAAATAATATATGACATGGAAAACACCAAGAAAAATCTAAAAATAATTTGAATTTCAAATATCTTAATTTCCAATCAATCATAAGTGTGATAGCTCCACATTTTTGGAATGACTTGCACCTTGAAGACTTGACGAAATCGGCCAATGCACGTGTGCTGAAAATTTCATCACCTCTTTTAAATTTTGAAAGCTTATCTTGTGTGTCTTGATTTCCATCAATACTTGCATTCTTTTGTGGATCATTCTCCACCAATCAAAGTGCAAAATAATCTCCACATAGGCTCCAACTCGGCTCAAATCAGCCGCCTACTCAGCATGCATGTGCCGAAAATCAATTTTTGAATTTTGAACTTCATAAACATGGTATATTTTGATCACCATTTAACTTTGTTTTCTAGAATACTCCAAAATATTTCTTGGATGTGCAAGACATGTCTAAATACATGTCACAATATGCAGAAAACGTTCCCTTAAGGATGATGTAGGAACTTGAATTTTCGACTTCCGTCGATCGTGCTATTTTTCTCCAATTTATCACAAACCCCTTAGACATGTAAAATGTGTTATACACCATATAATATACATAATATAATGCATAATCTCAGCTCCAAAAGGTGTAACAAATTTTGACCATGTGGTGTAGTAATTTGAATTTGAATTTTTCAAGAAATCAAGGCAAATGATAGATAATTGATATATGTAATTATGATGACTTTGGTGTTGTATTTGCCATGTGGTGCAACAAAATGTTTATGTTTTTGGAGTGTATTTGGCTGGACATCTTTGTATGGTAAGTATATGACGTATCGGTGACAGTTCGGTAGTCATTTGATGTGGCGATTTTCGGTTTATGAACTTTTGATGTGTTGGTATATTTTAGGAAGTTTGATGACATGGAATATATGATTTGGAATATCTTGGATGTGTATATACTCAAAAAGGTGATCTGTATATGGTTGCTTGATGTTAACGTACGTTGATGACATGTCAAAGAAAATACTAGGAAAGAAAAATATAGATTGTCGTACTTCTTATAATATATATATATATATATATATATATATATATATATATATATATATATATATATATATATATATATATATGCCGTGTGTGTGTGTATATGTACTTTTCATTTGAGGTTTGTTGACGAATAGACATTTTCAAGTATATCTCCTTACACACTTCATTTAATAAACTAGTTTAGTTCATCTCCTTAAGCACTTCACTAAATGAACTAGTTTAGTTCATTTAACTTGGAATCTGAAATAGTATAAACAGAAAAAATGTTAACCATATGATTTAAGCCTTAACGCTTCGTGCACGTTAATCCAACAATGATATATATATATATATATATATATATATATATATAACATATAAATCATATTTATCATCTACGCATGTCATGTAACACTTAAATCATGCATTTCGAAATCACATATCATTTAAACCATGTATTTTGAAATCGTTCAAACCCTAGTTTCTCAACAGTGTCGTTTGGTATGATAGTGCACTGGAGGTTTGGAATGATTTAAAACGTAGATATGGTACAGGAGAGGCTTTTAGTTTGTCATATTTATTTGAGAATTTTTATGGAGTGAAGCAAGAGAATGTTTCTGCGAATGACTATTTCACTAAAGTGAAGGTGTTGTGGGAGGAGATGATGGCATTAAGGCCTATTCCAATGTGTACGTGTCATGGCTGTAGGTGTGATGTAGGAATCAAGATGCATGAATTTGTTGAAACTGAATATGTTGTAAAGTTCCTAAAAGGGTTGAAAGAGGAGTATGATCCTGTTAAGTCACAAGTATTTGCAATAACTCTTTTACCTAAGATTGAGGTTGTATTTGCAATGGCTTTGAAATATGAGAGGAAGTTGAATGGTTTGAGCATTCAAGGCTCTTTCAGTAACAGTTCAACAGCGCTTGCGACAGAGAGTCTTGATAGTGTGAATTTGTCTACCAATGTTAATACATATGTTGGCAGTGATGGAAACAGTGGTTATCAAAAGGGGAGTGGAAGATTTTTTCCTGATGGTTCTAAGAGACCCTTGTGTACACATTGCGAAATAATTGGGCATGTTGAACAGAGGTGCTATAAGAAACATGGATATCTCCCATGTTTCAAGCCCAAGAGTCAAGTGAATCTAACTGAAGTGGTAGGTGGAGATTATGGTTCTGCATAGATGGATCAAGGGAGTAGGGCATACCAAGCGCCTTTGCTTACACCATAGCAAACTCAAAGGCTCATGACCATGTTAAACATGAATGATGGAGGTCTTTTTCCTTAGCTCATGGAAAGCATGCTGGAAGACAAGGGGCAGTTATGTCTGCTTTCCTATATAATGATCAAGGTAAATGTCACTCTAATAATCTGAAATATGGATTACAGATTCAGGTGCCACTGATCATATAGCTTGTAACCTCAGTCTATTTCATTCTTAAAAGCCAATTGAATTTGTGCCCATTAAGTTGCCCAATAATATGTCAGCCTTAGCAACACACATTGGATCAGTTGTTATAACTCCTTCTTGATTATTCACAATGTGGTGTATGTTCCTTCGTTTGCTTATAACCTTCTTCACTCAACAAACTTCTCTCTATCCCTTCCTTGCTTATACAGTTCTTTGGAAATCGTTATGTTATTCTGGAACGTATATCCCTGAAGACAATTGGTTTAGCTGAACAACACAGAGGATTGCACTACCTTCATGGAATTTCTAAACTGTCAGCTAGCTCTTCTTACTGATTGTCAGCCACTGTCCAAGTTTCAGATCCTTTTATGTTGTGGCATTATAGATTACATCATGCCCTAATGCCTAGAATAAAAGAAGTGCAAAACCTTGATAATTCTTTGTCTGCTCATGAAAGCACATATAAATGTACCATATGTCCTCTAGCCAAGATGAAAATAAAACCTTTTTCTGTATCTGAATCTATTTCTAAATCTTCTTTTGATATTTTGCACATTGATATTTGGGGCCCTTATAAGCACCCTACTGTGTATGGACAACGTTACTTTCTCACAATTGTTGATGATCATACAAGATTTACATGGATATATTTGCTCAAATAGAAGTCACAAACCAGACATATTATTGAATGTTTTTATCAGTATGTCTTCATTCAGTTTGATAAGAGCATTAAGTGCGTAAGGACTGATAATGGTCAGGAGTTTAAGATGGACCATTTCTTTATAGCAAAAGGCATGATACACCAAACCTGTTGTGTCAACACTCCACAAAAAAATGGAGTTGTTGAACGCAAACATCAGCATATACTTAGTACAGCTAGAGCGCTTAAAATTCAGGCCAGCATACCTATTGGTTATTGGGGATTTTGTGCTCAATATGCAGTACACATCATCAACATTTTGCCTACACCGTTACTGAAACAACAAACACCCTATCAATGCCTTTTTAAGACTGCACCCTCATATCAAGGTCTAAAGTTTTTGGTTGCCTGTGATTTTCCAGCAACACTTTCCCATAGAAGACTAAGTTTGAACCAAGAGCTATTCCATGTGTTTATCTTGGGTTACCCTATCATACTAAGGGGTATCTATTATTGAATATTGCCACAAAGACAATTTTTATTTCTAGGTATGTTCAGTTTCATGAATATACTTTTCCATTTCCTGCTGATTTCTCCTCAAATCTGGCATGTCCAATCACACCTAGCAGTTTGCCACATGATATTACAAGGTTGCTTGTCGAAATTCCAGAGCCTTTGCACTCTTCAGCAGAACTTCCATTTCCATAGATACCCTCCTTATCATCTCCTAGCACTTCTATCCACCATCAGATTCCTAAAACTTCTGACAGAACTTCAGATGATTCCAATACATTTCACACTACCACACCTCAGCTTGATCCTCACTCGTGTACTGGCCTTGAAGTCCATCTACCTTTAGCACTGCCTTAAAATGAAACCTCTAGGACTACAAGAGCCAACCAACCTCCTAGCTATCTTAAAGACTACTATTGTTGTCTTCTGTTTAAATTCTCTTCTGACACTTCCTTACCTTCCATTCTGTACCTTGCACTCCTTACCCTATTGAGGATTACATGCCTTTTGATTCACTAACACCTAAATACAAAGCATATGATCTTAATATTAGTGTGCCACAAGAGCCAACATCTTATCATGAAGCAACCAAATTTGTTCATTGGCAAAAAGCAATGTAGATGGAGTTAGCTGCAGTTGAAGCCAACGATACCTGGAATTTTAGTTCCTCTTCCTGCTGGCAAGAAACCTATTGGCTACAAATGTGTTTACAAGGTGAAATACAAACCTAATGGAAGCATAGAAAGGTACAAGGCCAGACTTATGGCCAAAGGCTTCACGTAACAGCTAGGTATTGATTAACAGACACTTTTTCTCCTTTTGCCAATTTAACCACTCTCAGATTACCTTTGGCTATATCTTCCTTGAAGCAATGGCATGTACATCACCTGGATGTGAATAATGCCTTCCTACATGGTGACCTTAGCCAAGAAATCTATATGACCTTGCCTGAGGGAGTTGATGCCCTTGACAACTGTTGGGTGCAGCAATTGTCTCGTGGCGTAGGCCGGTGGGCGTAGGCTGTGTAGGCCAAGTCACAGTCGAATGCCGTGGGCGCTTGTGTGCTGAATGCACTATAAGGCTAGGGTATGCGCATCTCCTGTCACCAATTGATTTTGGGAGAGATGGTAGCGCCTGAGGTCCTACAAGTGGTATCAGAGCGAGGTCACAGGTTCGATTCCCAGCAGGAGCAATTACTGAGGGGGAGATTGTTGGGTGCAGCAATTGTCTCGTGGCGTAGGCCGGTGGGCGTAGGCTGTGTAGGCCAAGTCACAGTCGAATGCCGTGGGCGCTTGTGTGCTGAATGCACTATAAGGCTAGGGTATGCGCATCTCCTGTCACCAATTGGTTTTGGGAGAGATGGTAGCGCCTGAGGTCCTACAACAACAACACTGCAAACTACATAAGTCCCTTTATTATTTGAAACAAGCCAGTAGATAATGGAACCTAAAATTGACCAAGTGTCTTACTAGTCAGGGTTATTCACAGTCCAAAAATGATTACACTATGTTCATCAGACATACATGCACTACATTTTTGGTCGTTTTAGTTTATGTAGATGATATAATTGTTTCTAGCATTTCCCTGTTGTAAATTACAATGCTTAAGGAGGTATTGCATCAAGCATTCAAAATTAAAGATTTAGGTCCTCTTAAATATTTTCTTGGCATTGAGGTGGCTAGGTCACAGGGGGGAACATGATTTCTCAAAGGAAGTATGCATTGGAACTGATAGAGAAAACAGATTTCTTGGGGTCAAAACCTGCAAAAAGTCCTATGGAGAAGAATTCTAAGTTAGCTCATGATGATTCACGACTTATAGTGGATGTTTCAGAGTACATAAGGCTTATAGGTAAGTTGTTATATCTTACCATCACAAGACCAGATATCTCATTCATAGTCCAGCAGTTAAGTCAGTTTTTGGACAAGCCTATAGAGTTACACCTGAAGATAGCACACAGATTATTGAGGTACCTAAAAAGAACAGCAGGCCAAGGCATTTTTTATCCTAGCAATGGCAAGATGAAGTTAGAAGCATTTGCTGATTCTGATTGGGGAGGATGTATTGAGATAAGGAAATCTGTTACAAGGTATTGCATGTTCTTGGGCAATTCATGATATCCTGGAAGGCTAAGAAAAAAAGCACGAAGTCCAAATCCTCGTCTAAAGCAGAATACAGAGCCTTGGCAATAGCAACACATGAAGTACACTGGCTTCTATACTTATTGAATGATTTGTATATAAAGCAGTCGAGGCCAGTTGAATTGTTTTATGATAATAAGAGTGACATCTATATTGTGGAGAATCCCGTGTTTCATGAGAGAACAAAATACATTGAAATTGATTGTCACATTGTGAGAGAAAAATACCAGTAGGGAGTGATCTATCCTTTGCCCATTAAGTCTGAGTTTCAGCCGGTTGATGTCTTTACAAAAGCATTAGATTCCACGACATTGCGAAACCTGGCAACTTGTATAGGGGTATGCAATATCTTTGGTAAGTTAAGTTCAAGAGGGGGTGTTGCAGAAGGTGCTGAAAGTGTGAAGTTAGGAGAAAGCACAATACGACAATACGTAGCATTGATTTAGCGGTCAGGATGGTGAGATGATGAGCTGGCAATCCAAGTGAAGGCGTCTGTTAGCGGCCATGTGAAAGATCCCGAAAATATCGTAGAAGCAGCACGATGGAGAAGGAAGGAGTAGTCAGAGAAGAAGAATGTGCAGGTGGGAGGCGGTTTAAACACGTGAAAAGTCAATTATACCCTTGTATTTTGTTTTATATAAAGGCGGTTAGTAAGGGTAGAAATGTTATTTTACATATTTTCTTTCCATCCTGATTCAAATGTACAAAAGCGGGTCTTGGGTATGAATCAAACCCGGTGGATTGAATAACCAATTTTGTTCTATTTTCTCTATGAAAATTCTCTCTTTTATCTCAATTTCTTCTTTGCATATTGAAAATTTTATTAGAACAATAAATTTTACATATAAAGCTATCACCTTTGCATTTTCTTGAACGCTAATTACAAAATCTTTGTGTCTTTTTACTGTTTGTTGGAACTTAGGACTTGTATCTAGAGAACATATAGTCAGACACACACATAAATACTTTGCTACATGTTTAAAAAGTTTCCATGTATTGACTCGAAATCTTGTTTCTTGAAGCTCTTAGTTGGGTTGGTTACATTTATATTGAATAATTGCATTCTTGGTGGAATAATTTGCATTAATAAAATTTCTATATTCTCTAGCCGAAATTCCCACAGCAAAAGAACCAAACTTTCATATCAAGAACAAGCTTACACAGCTAGCAACAAAAAGAAAACCTAATTCGAACAACACCTACTTTTTATTTCCATATACCCCAAACATAAATAACCTATACATCCCAAAGGACCTAGATTACACTCTCTAAAAGTTCACACAAATCGTCCCAAACAATCCCTAAACCAAAGGCAAGAGCTAAATACACTCGGCTACACAAACTTCACATTTCGAGTACAAGTTGTGCAACTTGTGCAATAAAATATTTTGAAAGTTTGCAAGGAAAATTTCTTCAAGAAACATCAAGAAATATCATTTATATTCTATTCTTGAAGCAATAAAAGCAAGAAAAACAAGTTCGGATAAACTTCTTGAAAATCAAAAGCAAAAGGAACAAAAAGAATGAAAATTCAAGAACTTTGAGTATACATATCGGGATTGAGTCATTCAAAAAGCATTTTGATCTTTGGCTTCTGTACTGTTGAGCAGCACAAAAAAAGATGGAAGAGAGAATTCAGGAATAGTCTATTTTGGCTCAAAACAGAAACTGCTACATAAAGCCCTAAAACGGCCAAATTTCAAAATTTGCCCTAAGCTGACCTTTGACCTATTTGTATGTTTTTGAGCATATTGGATCATTAGGATTTCATTGTGTGATTGCATACTAGACCAAATTTGAGCAAGGATTGCCCGGAGCAATCCTTTTGTGATTCTTTGGTCCAACCATTTTACATCACTTTTGGTTTTTTATTTCTTAGATTCTTAGTTTGTCCTATTTATATTGAGTCTCATTGAATCATAAACTGCTTTGAGCTCTTATTGCCGTGTGTTTTCCCCTCCCCTGACGTTATACGAGCTAAAATTGAAGACCGCAACTTGGTTTGCTCAACTTGATGTTGATTCACAGCTTAGTATGTTGAGAGAGAAACACAAGTACAGTGGAAAAGAGCTTGAGTGATTGTGAGAATCAAAAAGGGGAGGCAAAATCCATTTGAGTAAATCTAAACATGAGAGTAGAAAGGCACTATAAATTGTTTTTGTTTACACCAACGCAATCACATCTCTTTCGTTTTTGTATTAATTTTTCCTTTCCTTTTGTTGTTTTTCGTGTTTCAGTTTTTTATAGTTGGGTTGACATGGATGATAAAATGGTTAATACCATTTAGGGAGTGAAGTGCTCCCAGCATGACTTTGAAGAGCTACTATAGCGTATGCATCACTTTGGCCTACCTAATGACATAGACTCTAAAGTGCATGAAACCATTGTTGAAAGTTTGCATGAGAACGTGCTCGCAACTGAATGTCTAATGGCAAAAGAATCTGTAGATGAATTGCATGGAAATGATTTTGAAAATGAAGCTGAAATTGTGAGTGAAATTGCATGTGCTTAATTTTGGCAGAAGAATTATTTATTATCACATGTTGTGTTGCCATATTCTTTGCATAGAAACATCTTTTTGCATGTTTTAATTCATCCAACACATATTAAGAAAAGGTAATACGAGTTAATAGAGAGCTTGAAAGTAAAGGAAAGTATATTCTTTAAGTTTGAGTTTCTTTCATCCTACTTTACTTGTTTTCTGTGATACTGATACTTGATCCAGTTGGGGATAAAAGTAAACTAGTCATGTTTGTATACTTTAGTCGTATATTTGTTTTTCGTTACAAGCAAATTGTTAGCTGAATTCCTTTTTTCTAGTGCGAAATTTGGTTTGAGGTCAAATCTTTTTGAGCTGAAAGAGAATGAATGTAGGACCTGTAAAGCACCACCAGAAGGGGGATGGGTTGAATAGTAGGTACGGAAAATTTGGTTTTTTAAAATATTTTGACCCAAAAACCTAACTTCTGAAAACAGTTTTTCAGATCCTGATTTGAAATGTTTGAAAGACCTGGTTACAGGCCTTCAAAAATTCTGAAATTTGGAGAGATTCTACTCTCAGATGTTATGAGTATCTCCTAAAAATTTCAGATTAAAATTCAACTCCTAACCATTTGACAGTACGTTTGTGATCAGATTGCACAAATCTACAAGAATTGTACTCCGACTTGAAAACTTTATTCTGATTAATTCGTAACTCCAAATGGTTTAAACATTTAATGACAAACCCCTTACGATATGTATTTAAACAGGTTGAAACAGTTTTAAAAAATTCCTTTGGGAAGTAGGTCAAAAATACGTTGATGTTCTCAACCTTTGCAAGTCTGAAAATCAGATTGCACTAGTCTCAGAACTATTAACGTTTGATTGACTTATACTTGTCCAAATGGGCTGAAACTTGTGCCAAATGAAACATAAGAGGTGTGGCTATGTTTATGCAAAGTTTCGTAATTTTTGAAAGTCGTTTACTATTTTTATGATTGCAACAAAATCAACACAGAAACTTAAAACTGAAAGTAAAGTGCTGAAAGTAAAGACACAGGATTTTATACTGGTTCGGTTAAATCAACCTACTCCAGTCTTCGAGGACACCTTCCTCGATTATCACTAAACATAAAATAACACCTTACCACAAGGTTTGATGGAGTTACACACCAACTCTACCCTTTTACAAACGATACAAATAATTACACTGATCACGAACACCACCACCAAACGGATGAAGGTTTGATCACACCTTGATCAAACTTTTACAACAATGAGACGTGTATGGTGGTATAAACAAAGCCCATTCAATATGTTAAATATAAGAACAATAGGCTTGAGAGAAGAAGAAGAAAGAAATGTAGAAGAGGAGAGTAGAGAGTCTTTTGCACTAGAGAGATGATGAGAGTTGTCTTGTCTTTATTTGCTATCTTCTCTTCTTTTTATTCATGAGTGGCTACCCCCTAGGGCTTTTCTTCCATCTTGAGAAGTCTCTTTAACGCCCTTAGAAGATTACCTTGTGTAGAGATTACACCATCTTGCTTACTTGGCACAACATGATTGGATGAATGTCTTGGCTTTTCTTACTTGGCACTCTATGATTGGATGAAACTTATCACCATTTAGTAGCTGTAAAATCTGAGATTAAAATGTAAAAACATGTGCTAAATAAATTTTAAAATGTTGCCAAATAATTAACAATTAATCCCTTCAATTTGGGATGTCAATTAGTCACACATTCTAGGCAAAAAATCGGCCAGCCATACATTGTCACATGCTGAATTTTCAGCATGTGTTAAATTTGCCAAATGTTTGAATTGTTACCTTGTGTAGCTCTTTCCTTTATGTCACTAACTTTGTGTGGCATATTCTCCACCAATGAAGATATCAACTAAGATCCACATAAGCTCCACCAAGGCTGAGAATGGCGTGCACTTTGTCTCCAACATGTGCTGAATTTCACTTTTGTAAACTTTGTCAAATATAACACAATAATTACACATATATGGAATATTCCATTCAGCCCTAATTTGAATATTCTAGTACGCTTTAACATTATCTTGAATATGTAAAAAGTGCCTAGATACATGTTATATGTAATGCCAAAAATGTTCCATGTGTTGTGTTCGTAGAAAACTGAATTTTCGACTTTTGTCGATTGCGCGATTTTTCTCTGATTAAATTCAAACTTTTTGCACATGTTATATATATTATGTCACACATAATATACATAAAATAAATTAAATATTCAGCTCATAAGGATGTTTAAAATGACGCCCACATGTGCTTAAAAAGATGCATTTGGAATCTCCACAAATTTAGCTTAATTTGTGGGTGATTTGTGTGTGCCAACATGGAATGATTTCATGGCTGAATTGAGCATGTTAGCCACAAAAGTTTTGGCCATTTTTGAAGTATAGGGAATGACCATCTTTATATGACAAGTACGTGACACGTTGGCAAAGTTTCGGTAGTCACTTGATACGACAATTTTCGGTTTATAACCTTGTAAGTGTCGTAATAAGTTTGTCATCACCATGACTTATATCATATGATATAAGACCTGAATGTACTCATAAATATGAGGTAAGTATAGTGGTGTGATGTTGACGTACGTTTGTAATATACATAACGTGTCGGTAGTATGTCGGAATATATATGTATTGTGCCTTTTTATGAAAAGTATGAATATATATATATATTTTATGTAAAGCAATTTTATTGAAACTCCTCACTTATGGTGGAGGGAAACCATATTACATCCAAATCCAAAAGCAAGCGTCATATAGGTGAAAAGTGAATGAAGGAAAATAAGTATGCTCAACCTCGAGTCATATACGATTTGCCGCATTAAAACCTTGTCAAGTAAAACCACCCTTATGGATAAAACCTTGACGAAGGAAAAAGCGTGCATATTTATATGAGCGGATGGCTGAGAAGGTAATTTGTACAAGTATGCAAAGTTGATGTAAACAGAAATCGGTCTTGTTCAGACAGACTGTTGTGTGTCGATGATGACGTAGATTGGATAGGAAAGCAGTATAAATATTGTTGCCAACAACAAGCTATATGAGCAGTGGATCCTTTGTCGGCGTCATTCAACACCTCGTGCCAATCGCAGAAAATATATGTAATGACGTCTCAAAAGATAGGCCATAGAATAAACATGACAAAAGCAGCGAAGCCATACCCGTGTTGCCCGTAGCCAGTCGACCACGGGCAACCTCCAGCAGACATTGCCATATCTACCAGTCCAGTTTAGCTCCCAGGTACATTGACAAGGCTGCCTATGCCAAATTTGGACATAGGCAACCCCCAAATGTAGACGCCAAATCATCTCGATACTCATAGACGGAAATTTGGAAGAGAGGTATCCAAGAGCATGGTTCCTCGCACTTCGCAGGGCAGGGAAGAAGCGGATGTGTATGTACGGACTCCTGCGGCGCCTAGACCATAGCGTGCTAACTGATGAACAGCTGTGTTTGCTTCACGCAGACAATAACTTATAGTAGATGCATTTAGGCATAGCAGATGAATAGTCCTTTGTATATCCACCGAGCAAGAGCCAGTATATTGAGAAGGATTAGCAATCATAGCCAGAAGCATTCGGCAATCAGTTTCAACATGTAGACCATCATATGTCATGGCGTAAAAAATAAGAGAATAGAGCAAAGCCATTAGTTCAGCTCGAACTGGTTGAACACTTGGCAGTGCAAAACAAACTGCCATAACTAAAGCGCCTGAATCATTACGCAACACAGCACCCGATGCTGCTACGCTGTGACCAACTGCAGCATCCACATTTAATTTCATTCGACCAGAAGGAGGCAATTTCCACCGAATTAATCTGTGCCGGGAAACCTTTATGTGTGGCAAAAACCCATGAGCAATTAAGTGAGGAAATGGCTGCACAAATTTACGACCTTGCACCGATGCGCACCAAGAATATATGTGCCTACGGACACTATCAAAGAGATGCCGATAGGAGAAGGTACTGTCACCAAACCTGATGGACGCATACTCCTTCCAAATCACCCAAAGCACAAGCGCAGGAATCACTGCCCGGAAGTGGCCCATCATGGTCGAAGGCGAGGCCTGACGCCACCAGCAAATCAAATAGTCTTGAATGGTGGACTGACGTGGTAAAAGAGCCGAAAATAGCACAACAAACCATGCCAACCACTTAAGCAACATGCCAATAAACCATTTAAGCAATTAAGCCAATAAGCAACAAATAAGTCAAAATAAACCACTTAATCAACCAATGAGTCACTAAGCCACTTAAGCAACCAATGAGCCACTAAGCCACTTAAGCAACAACACCCATTTTCTCCCCCTTTTTGAAAGCATCAAAAAAATAAGCAACAATACTTCATTAAATTCAAGGACTCATTCAAGTTTTACAACCAACAACAAACACTAAGCTAGAACTAGAAGCAAGCTAAAACAAAACACTCTAGTCTTCATCTGAAGAAAACGTGATTCCAGGAATACACGCTTTCATTTTTGCCTTGAGCTTGGCAAATCTTGATTGGTGCACGGTTACTTTGCCCTTTAGCTCACCGACTTCCTGCTGAAGACTAATAACTTGAGCTTGAAGTTCTGGAACATTGGTGCTCAAGCTACTTGGTGCTGGTTGAGCGTCCGGTTCAGGAATAGGTGCCTCATCCGGAAAGTCTTCCTCTTCTTCCCTTGCCTCCTCCTCCTGTTCTCTTCTCATCGCTTCTTTTCTAGACTTTAGTATTTGTTGGATATTGACTTTATCGTAGAAGTCTTTGTGCGTAATACTGTCAATAGCCGTGTCATCAACCTGAATAACCGACTTCACAAGCATCTGATAAATAAGGTTACTATAGGGTAGGGCCTTATTTTGTTTGGTTGCTGCTTCGACAACATTTGTCATGAAAAGCTCCCCAAAGTTAACTTTCTCCCGGTTATCTATTCGGTATGCTATGTAGAAGTCAAGGTTACTTGGCAGTTTTGCGGATTTACCATTGATACAGAATGTAACAATGGCCAGAAGAGTGCGGTAGACTAAAGGCATATCATTTGTGTTTTTACTAGGATGGAAGCCTAGGAAAGTCTTAACTTCATCTTCAGATACTTTCCATTTGGCTGCATCCCATTTCCACGCATCAAACTCAAAATACCCTTCGTTGGGTACACCAATCAGGTCACAAATTTTTTCAAATTTCCATTTGATATGGTTTCCATCAATAACAGAGTGTAGAGCTAAGGGAAGGTTATTTATGTATTCAACCCACAAATTTGCATAAAATAGTCGAGTATACCTAGTGGACATTTTTGACATCTCATTCTCATTCCATATACTCCTACATTCTTGAACATCTAACCATTCAATGATTGGTCTTAGTTTATTATTGCTTAGAATATCATTTATTCTAAGCAAATTGAGTGGGACGGTTGCTCTTTCATCATCATCCCATTTATCATATAAAATCTGAGAATGTCTAGTTATATACCTTATTTGCCCCGGGGGCAAGGGTTCCGTCAACGCCTCCTTGGCATCTTTTGCTTTAATCCAAGGGAAGTTTGATAGGGTGAGCTCACTTCTAATCCCAGCAAGTACTCGCCCTTGACTCATGTCCATTGATTGTTTCATCCTAGGTTGAGAAGATTGTCCTTGAGAGGAGCTTGAACCTTCTTCTCCACCCCTAGAGGATCTTAGCCTTTTTGTGGTATTTTTGCTCCTTGAAGACATTTTGAGAGGAATTTGGATTTGAAATTTAGGGATTTCTAGAGAGGAATGAACGAAGAAGATGAAAATCAAGTGTAAAGATGAAGAAGTTTTGTTTTGGAGATGAAATTGAAGAGATGAATGGCTTGGGAAGGAAAGGGGCGGCGTGTTTGTAGGGTTTTAGCCGATGAAATGTTGGAAAGTGAAGAGGAATTCGCGTTTTGCAGAGTATTTATACCTGCTGAAATTCGTTTATGTCGATCGATCGACGTCTAAGTTCGACGTACGTCGATCGATCGATGTCAGAGATCGACGTACGTCGATCTCTTGTTTTGATACGTCGATCGATCGACGTGTCCCTGATTTTGAAATTTTCAATTTTCATCCCTTTAACTGATGTTTATCATTCCCAGTCTCATTCTAATTGATTCGAATGTCTCAGTGGGGAGAGATTTGGTAAAGATGTCCGCCAGTTGGTCATTTGTTGGAACAAACTCAATGCATACCAATCCTTTTTGAATACAATCTCTTATGAAGTGATGTCTCACTTCAATGTGTTTTGTTCTACTATGATGAACCGGGTTTTGTGCTATACTTATGGCTGAGGTATTGTCACATAGGATGGGAACTTTATCAAACTTAACATTGTAATCATTCAATGTGTTTGTCATCCAAAGTAGTTGTGCACAAAATGAAGCGGCCGATATATATTCGGATTCCGCCGTTGATAGTGACACACTATTTTATTTCTTAGAGAACCAAGAAACCAAGCAATCTCCAAGGAATTGACACGTCCCGGAGGTGCTTTTCCTATCAACAAGATTTCCGGCATAGTCAGAGTCACTATACCCTCTTAAATCAAAACATCCATTTTTGGGATAAAACAATCAAAAATTCAAAGTTCCTTTTAAATACCTAAAGATACGTTTAACAGCAACTAAATGTGATTCCTTAGGCATACTTTGAAATCTAGCACATAAGCACACAACATGCAAAATATCCGGTCTACTAGCTGTTAAATAAAGTAAACTACCAATCATACCCCTATATTTGGCTACCTCAACCGGCTTTCTTTTTTCGTCTTTGTCAAGCTTTGTACTTGTGCTCATCGGAGTGCTCACACTTCTTCCATTCTCGAATTTGTACTTCTTGAGCAAATCATTTGTGTACTTTGTTTGAGATATGTACACTCCATCTTGAGTTTGCTTGATTTGTAGACCAAGGAAGTAGTTGAGTTCACCCATCATGCTCATTTCAAATTTCCTTCCATCAATTTTGCAAAATGCTCACAAAGAGAATCGTTAGTAGCACCAAATATAATATCATCCACATAAATTTGAACAAGCAATTGATGGTTTCCTTGTTCTTTAATAAAAAGAGTAGTGTCGAATTTTCCTCTTGAAAACTCGTTCTCAAGTAGGAAGTTACTTAACCTATCATACGAAGCCCTAGGAGCTTGTTTAAGTCCATAAAGGGCCTTTTTGAGTTTAAAAACATGATTTGGATAATCATGATTTTCAAACCCCGGAGGTTGAGCTACATAGACCTCTTCTTGAATTATTCCATTCAAGAATGCGGATTTCACATCCATTTGATATAGTTTGAAATCATTATAGCATGCATATGCTAATAGCATCCTAATAGCTTCTAACCTAGCTACGGGGGCAAATGTTTCATCATAGTCTATGCCTTCCTCTTGCCTATAACCTTGTGCTACTAACCTAGCTTTGTTTCTAGTAATGTTTCCTTTATCATCCATTTTATTTCTAAATACCCATTTAGTAACAATTACGGGATGATCACTAGGTTTAGCAACTAATTCCCAAACATCACTTCTTTCAAATTGATTTAATTCTTCTTGCATAGCCAATACCCAATCTTCATCATTTATTGCCTCCTTTATGTTTTTAGGCTCAACTTGTGAAATGAAGGCATTTTCAT
Organism: Eustoma russellianum; assembly: GCA_036186865.1. Taxonomy (NCBI): domain Eukaryota; kingdom Viridiplantae; phylum Streptophyta; class Magnoliopsida; order Gentianales; family Gentianaceae; genus Eustoma; species Eustoma russellianum. The sequence goes on from AP025068.1 coordinate 11,465,434, forward strand.
TGAATTTTCTCCTAGTCATTATGCCTTGGCTAGTTTCACCTAATATCAACTCTTTAGGGTGATCTTTCCTATACTTGTATGAATCCGGTAAATTTGAGGTATCTCCTCCTACTTCTTCATTTTCAACCTTAGGTTCAAGTGGATCAATCCTAAGGTCAATAACAATATTACCTTTTGGATTCTCAAATTTCTCTATATGGCTTACTTCAATTATTTCTTCATCATCATCATCATTAATGTTTGATTTGTCCTCATTGAGTTCACTAAATTTGACATGAATTGATTCTTCAACTTTCATGCTTCTTTTATTATATACTCTAAATGCCTTGCTATTTTGAGCACAGCCCATAAAGATTCCTTCATCCGCTTTGAAGTCGAGTTTATCCAAGTTATCTTTGGTGTTAAGTATAAAGCACTTACAACCAAAAACCTTGAAATAACCAATATTTGGTACTCTACCTTTCCAAAGCTCATAAGGAGTCTTTTTGAGAAATGGTCTCAAATAAACTCTATTGATCACATGACAAGCGGTATTTACCGCTTCGGCCCAAAAATATTTGGGTAACTCAAATTCGTTTAGCATGCCTCTACTCATTTCTTGAAGTGTTCTATTCTTCCTTTCCGCAACACCATTTTGTTGAGGAGTTCTTGGAGCTGAGAAATTGTGTCCATACCCCTTGGATACACAAAATTCTTGAAATTCTCCATCAAACTCACCACCTCTATCACTTCTAATTTCCTTAATTGTGTCCTCTCTTTGATTTTCTAATCTTTTACAAAGCTTTATAAATTCTTGGCATGCATCATTCTTTTTAGCTAAGAACATTACCCAAGTGTACCTAGAGAAGTCATCTACCACCACAAAGGTGTAATGTTTTCCACTTAGACTTACTGTACCAATATCCCCATACAAATCCATGTGAAACAATTGTAGGGGTTTAGTGGCGAAGATTTCACTTTTGGGTTTGAAGCTTGTTTTAACAAGCTTTGCCTTTTGATAAGTGTCACATAAACCATGGTTTTCGAAATTTAATTTTGAAAGACCTTGGACCTTTTCATTTTTGCAAATCTCTTTGAAGTTTTTAAAGCTAATATGTCCAAGTCGTCTGTGCCATAGTTGAGTCAAATCATTTTTGGCAACTAGGCAAGAAACATTTTGTGATATCAAATCATGTGTGCTAAATTTGTAAACATCATTTTTACGAATAGCTTCAAAAACGATCTTATCGTTCTTTTTCACAACACATTTTCTTTTCACAAACTCTATTTGAAAATTAGCATCACATAGTTGGCTAACACTTATCAAATTATACTTAAGCCCTTCTACATATAGTACATTATTAATAGTAAAGGAAGAATTACCAATTTCTCCATGTCCAAGGATTTTTGCTCTCCCATTGCCAAAATGCACCGTTCCACCATCTTGGAGCTTGAGCTTGGTGAACAACGTCTTGTCTCCGGTCATGTGAGTTGAACATCCGCTGTCCATAAGCCATTTGGTTCCTTCTTCTTTAGCTACTCCATTTATCTTGAGAGCCTACAAAACCAAAAGATGTATGCATTGGTACCCTTTGATGGTTGGGTCCTTTAGGGTTAGTTTTTCGACCCTTAGGCTTCCAAACATATGTGCTTTCAAATCGAGCTTTACATGCTTTTTTTACATGTCCTAGTTTGTTGCAATAAAAACAAGTGGGTATATGCTTTGGTTTAGAAGATGATGAATTTTGTTGTGTTTTTCTATTGTTTGCCTTTTTCTTTAAGGACTTAGGTTTAATAGAAGAAGATGATGAGTTAAATCCTAAACCGGATTTATCATTTCCAATTCTTTGATTTCCAAGTAGTATGTCTAAGTTGTTTTTACCATTTGTTAGTCTTTGTAAGTCTAACTTTAGTTTCTCACATTCTTTTCTAATTTCTTCATTTTCAAGAGCTACAGTTTTATGCATGGTAAGTATGATATCATGCTCTTGAAACATCAAAATATTTTTGTCATGCAAGCTCTTATTTTCTAAAATGCATTTCTTGAATTCTTTCTTTAAATGCTTATACTTCAAATTTAATTTCTCAAAGTCATCTTGCAAATCTCATATTTCATCATGTAAATTTGAAGGGTTAGAATTTACCTCAAGGTCATCTTCAATCGCCATAAGACAAGTATGTTGAAACTTTGGATTGTCAACCATTGCCACAAGTCCAACACCTTGATCTTCACTCTCTTCTCCTTCCGATTCCGAAAGGAGATCATCCCACGTGGTTACCTCTGCATTGAGGGCTTTCTTCTTTTGAGGAAAGACCTTCTTCTTTTGCTTTTGCGGTTCTTTTACGTGGCAATCGGCAATGAAGTGACCGGGTCGACCACATCTATAACAATTTTCACTTGCTTCCTTTTCTTTAGATGGTTTCTTGAAAAACTTTCTTGCCTGAGTTTTGTTTCTAGTTGCCATTCTTCTAAATTTTCTTACTAGAAGGGCAACTTCCTCATCCGATTCATTGGACTCTACTACCAATCCTTTGTGTGATGTTTGTGTAGGCTTGATGGGATTCATCCTATTTTGTTCATCAATAAGAATTTCATGAGTAAGAAGATTACCGGATAGCTCATCAAGGGTAAGAGTCTTGAGATTCTTTGATTCGGGGATGGCGGTGACTTTGGGTGTCCATTCTCTTGGCAAAGAGTTGAGGAGTTTTGAGACAAGGTCTTCATTTGAGATTTTCTTGTCAACCATGGAGAGTTGATTCACTATTCGTGTGAATCGATCGATTGTCTCCTCAATCTTCTCACCGCTTTTCATTCCGAACATCTCATACTCCTTCATGAGCATAAGTCGTTTGGCCATTCTTACTTGCTCAGTTCCTTCATGTATCATTTCAAGCCTTTTCCATGTCTCATGAGCTGTTTCAAGACCTTGAAGTCTTATAAGCTCGGTGGTGGTAAGAGCACTTGAAAGAATATCAAATGCCTTGCCATTAATGGCAAATCTTATCTTTTCTTCATCGGTGTAGTCATCCTCATCTTTGAATATTGATTCTCCTTTTGAGTTGGTAATCAGAGGAACTTCAATTCCTTTGACAACGGCTCTCCATATATCGAATCCACAGCCTTTCAAGTGATTGATCATTCGAAATTTCCACAAGGAATAATTTTGGGCATCAAACATAGGTGCTTTAGTGTTTGATCCGGAAAATAGTACAGTAGGCTTAGGAGATGAAGAGGTTGAAGTTGAGGTTGAGGTTGCCATGATCTTTAACCTTGCTACTTGTAAAGATAGGCCAAGCAATCAAGGTTAGGCTCTGATACCAATTGTTAGGTCCGAAATACACTCTAGAGGGGGGGTGAATAGAGTGTTTGGCTCTTTTTGCGGAATTTTCTCGTTTGTCTCAACTCAAAAAGGATATTCAAAATCAGAGCAAGAATTGGAGATGAGAGATAATGAATGAGTACACCGAATATAGAGTGGTTCGAATCGTAAATGATTCTACTCCACTACCACTTTGTTTCCAAAGTGGATTTTCAACAACTACTCTTCTTATTATGAACAATAAGAACAACCACAGCAACACTTACAGTAACACTTTAGTGTAAGCAACAACAACAACAACTTCTTGCACAAAACACACTTGTGCAACTACAGCAACTACAGCTTCTTAGCAAGAACAACTTCTTGCTTCCTCACTACTTCAACAAAAGTTCCCTCAAGAACTTCTCACAGTGGGTTGAAGAAATATAGTAAGGTTCACACTTTCTCACAAGTCTAAGCACAAGCAAGAGATCAAATATTTATGGTTCCTCTTGTGCTTGACTCTCTTTCTCTCAATATACAATGATGAAGATCAAAGAAAAGCTAGACAAGCTTTAAACAAATTTACAAGTATGAGAGAAATATACAACAATGGAAAATGAAGCTAGATGATGTTGAAAGTGTGTAATTGCTTCATCCAAGCCTCTTCTATTTATAAATAAAGTTGACCACGTTTTTGAGGCTCTCCACCAAGTCTTCATCTTCAAAAATGTCAAGATAGTGCCCAAATAGTCTTTAGCCACCCTATGGAGTGATTTGATCTTGGACAGCCACCCTAGAGAATCTTAGACATGTTTAAAATAGTCAAGGAAGCATGTAGTATGTTGGGTTAAAGTCCACAAGAAATTTGAGCAAGATTGGAGAGAGAAAATATCATAGATCTCCCTTGGATTTTGTTCCAACGTTTGAAAATTTTTGAACTCTGGAGACGTCGATCGATCTACGTGCCAGAGCTGAGAGATCGACGTCTCTCAGTCAGACGTCGATCGATCGACGTCAGCCTGGCTGAGAGATCGACGTCTCTCAAAATGACGTCGATCGATCGACGTCATTAAAGGCTTAAGAAAATTTATGAGAAGGTCATTTAGAAACAAAAATAAGGGTACTACAACTACGAGAAATAAGAACAAGTCAAATGATAAAGATGTTAAATGTTATGAATGTGGCAAACTCGGACACTTATCATTGTTAGTTTATAAAATGTTTTGATGATACAAAAAGATGTTTTAAAAAGAATAAGACAATTTCTATCTTAAGTTCAAAGCAAAATTGAAGTAAACATGTGCGAGATAAAAAATCTCTCATGAATCGGATGAAGGTTACATCAGCTCCTCAAGAGATCCATGTGAAGGTTGGTAAAATTTTAAGCACTCAGAATAACGTCATACTCTCAGCTAAGAGACGTAGATAGGTTGACGTGTATCTGAGAGACGTCGATCTCTCAGTTAAACATACGTCGATCGATCGACGTATAACTGAGAGACGTCGATCTCTCAGCTTCAGGTATGTCGATCGATCGACATACATCTGAGAGACGTCGATCTCTCAGCCTAGCCAATAGAATTAGGTCATCGTTATCCGATTCGGAATTACTATCATCTACGTGATCGGAAGGAGAAGAGACGTATTCATTTGATTTAAAAGCCATAGCTTTACTTTGTTTAGATGATTCCGATTTCTACATGGTGAGTTTATTCTCATAGACCTTAAGTGATCCGATTAATTCTTCCATCTTTATTGACTTAGTTTCCTTGCTTTCTTCTATTGTGGTCACTTTAGGGTCCCACTCAGATTGAAGGCTTCGTAAGACTTTCTGTACCTTTTCCTGCGTGGTAAAAGCTTTACCAAAAGACTCAAGAGAGTTGTAGATGTTAGTCAAACGAAGATCCATGTCAACAATAGACTCATTAGGCAACAATTTAAACGACTCAAGTGTGGACATAAGCATGTTTATTTTTGACTCTTTTACTTGACTCGTGCCTTTGTGTTTCATTTCTAGTATCCTCCACATTTCTTGTGCACTCGAACAGTTTGAGACATAACTAGACTCACTTTTACTTAATCCGTTTAGGAGCAATTGCATAGCCCTAGCATTCATACTAAGTTTCTTTTTATCATCACTCGTATATTCTTGTCTAGATTTAACAACTTCTAATGTGACTCCGTCTACAGCGGATAACTTAGATGGAACAAAAGGACCATCTTCAATAATCGACCAAAGATCTATATCTATAGCCATAAGAAAAAGCTTCATTCTAAGTTTCCACTGAATAAACGACTCACCATCAAAAAGAGGAGGCATTTGGCTCAACATACCTTCTTGCTCGGTTTTGAGATTTGTGGTTGCCATCTCACTGAATTGTTGGATTCTTTGAAGTGAGTGTTCCTGCTCTCTGATACCACTTGTAGGATCTGCAAGGCACCACTAGAAGGGAGGGGGGGGGGCGTTGAATAGGTGGTGTGGAAAGTATGGTTTTTAAAATTTGTTGAAAACTAAACAATTCAACTTCTGAAAACAGATTCTGTTTTCAGGATCCGTTCTAAAACGTTTTTAAAACCAGGTTATAGGTCTCCAAAAATTCTGAAATTTTAAGAGAACTTAGACTCAGATGTTATGAGGGTCCCCTAAAAATGTCAAATTAAAATTCAACCTTTAACCCCTTCAAAATACCGTTGGTGATCAGATTGCGCGAATCTGCCAGAAACGGTAGACGGTTTTGAAAAATTTATTCCTATTTGTGTGTAAGTCCAAATGCTCTGACAATTTAACCACTAACTCCTTATATACTATATTTAAGTGGGTTGAAACATTTTTGCAAAATTCTTTCAGGAAGTAGGTCAATTACAATCAAATTCTCAACCTTTGCAATTCTGAACATCAGACTGCACTAGTCTCAGAACTTTTGATGTTTGATCAACTTATACTTATCCAAAAGGGTTGAAACTTGTGGTAAATTAACCCTAGAACGTGTGGCTATGTTTCTGGAAATTGTCATGATTTTTGAAAGTCGTTTACTATTTTTACGAACGCAAACAAAAAGAGTAAACTGTGCAGTAACAGAAATTAAATGCTGAAAGTAAATGGCACCAAGAATTTTATACTGGTTCGGTTATAAACAACCTACTCCAGTCTTCAAGGAACACCTTCCTTGGTTCACACTAGTCACACACACGCAATACACCTTACCATAGGGTTGATGGAGTTACACACCAACTCCAACCCTTTACAAACCTTGTACGATGAATACAATTCGCACGAACACCACCACCTCGCAAGAATGAAGATTGATCACACCTTGATCAATCTTTACAAAGATATGGAATATGTGGCGGTCTATAACAAGCCTATTCAAAATTGAAAATATGAATACAATAGGCTTTCAAGAAGAAGAAAGAAAGAGAGTGTAGAAGAAGAGAGGCTAGGCGTTTTGATCACTTGATTTTGCAATGCTTGTGCTTGTCTTGTTTTTGCTCATCTTCTTTCCTTTTAAGCCTTGCAGCCGTCTCCCCTTGGTATCCTTCCCCTCTTGAAAATTATCTTCTAAGTCCTTGGGAGAATGTAAGACATCATTGTGACATGGTCTTGCTTACTTGCCACCTTCTCATTGGATGATCATTTAAGCTTTGCTTACTTGGCACTTCATGATAGGTTGGAGGATGTCATCATTGATGACTTGGAAAAATCTGAATATATCACTCAAAACATGTGCCAAAATAAACATAGAATAATTTCCATAATATACAATATTGTCACATAAATTTTGCAAGACAAAATTCCTCCTTACCAAGGTAAAAAATCGGCCAAGATGGGTGATTACCATGCTGAAATTTCAGCATGTGATACATGGCTCTTCAATTCAAAATATTTCCATTTCTCTTGATTTTTCTTTTTAAAATAAATCATTAATTGATAGCAAATATCCTTATCAAATTGGAAATGAATTTGGACACCCTTATGACCTTACATTCGGTCAAGACATATCACACACATGCTGAAAAATTTCAGCATGTGTGATATATAAAATATCACTCTTTATGACTTTGAAAAATATCAAATTGCTTCCATTTCTTCTTCCAATCAATCACATAATTCAAGATGATAAAATATGTCTCATTAAACTACAAAAATCGGCCAGCCTATTTCAACATGCTGAAAGTTTCAGCATGTGCTTTAAATGTAACAAAGTTTGAAACCTTACCATTTGTAGCTCCTTTCTTTAATTCACCAACATTGCATGATTGATTTTTTACCAATCAATATGCCAACAAGGCTCCACATAAGCTCCATCTCAGCTATAGGGGCGTTGGATAATGTATATGCATGTGCTGAAATTTATTTTTGCTAACTTTGTAAAATAGTGCACATTTAATAATACACACATGTTATATTCCAATCAGCCCTTAATTTAATTTTCTAGAACACTTTAAGATGTATGACATATGTAAAAAGTGTCTAGATACGTGCCGTATGATGTGCCAAAAATATTCCATGTGTTGTGTACGTAGGAAACCGAATTTTCGATGTTTATCGATTACCCGATTTTTCTCCAATTAAATTCCAACTTTTTGCACATGTTATATATATTATGTTACACATAATATATATAATATATACTTTAAATCTCAGTACTTGGCTGGTCTAAAGTGGCGCCATTAACATATGACAAAATTAAAATTAGAATCTTCACATTTTGGCCTTAATGTGGGGTGATTCGTGTGTGCCAACATGGAAAGAATTTTTGGATGAAAATATCACCCTAGGCACAAAATTTTTGATGATTTTTGAAGTATAGGGTCTGGCCATTTATTTATCGCAAGTACATGACACGCTGGCGAAGTTTCGGTATTCGCTCGATACGACAATTTTCGGTTTAGAACCTTTTAACATGTCGTATTTAATTTGTTATCACCACGACTTATATCATATTCTATAAGACCTGAATATACTCATAAATATGAGTTAAGTATAGTGGTGTGATGTTAACGTACGTACGTAAAATATATAACGTGTCGGTAGTACGTTGGAATACATGTGTATGTGCCTTTTTCAAAAACTCTGAAAATATATGCATTAATATATGTATATGGCGTGTATAATGAATGAGGGGAGGAGGAGAAGACTTTCCTTCCTTAGCCTTGTTGCCTTTGTGCCTTTTCCAAATGTAGCTTCCTTTAATGAACTACTTAGTTTAATTAACTAAGTACTTCACTTAATGAACTAGTTTAGTTCATTAATGGTGGCACCTGAAAATAGTATAAACACAACAAATGTTTGCCATATGATGTAAGCTTTAACGCTTCATGACTCGTTAGTACGGCAACATTATATATGAGCTAAATAAGGCAAGTAATAAGCAATGTATCATGTATACATGTATATCCTGCACACGTTTTACGTCATTCATTTAAATCACATATTTTGAAATCATTCAAACCCCTTTTTCTCTACAATATCTTGGGCTACCAGCCTCGGATTGACATGATTCAAATTAGTTTGAAAAGCTAACATATGTGGCTACAATTCTCAAGTCTGAAGTGAGAAGCGGTTTCTAGATGGGTGCAAAATGCGTCACAAAGTCGGTGTAAAGTTTACAGTCATAAATTAAGTAGGACTTTTTGTATTTTCCTTTTCAAAGTAGGTTTTAGTCTATTTATGCTTAGAAGAGAGACATCAATAATAATATGTCATAAAATTTGCAACTCTTTACTTGTGTTTTTGATCTTTGATCAATGTTAGAATCCATATCAACGTCTTGAACAAATGTTGTAAGAGATTCGAATTTTTCAACATTGGAGACACGCCTCAAGGGTGAAATTTTTTTTCTTGGTCAGCCTCATGCTTCAATTTGACGGGTAACACTTGTTCCAAACCAAGTGGGACACGGCTCAAGGGTGGAGTAATTCCGTTCTTGATAACCCTATCCTCTGAGGAGGATTGGATTAGTACAAAGGATAGGTCATTTCTTATGCGCCAGAAGCCGCAATAATTTGGTACCCTTGTTTTAATTCTCAATTTCTTTCATTCATAATATGTTTCATACACACTGCACATCACCCATCAAAATTTCTGCCGCGTACCTAAGTTTCAGCCACACATCTTGAATTATCTTGCATCCAAATTATATTGTGCTAATTGGTTCCAATGATTCTTGAACATAAACTACTTGTTCATGTTAATTCTTGGAACCCTATGGTTGTACGCATCTAGTTGGAAATTAAGCAGCCCACACATCAAACCTTAACCTACGGCCAAGCATAATGTTGTAGTAGGTGTTGAAAGTGTGAAGTTGGGAGAAAGCACAATCCAGCAAGAAGTAGCATTGATTGAACAATCATCGTTGGATTAAATGATGAATTGAAGATCAGGATGGTGAGATGATGAGCTGACAATCGAGCAAAGACATTTGTTACCTGCCACGTGAAGGATACTGAAAATATCACAAAAGCAGCATGACGGAGAATGAAGGAGTAGTCGGAGAAGAAAAGGTGCAGGCGGGAGGCAGTTTAAACATGTGAAAAGTCGATTATAACCTTGTATTTTCTTTTATATAAAGGCGGTTAGTAAGGGTAGAAAGGTCATTTTACATATTTTCTTTCCCTACTAATTCAAATGTGTAAAAGCGGATGTTGGGTATGAATCAAACCTGGTGGATTGAATAACCAATTTGGTTCCATTTTCTCTATGAAAGTTCTCTCATTTTATCTCAATTTCTTCTTTGCATATTGAAAATTTGATGAGAACAATCAATTTTACATGGTATCAGAGCCACGATTGATTGTTAAGCAAACAACTCAGATTGTTCTTAACTTTTTGTGATTGCATAGAGTTGTGATCAATCGTATTTTGACAATACAATACAGTTCCTATGGCTTCCACTTCTGGTACTCAGAAGACTGGAGGATTGCATTCGTCAGAAAATCCTACCAGCAGTCCGTATTGTCTTCATCCTAACGATAGTCCCGCTATAATTCTAGCGCAACCTCCTTTGAATCCACACAACTTCCACTCATGGAGTAGGATGTTTTATATGGCATTGATTGTCAAGAACAAGATTGGCTTCATTGACGGATCCATTCAGCAACCACCGTTGAATGATCCATAGTACTAGCCTATAGGTAGGTAAATTCTATAATTCATTCATGGAGTATGAATCGCGTGTTACCTACTATTGCACAGAGTGTCTGTCAGACATGTATAGCACCACTAGAAGTAGTGGGGTTGAATAGTGAGTGCGGAAAAATTGGTTTTTAAAAATTTTTAGTGACTAATTACTCACTTTTAAAAACAGAATCTGTTTTCAGATCCCGTTTTTGATTATCTGAATGACTAGGTTCTGACCTCCGAAACTTGTGAAATTTTGTGACAATGTACTCTCAGATGTATCTATATGTCATGAAAATTCAGTCTGTGAAAAACTTTCCCTTAGAATGTTTGTAATTAATGACAACTCTAAATGACCTGAAATTTTTACGAGATGTCCCTTAAGATCTCTACAGTTTTTCAAAATTGCGTTGGAACGTATATCAACCATGTTGATGTTCTCAACCTTTGCCAATCTGAAAATCAGAATGCACTAGTCTCAGAACTATGAACGTCTAGATGACTTATACTTATCCAAATTTGATAAAACTTGTCTTAAATGAAACCTAAGATCTTTATCTATGTGTCTGCAAAATTTGATAATTTTTGAAAATCGTTTGCTATTTTTTCAGTAACGTAGAAAACATTTCAAAAAGAGAAACTGAAAGTAAGAACACTAAGGTTTTTATACTGGTTCGGTCAATGTGACATACTCCAGTGTTTGAGGACACTTTCTTCAGTATTCACTAATTATCAGAAACACCTTAGAACAAGGGTAACTGGAGTTATACACCAACTCCTTTAATGTCCGCCCCTTTTACAAAAAACAACAACAACAATCAACAAAAGCACCACCACCTCACTAATGAATGTTTGATCATACCTTGATCAACCTTATACAAGAATGGAACGTTTATGGGTGGTATGTATGAAGCCTAAAAAGATTATGGAATGTATATTTGATAGGTTTAAGCTATGTGCAAGAAAAGAAGATAGGAGATGAAGAGAAATCTTGCTATGCACTTGATAGGATATAGAAAATGAGTCTTGAATCGTGTTTGATCTTCTTTCTCCCTTTTGTAATGTATGGCATGCCTCCCTTGGCTGAAATCCCTTTTGAAGAATGTCTTGAATGCCCTTGGAAGATATCTTGTATAGCATTGTGACATACCTTTGCTTACTTGGCGAAATGTGATTCGACAAGTGATGTGTCTTTGTCTTATTGTCACTCTATGATAGTGTCTTCATTTATCCGCCTTGGCAAATAATATATGACATGGAAAACACCAAGAAAAATCTAAAAATAATTTGAATTTCAAATATCTTAATTTTCAATCAATCATAAGTGTGATAGCTCCATATTTTTGGAATGACTTGCACCTTGAAGACTTGACGAAATCGGCCAATGCACGTGTGCTGAAAATTTCATCACCTCTTTTAAATTTTGAAAGCTTATCTTGTGTGTCTTGATTTCCATCAATACTTGCATTCTTTTGTGGATCATTCTCCACCAATCAAAGTGTAAAATAATCTCCACATAGGCTCCAACTCGGCTCAAATCAGCCGCCTACTCAGCATGCATGTGCCGAAAATCAATTTTTGAATTTTGAACTTCATAAACATGGTATATTTTGATCACCATTTAACTTTGTTTTCTAGAATACTCCAAAATGTTTCTTGGATGTGCAAGACATGTCTAAATACATGTCACAATATGCAGAAAACGTTCCCTTAAGGATGATGTAGGAACTTGAATTTTCGACTTCCGTCGATCGTGCTATTTTTCTCCAATTTATCACAAACCCCTTAGACATGTAAAATGTGTTATACACCATATAATATACATAATATAATGCATAATCTCAGCTCCAAAAGGTGTAACAAATTTTGACCATGTGGTGTAGTAATTTGAATTTGAATTTTTCAAGAAATCCAGGCAAATGATAGATAATTGATATATGTAATTATGATGACTTTGGTGTTGTATTTGCCATGTGGTGCAACAAAATGTTTATGTTTTTGGAGTGTATTTGGCTGGACATCTTTGTATGGTAAGTATATGACGTATCGGTGACAGTTCGGTAGTCATTTGATGTGGCGATTTTCGGTTTATGAACTTTTGATGTGTTGGTATATTTTAGGAAGTTTGATGACATGGAATATATGATTTGAAATATCTTGGATGTGTATATACTCAAAAAGGTGATGTGTATATGGTTGCTTGATGTTAACGTACGTTGATGACATGTCGAAGAAAATACTAGGAAAGAAAAATATAGATTGTCGTACTTCTTATAATATATATATATATATATATATATATATATATATATATATATATATATATATATATGCCGTGTGTGTGTGTATATGTACTTTTCATTTGAGGTTTGTTGACGAATAGGCATTTTCAAGTATATCTCCTTACACACTTCATTTAATAAACTAGTTTAGTTCATCTCCTTAAGCACTTCACTAAATGAACTAGTTTAGTTCATTTAACTTGGCATCTGAAATAGTATAAACAGAAAAAATGTTTACCATATGATTTAAGCCTTAACGCTTCGTGCACGTTAATCCAACAATGATATATATATATATATATATATATATATATATATATATATATATATAAAACATATAAATCATATTTATCATCTACGCATGTCATGTAACACTTAAATCATGCATTTCGAAATCACATATCATTTAAACCATGTATTTTGAAATCGTTCAAACCCTAGTTTCTCAACAGTGTCATTTGGTATGATAGTGCACTGGAGGTTTGGAATGATTTAAAACGTAGATATGGTACAGGAGAGGCTTTTAGTTTGTCATATTTATTTGAGAATTTTTGTGGAGTGAAGCAAGAGAATGTTTCTGCGAATGACTATTTCACTAAAGTGAAGGTGTTGTGGGAGGAGATGATGTCATTAAGGCCTATTCCAATGTGTACGTGTCATGGCTGTAGGTGTGATGTAGGAATCAAGATGCATGAATTTGTTGAAACTGAATATGTTGTAAAGTTCCTAAAAGGGTTGAATGAGGAGTATGATCCTGTTAAGTCACAAGTATTTGCAATAACTCTTTTACCTAAGATTGAGGTTGTATTTGCAATGGCTTTGAAATATGAGAGGAAGTTGAATGGTTTGAGCATTCAAGGCTCTTTCAGTAATAGTTCAACAGCGCTTGCGACAGAGAGTCTTGACAGTGTGAATTTGTCTACCAATGTTAATACATATGTTGGCAGTGATGGAAACAGTGGTTATCAAAAGGGGAGTGGAAGATTTTTTCCTGATGGTTCTAAGAGACCCTTGTATACACATTGCGAAATAATTGGGCATGTTGAACAGAGATGCTATAAGAAACATGGATATCTCCCATGTTGAGCATAGATGGATCAAGGGAGTAGGGCATACCAAGCGCCTTTGCTTACACCAGAGCAAACTCAAAGGCTCATGACCATGTTAAACATGAATGATGGAGGTCTTTTTCCTTAGCTCATGGAAAGCATGCTGGAAGACAAGGGGCAGTTATGTCTGCTTTCCTATATAATGATCAAGGTAAATGTCACTCTAATAATCTGAAATATGGATTACAGATTCAGGTGCCACTGATCATATAGCTTGTAACCTCAGTCTATTTCATTCTTAAAAGCCAATTGAATTTGTGCCCATTAAGTTGCCCAATAATATGTCAGCCTTAGCAACACACATTGGATCAGTTGTTATAACTCCTTCTTGATTATTCACAATGTGGTGTATGTTCCTTCGTTTGCTTATAACCTTAATCACTCAACAAACTTCTCTCTATCCCTTCCTTGCTTATACAGTTCTTTGGAAATCGTTATGTTATTCTGGAACGTATATCCCTGAAGACAATTGGTTTAGCTGAACAACACAGAGGATTGTACTACCTTCATGGAATTTCTAAACTGTCAGCTAGCTCTTCTTACTGCTTGTCAGCCACTGTCCAAGTTTCAGATCCTTTTATGTTGTGGCATTATAGATTACATCATGCCCTAATGCCTAGAATAAAAGAAGTGCAAAACCTTGATAATTCTTTTTCTGCTCATGAAAGCACATATAAATGTACCATATGTCCTCTAGCCAAGATGAAAAGAAAACCTTTTTCTGTATCTGAATCTATTTCTAAATCTTCTTTTGATATTTTACACATTGATATTTGGGGCCCTTATAAGCACCCTACTGTGTATGGACAACGTTACTTTCTCACAATTGTTGATGATCATACAAGATTTACATGGATATATTTGCTCAAATAGAAGTCACAAACCAGACATATTATTGAATGTTTTTATCAGTATGTCTTCATTCAGTTTGATAAGAGCATTAAGTGCGTAAGGACTGATAATGGTCAGGAGTTTAAGATGGACCATTTCTTTATAGCAAAAGGCATGATACACCAAACCTGTTGTGTCAACACTCCACAAAAAAATGGAGTTGTTGAACGCAAACATCAGCATATACTTAGTACAGCTAGAGCCCTTAAAATTCAAGCCAGCATACCTATTGGTTATTGGGGATTTTGTGCTCAATATGCAGTACACATCATCAACATTTTACCTACACCGTTACTGAAACAACAAACACCCTATCAATGCCTTTTTAAGACTGCACCCTCATATCAAGGTCTAAAGTTTTTGGTTGCCTGTGATTTTCCAGCAACACTTTCCCATAGAAGACTAAGTTTGAACCAAGAGCTATTCCATGTGTTTATCTTGGGTTACCCTATCATACTAAGGGGTATCTATTATTGAATATTGCCACAAAGACAATTTTTATTTCTAGAGATGTTCAGTTTCATGAATATACTTTTCCATTTCCTGCTGATTTCTCCTCAAATCTGGCATGTCCAATCACACCTAGCAGTTTGCCACATGATATTACAAGGTTGCTTGTCGAAATTCCAGAGCCTTTGCACTCTTCAGTAGAACTTCCATTTCCATAGATACCCTCCTTATCATCTCCTAGCACTTCTATCCACCATCAGATTCCTAAAACTTCTGACAGAACTTCAGATGATTCCAATACATTTCACACTACCACACCTCAGCTTGATCCTCACTCGTGTACTGGCCTTGAAGTCCATCTACCTTTAGCACTGCCTTAAAATGAAACCTCTAGGACTACAAGAGCCAACCAACCTCCTAGCTATCTTAAAGACTACTATTGTTGTCTTCTGTTTAAATTCTCTTCTGACACTTCCTTACCTTCCATTCTGTACTTTGCACTCCTTACCCTATTGAGGATTACATGCCTTTTGATTCACTAACACCTAAATACAAAGCATATGATCTTAATATTAGTGTGCCACAGGAGCCAACATCTTATCATGAAGCAACCAAATTTGTTCATTGGCAGAAAGCAACGTAGATGGAGTTAGCTGCAGTTGAAGCCAACGATACCTAGAATTTTAGTTCCTCTTCCTGCTGGCAAGAAACCTATTGGCTACAAATGTGTTTACAAGGTGAAATACAAACCTAATGGAAGCGTAGAAAGGTACAAGGCCAGACTTATGGCCAAAGGCTTCACGCAACAGCTAGGTATTGATTAACAGACACTTTTTCTCCTTTTGCCAATTTAACCACTCTCAGATTACCTTTGGCTATATCTTCCTTGAAGCAATGGCATGTACATCACCTGGATGTGAATAATGCCTTCCTACATGGTGACCTTAGCCAAGAAATCTATATGACCTTACCTGAGGGAGTTGATGCCCTTGACAACAACACTGCAAACTACATAAGTCCCTTTATGGTTTGAAACAAGCCAGTAGATAATGGAACCTAAAATTGACCAAGTGTCTTACTAGTCAGGGTTATTCACAGTCCAAAAATGATTACACTATGTTCATCAGACATACATGCACTACATTTTTGGTCGTTTTAGTTTATGTAGATGATATAATTGTTTCTAGCATTTCCCTGTTGTAAATTACAATGCTTAAGGAGGTATTGCATCAAGCATTCAAAATTAAAGATTTAGGTCCTCTTAAATATTTTCTTGGCATTGAGGTGGCTAGGTCACAGGGGGGAACATGATTTCTCAAAGGAAGTATGCATTGGAACTGATAGAGAAAACAGATTTCTTTGGGTCAAAACCTGCAAAAAGTCCTATAGAGCAGAATTCTAAGTTAGCTCATGATGATTCATGACTTATAGTGGATGTTTCAGAGTACATAAGGCTTATAGGTAAGTTGTTATATCTTACCATCACAAGACCAGATATCTCATTCATAGTCCAGCAGTTAAGTCAGTTTTTGGACAAGCCTATAGAGTTACACCTGAAGATAGCACACAGATTATTGAGGTACCTAAAAAGAACAGCAGGCCAATGCATTTTTTATCCTAGCAATGGCAAGATGAAGTTAGAAGCATTTGCTGATTCTGATTGGGGAGGATGTATTGAGATAAGGAAATCTGTTACAAGGTATTGCATGTTCTTGGGCAATTCATGATATCCTGGAAGGCTAAGAAAAAAAGCACGAAGTCCAAATCCTCGTCTAAAGCAGAATACAGAGCCTTGGCAATAGCAACACATGAAGTACACTGGCTTCTATACTTATTGAATGATTTGTATATAAAGCAGTCGAGGCCAGTTGAATTGTTTTATGATAATAAGATTGACATCTATATTGTGGAGAATCCCGTGTTTCATGAGAGAACAAAATACATTGAAATTGATTGTCACATTGTGAGAGAAAAATACCAGCAGGGAGTGATCTATCCTTTGCCCATTAAGTCTGAGTTTCAGCCGGTTGATGTCTTTACAAAAGCATTAGATTCCACGACATTGCGAAACCTGGCAACTTCTATGGGGGTATGCAATATCTTTGGTAAGTTAGGTTCAAGAGGGGGTGTTGCAGAAGGTGCTGAAAGTGTGAAGTTAGGAGAAAGCACAATACGACAATACGTAGCATTGATTTAGCGGTCAGGATGGTGAGATGATGAGCTGGCAATCCAAGTGAAGGCGTCTGTTAGCGGCCATGTGAAAGATCCCGAAAATATCGTAGAAGCAGCACGATGGAGAAGGAAGGAGTAGTCAGAGAAGAAGAATGCGCAGGTGGGAGGCGGTTTAAACAAGTGAAAAGTCAATTATACCCTTGTATTTTGTTTTATATACAGGCGGTTAGTAAGGGTAGAAAGGTTATTTTACATATTTTCTTTCCATCCTGATTCAAATGTACAAAAGCGGGTCTTGGGTATGAATCAAACCCGGTGGATTGAATAACCAATTTTGTTCTATTTTCTCTATGAAAATTCTCTCTTTTATCTCAATTTCTTCTTTGCATATTGAAAATTTTATTAGAACAATAAATTTTACACATAAAGCTATCACCTTTGCATTTTCTTGAACGCTAATTACAAAATCTTTGTGTCTTTTTACTGTTTGTTGGAACTTAGGACTTGTATCTAGAGAACATATAGTCAGACACACACATAAAGACTTTGCTACATGTTTAAAAAGTTTCCATGTATTGACTCGAAATCTTGTTTCTTGAAGCTCTTAGTTGGGTTGGTTGCATTTATATTGAATAATTGCATTCTTGGTGGAATAATTTGCATTAATAAAATTTCTATATTCTCTAGCCGAAATTCCCACAGCAAAAGAACCAAACTTTCATATCAAGAACAAGCTTACACAGCTAGCAACAAAAAGAAAACCTAATTCGAACAACACCTACTTTTTATTTCCATATACCCCAAACATAAATAACCTATACATCCCAAAGGACCTAGATTACACTCTCTAAAAGTTCACACAAATCGTCCCAAACAATCCCTAAACCAAAGGCAAGAGCTAAATACACTCGGCTACACAAACTTCACATTTCGAGTAAAAGTTGTGCAACTTGTGCAATAAAATATTTTGAAAGTTTGCAAGGAAAATTTCTTCAAGAAACATCAAGAAATATCATTTATATTCTATTCTTGAAGCAATAAAAGCAAGAAAAACAAGTTCGGATAAACTTCTTGAAAATCGACAAAAGGAACAAAAAGAAGGAAAATTCAAGAACTTTGAGTATACATATCGGGATTGAGTCATTCAAAAAGCATTTTGATCTTTGGCTTATGTACTGTTGAGCAGCACAAAAAAAGATGGAAGAGAGAATTCAGGAATAGTCTATTTTGCCTCAAAACAGAAACTGCTACATAAAGCCCTAAAACGGCCAAATTTCAAAATTTGCCCTAAGCTGACCTTTGACCTATTTGTATGTTTTTGAGCATATTAGATCATTAGGATTTCATTGTGTGATTGCATACTAGACCAAATTTGAGCAAGGATTGCCCGGAGCAATCCTTTTGTGATTCTTTGGTCCAACCATTTTACATCACTTTTGGTTTTTTATTTCTTTGATTCTTAGTTTGTCCCATTTATATTGAGTCTCATTGAATCATAAACTGCTTTGAGCTCTTATTGCCGTGTGTTTTCCCCTCCCCTGACGTTATACGAGCTAAAATTGAAGACCGCAACTTGGTTTGCTCAACTTGATGTTGATTCACAGCTTAGTATGTTGAGAGAGAAACACAAGTACAGTGGAAAAGAGCTTGAGTGATTGTGAGAATCAAAAAGGGGAGGCAAAATCCATTTGAGTAAATCTAAACATGAGAGTAGAAAGGCACTATAAATTGTTTTTGTTTACACCAACGCAATCACATCTCTTTCGTTTTTGTATTAATTTTTCCTTTCCTTTTGTTGTTTTTCGTGTTTCAGTTTTTTATAGTTGGGTTGACATGGATGATAAAATGGTTAATACCATTTAGGGAGTGAAGTGCTCCCAGCATGACTTTGAAGAGCTACTATAGCGTATGCATCATTTTGGCCTACCTAATGACATAGACTCTAAAGTGCATGAAACCATTGTTGAAAGTTTGCATGAGAACGTGCTCGCAACTGAATGTCTAATGGCAAAAGAATCTGTAGATGAATTGGATGGAAATGATTTTGAAAATGAAGCTGAAATTGTGAGTGAAATTGCATGTGCTTAATTTTGGCAGAAGAATTATTTATTATCACATGTTGTGTTGCCATATTCTTTGCATAGAAACATCTTTTTGCATGTTTTAATTCATCCAACACATATTAAGAAAAGGTTATACGAGTTAATAGAGAGCTTGAAAGTAAAGGAAAGTATATTCTTTAAGTTTGAGTTTCTTTCATCCTACTTTACTTGTTTTCTGTGATACTGATACTTGATCCAGTTGGGGATAAAAGTAAACTAGTCATGTTTGTATACTTTAGTCGTATATTTGTTTTTCGTTACAAGCAAATTGTTAGCTGAATTCCTTTTTTCTAGTGCGAAATTTGGTTCGAGGTCAAATCTTTTTGAGCTGAAAGAGAATGAATGTAGGACCTGTAAAGCACCACCAGAAGGGGGATGGGTTGAATAGTAGGTGCGGAAAATTTGGTTTTTTAAAATATTTTGACCCAAAAACCTAACTTCTGAAAACAGTTTTTCAGATCCTGATTTGAAATGTTTGAAAGACCTGGTTACAGACCTTCAAAAATTCTGAAATTTGGAGAGATTCTACTCTCAGATGTTATGAGTATCTCCTAAAAATTTCAGATTAAAATTCAACTCCTAACCGTTTGACAGTACGTTTGTGATCAGATTGCACAAATCTACAAGAAATGTACTCCGACTTGAAAACTTTATTCTGATTAATTCGTAACTCCAAATGGTCTAAAAATTTAATGACAAACCCCTTATGATATGTATTTAAACAGGTTGAAACAGTTTTAAAAAATTCCTTTGGGAAGTAGGTCAAAAATACGTTGATGTTCTCAACCTTTGCAAGTCTGAAAATCAGATTGCACTAGTCTCAGAACTATTAACGTTTGATTGACTTATACTTGTCCAAATGGGTTGAAACTTGTTCCAAATGAAACATAAGAGGTGTGGCTATGTTTATGCAAAGTTTCGTAATTTTTGAAAGTCGTTTACTATTTTTATGGTTGCAACAAAATCAACACAGAAACTTAAAACTGAAAGTAAAGTGCTGAAAGTAAAGACACAGGATTTTATACTGGTTCGGTTAAATCAACCTACTCCAGTCTTCGAGGACACCTTCCTCGATTATCACTAAACATAAAATAACACCTTACCACAAGGTTTGATGGAGTTACACACCAACTCTACCCTTTTACAAACGATACAAATAATTACACTGATCACGAACACCACCACCGAACGGATGAAGGTTTGATCACACCTTGATCAAACTTTTACAACAATGAGACGTGTATGGTGGTATAAACAAAGCCCATTCAATATGTTAAATATAAGAACAATAGGCTTGAGAGAAGAAGAAGAAGAAAGAAATGTAGAAGAGGAGAGTAGAGAGTCTTTTGCACTAGAGAGATGATGAGAGTTGTCTTGTCTTTATTTGCTCTCTTCTCTTCTTTTTATTCATGAGTGGCTGCCCCCTAGGGATTTTCTTCCATCTTGAGAAGTCTCTTTAACGCCCTTAGAAGATTACCTTGTGTAGAGATTACACCATCTTGCTTACTTGGCACAACATGATTGGATGAATGTCTTGGCTTTTCTTACTTGGCACTCTATGATTGGATGAAACTTATCACCATTTAGTAGCTGTAAAATCTGAGATTAAAATATAAAAACATGTGCTAAATAAAGTTTAAAATGTTGCCAAATAATTAACAATTAATCCCTTCAATTTGGGATGTCAATTAGTCACACATTCTAGGCAAAAAATCGGCCAGCCATACATTGTCACATGCTGAATTTTCAGCATGTGTTAAATTTGCCAAATGTTTGAATTGTTACCTTGTGTAGCTCTTTCCTTTATGTCACTAACTTTGTGTGGCATATTCTCCACCAATGAAGATATCAACTAAGATCCACATAAGCTCCACCAAGGCTGAGAATGGCGTGCACTTTGTCTCCAACATGTGCTGAATTTCACTTTTGTAAACTTTGTCAAATATAACACAATAATTACACATATATGGAATATTCCATTCAGACCTAATTTGAATATTCTAGTACGCTTTAAAATTATCTTGAATATGTAAAAAGTGCCTAGATACATGTTATATGTCATGCCAAAAATGTTCCATGTGTTGTGTTCCTAGAAAACTGAATTTTCGACTTTTGTCGATTGCGCGATTTTTCTCTGATTAAATTCAAACTTTTTGCACATGTTATATATATTATGTCACACATAATATACATAAAATAAATTAAATATTCAGCTCATAAGGATGTTTAAAATGACGCCCACATGTGCTTAAAAAGATGCATTTGGAATCTCCACAAATTTAGCTTAATTTGTGGGTGATTTGTGTGTGCCAACATGGAATGATTTCATGGCTGAATTGAGCATGTTAGCCACAAAATTTTTGGCCATTTTTGAAGTATAGGGGATGACCATCTTTATATGACAAGTACGTGACACGTTGGCAAAGTTTCGGTAGTCACCCGATACGACAATTTTCGGTTTATAACCTTGTAAGTGTCGTAATAAGTTTGTCATCACCATGACTTATATCATATGATATAAGACCTGAATGTACTCATAAATATGAGGTAAGTATAGTGGTGTGATGTTGACGTACGTTTGTAATATACATAACGTGTCGGTAGTATGTCGGAATATATATGTATTGTGCCTTTTTATAAAAAGTATGAATATATATATATATATATTTTATGTAAAGCAATTTTATTGAAACTCCTCACTTATGGTGGAGGGAAACCATATTACATCCAAATCCAAAAGCAAGCGTCATATAGGTGAAAAGTGAATGAAGGAAAATAAGTATGCTCAACCTCGAGTCATATACGATATGCCGCATTAAAACCTTGTCAAGTAAAACCACCCTTGTGGATAAAACCGTGACGAAGGAAAAAGCATACATATTTATATGAGCGGATGGCTGAGAAGGTAATTTGTACAAGTATGCAAAGTTGATGTAAACAGAAATCGGTCTTGTTCGGACAGACTGTTGCGCGTCGATGATGACGTAGATTGGATAGGAAAGCAGTATAAATATTGTTGCCAACAACAAGCTATATGAGCAGTGGATCCTTTGTCGGCGGCATTCAACACCTCGTGCAAATCGCAGAAAATATATGTAATGACGTCTCAAAAGATAGGCCATAGAATAAACATGACAAAAGCAGCGAAGCCATACCCGTGTTGCCCGTAGCCAGTCGACCACGGGCAACCTCCAGCAGACATTGCCATATCTACCAGTCCAGTTTAGCTCCCAGGTACATTGACAAGGCTGCCTATGCCAAATTTGGACATAGGCAACCCCCAAATGTAGACGCCAAATCATCTCGATACTCATAGACGGAAATTTGGAAGAGAGGTATCCAAGAGCATGGTTCCTCGCACTTCGCAGGGCAGGGAAGAAGCGGATGTGTATGTACGGACTCCTGCGGCGCCTAGACCATAGCGTTCTAACTGATGAACAGCTGTGTTTGCTTCACGCGGACAATAACTTATAGTAGATGCATTTAGGCATAGCAGATGAATAGTCCTTTGTATATCCACCGAGCAAGAGCCAGTATATTGAGAAGGATTAGCAATCATAGCCAGAAGCATTCGGCAATCAGTTTCAACATGTAGACCATCATATGTCATGGCGTAAAAAAGAAGAGAATAGAGCAAAGCCATTAGTTCAGCTCGAACTGGTTGAACACTTGGCAGTGCAAAACAAACTGCCATAACTAAAGCGCCTGAATCGTTACGCAACACAGCACCCGATGCTGCTACGCTGTGACCAACTGCAGCATCCACATTTAATTTCATTCGACCAGAAGGAGGCAATTTCCACCGAATTAATCTGTGCCGGGAAACCTTTATGTGTGGCGAAAACCCATGAGCAATTAAGTGAGGAAATGGCTGCACAAATTTACGACCTTGCACTGATGCGCACCAAGAATATATGTGCCTACGGACACTATCAAAGAGATGCCGATAGGAGAAGGTACTGTCACCAAACCTGATGGACGCATACTCCTTCCAAATCACCCAAAGCACAAGTGCAGGAATCACTGCCCGGAAGTGGCCCATCATGGTCGAAGGCGAGGTCTAACGCCACCAGCAAATCAAATAGTCTTGAATGGTGGATTGATATGTAAGTATGAACATGACAGACCATTCGGTGATTCATCAACATGTGCCTGCATGTAAGTATGAACATGACAGAGTCATTTCCAAACTACTGAATCATATATATGCGCATAAACTGTTGATCGTTAGTCGTATTTCGCTCGGCAGTATGTGGCCCATAAGGAGTCTGACGTATGATACTTCCACCAGAGTTGGCCATCATACACTTGTTGAATATATTCAAGATTTCTAATACCTAGGCCGCCATGTTCTACCAGACAACAAACATGCTCCCAAGAAACCCAATGATGTCGACCATTCCACAAGTAAGTAGCCATTTTCTGATTTAAAGATGTGATGACACTTTTAGGCAACCTGGAGCTTGCAATGAGATGAATTGGTATTGTTGCCAGGACATGCCTGATTAATATTAGCCTTCCTACCATGGACAACAACTTAGACGACCAAGAATTGAGTTTCATGTCAAAATGCGCTAAGAGTCCAGTACAGTAGGAAGATCTATTGACCCTGCGATACAAATCGGATCCAAGATATTTTATAGGCAACACCGCAAATCGCATACCCAGTGTTTGAGCCACTCTTGACCCATCTACAGACTTTCCCACAACTAACTGACTTTTGTGAAAATTGATTTATTGTCCTGAAGCAGATTGATATGTATCTAAAAACTGGCAGAACCGATGCATATTTTGATGTTTGCCATTCAGAAAAACGACAAGATCATCTGCAAAACCCAAATGGGATATTTGTGGCGCCTGCCCAACATTAAAACCACTTAACTCACTTGAATTAATTAGCGACTTAAGGCCGCGAGAAAAACCTTCTGAAGCCAATACAAATAACAAAGGTGACAATGGATCATCTTTTTTAACTCCGCGAGTTACGGGGCAAAAGCCCACTGGCTTACCATTGATGAGAATGGAGCAACGTGTAGCGGCTAAGTTATTCAAGATAATCCTGACAAGTTTAGCATCAAAACCGAATTTGAGTAGAAGCTGCTGAAGATAGCCCCAATCCACTCTGTAAAAAGCCTTTGCCATGTCTAATTTAACCATAATCTGACCACCATGTACATGCTTGTCTAATAAGTGAACCATTTCTTGAGCTAACAAAATATGATCTGTAATACCACGCCCCTTTAAAAAGCCTGCCTGCTCCGGAGAAATCAACCGCGGCAACAAGTTGGATAACCGCGATGCCAATGAACGCGTAATGATCTTGGCCGCAAAGTTAGTCAAGCATATTGGTCGAAAGTCTGAGAATGATTGTGGATTTGAGACTTTAGGAATAAGTGTAATAAGGGATGCCGCATGTTGGGTTTGGGCGTAACTCCAAGGAGGAATTCCCGCACTGCCTTATGTACATCAGATTTAATTACTTGCCAAAATCTGCGATAAAAGGAACCTGGGAAACCATCTGGACCCGTCGCACTGGTTGGGCTAAGATCCCATACAGCTTATTGAACTTCCTGAAGATCCGGTATTGCAAGTAGCGTTGCATTGTCTTCATTTGTTAAAAGAGTTGGGATATATTGGAGCAGGGAAGAAGGATTTGTTAATGTTTCCGCTGTGAATAACTGCTTATAATATTGAATTGCCTTCTGCTCAATCGATGCTGGAGTTAGATGTTCATCTCCATTTGAATTAACAATTCTGGTAATCATTTGACGCCGTCGCCTGTCCTTGACAATTTGATGAAAATATCTAGTATTAGCGTCGCCCTCTTTCATCCATCTTACATTGGCTTTTTACTGCCAGAATTTTGTCACGCGATGTTGCTGTTGTTTTAAAGACGCCATACTTCTATGGTATAATTCATGAGATTCAGCAGTTGGATTAGCATCAATACTCTTTCTCACAACGAAGAGCTTCAGATTCTGCATGTGCAACAGCATCAAAAATATTTCCAAACACATCTTTATTCCACTGTCGCAATTCCTGTTTAAGCTGCTGCAGTTTTGCATAATACTCTCGCATACCGCCCGTTGTTTCATAAGATTGCCAGGAATGTGTGACCAATCTATCAAAATCTTGATGTGTGGTCCATGCATCCAAGTATCGAAAAGCAGTCGATGCATTAGATCTGTCGGCTAAACATTCTAGATAAATAGGGCAATGATCCGATGTGGTGCGACTAAGGTGTTGATACGTGACTTTGTCGAATAGGTCAAAGAAGCAGGACGAGCAAAGATACCTATCCAATGTGTGCCACACGCGACCCAACCCTCTCCCATCACTCCAAGTATACGTTGAACCCTGATAGGCAATAGTTTGCATCGAACAAGAAGATACATATTCATTAAAGTCTTGCAAGGATCTAAGAGATGGTGAAGATCGTCCCTTATGCTCATCTAGCGACAAGAAAGTATTAAAATCACCTCCAACCAGCCAAGGGACATCAAGTTCCATATGTAATGTTACAAGGTCTTCCCAAAGTGGACGACGTGAGATCACGGAATGCAGGCCATATACAAATGTACCATAGAAAATATCTCCGGTTGGTATCCATTGAAAACATAGCGAATGATTTTGGACACCTATACGATCCCTCTCCAGGCGCAAGAAAGCAGAACTCCAGAAAATCCATATTTTATCCTGACACACTGAGATTGCTTGCGTTAAACCAAATTTCAAATGATAAAATAGCAGTGACGATGGCTGTGATTTAGGCTCAATAAGAACAAAGACATGCAAATTATAACGACGCAATATTGATAATATACGTGGAAGCGAGGTACGAACTCCACGAACGTTCCATATCATAATCTTCATTGGGACTCTAAACAATCAAATGAGTTAGAGAGAATGGACCGGGGTCGTGTGATTGGTGGAGACAACGGGTCCATATTTCGACGAGGCCTACGAAGCAGACGTGGTGGAGGCTGATATTGCACATCGGTGGCCATGTCTGCGAGATTATCTACGGGATTAATGTTTTGATCAACATATGGATGGTCTGAGGAGACAGCTGCCTGAATCATATCCTGCATAATTTCAGAAACCACATCAAATGCAGTAGGGTCAGGTGGATCTTCCTGCCTATCAGAATTGACTGGTATAATCTCACTGTCAGAAAGTGATGCTGGCTGCGGATTATATAGTATATCTGCTATAAAGCTGTCATCAACTCCCTGGACTCGAGAAATGTCCTGAGCATACGTGACTGCAGATGGTGCTGTTGCAGTCAAATCCGGTGATAATAATATTGGATTATCCGCAGAGGCATGAAGTTCAGTGGCATGGGAAGATTTTTTGGGTGTCCAGCGCTTCTCCAGCGCTTTTCGCATATTAGATGTGGCTCCCTTTGCTTGCTGAATGTTTGTGTTATCCTTGGGCTTGGATACTTTGGGAGGTTGGACCAGGGTTCGTCCGCAATCTGCAATTTTATGATCATGTCTAAAACATTTGGAACAATATGATGGCAAGTCTTCATAAATTACCTGTTGATTAAGAACCTTGTTTAATGCGTGAATAAAAACTCGTGAGGGCAGCTCCTGTGATACGTCAATTTCAATGCATAAACGAGCAACAGAAGGCCGACGTGACTCCGCAGTCGCAGTATCCATTTTCATTGGAGTTCTCAACATTTTTTTTTATAAAAGGAAATTTTTATTAATAATGTTGAGTCTCCGTTATGGTGGAGAATACCTTTTTACATCTGAGTATATCATACGTAAACCAAAAGTATAAAGCTGCTAGAATATGCAATCTCCAGTCAAATATGATATGGTGATTAAAACCTTGCCAAGTAAAACCACCCTTGTGGATAAAACCTTGGCGAAGGAAAAAGCGTACATATTTATTTGAATGGAAGAATTGCAAGCTTGTACATTCAAAAATGTATAAAACGTCCCTATAACCGGTATGATGAAGTTGTGGATGGGCCTCAATAGTCTTGGTGCACGGTTGGAATAGGCTTTGAGAAGAGCAGGCTTGATGATCCAATAACAAAGGTCGGCATGAAGTGGGCATGCCAGCGATAGTGAAACAGTCCGCTTCCATATAGGTGTCCCTCGGCAAAACAAAGATAATGGTGTGTTAGTACCAACACAAAGTATAAATGGCAGCAGTAAAATGTGATTTCCAAATCGTACCAATGTTGCCCATAGTACATAGACTACAGGCAACAGAAAGAAATAAATGCAGTGAGTATATGCTTTGAGAGATAGATGATATACCCGCGTTGCCTGCATTCTGTTGATGCAGGCAACCAATATTCGTATCCAGTTGCGTCTATTACGTTCGAATCGCGTGGATGTATCCATCAGTGTGATAAAATGCACGTGCCATCTGCGGCAATTGGGAGGCAGAAGTGAACAGACAAGTGAGTGGCTGGAATCGAGCATGTAGACAAAGATAGTGTGCCACCATGTTGATCTCCCTTGGGATATGGTGCAGCGTACTGCATGTGAGGCGTAGGAGTTGTAAAAGCCTGTTGTGTTCCGGAAGAGCAGTGATTATGTTGCCCAATGATTGTGTTAATTGCTGACAGTCCGTCTCAATTATTATGTTTCGATGTAACAAGCCAAAGTATAGTAGACTATAAACAATTCCTTGTAGCTCTGCTCTGAGAGGAGACAAGATGGGTAGGCGGAATGAGAGGCCTACAATCATTTTGCCATTGGCATCTCGAAGAATTGCACCCGCCGCGGCATGTGAATGGCCAGCTGAAGCATCTACATTTAATTTTAACTTCCCAGTTGGAGGACATGCCCACTTCAATGGTAGTACTCTTTTTGGTCGAAGACGAGGAGAGAAGCCATTGTCAATCAATGAGGGAATGTATTGTGCAATGGCCGTACCAGACCGCGAGGCAGCCCAATCAAAACAAGATTGTTTAGTTAAATGTAATATGTATGTAACCGGCATATCCGCTTCACCAAATAGATGATTTGTATATACTCGCCAAATTGCCCAGCAAAGCATGATTGGACCAACAACTTTAAAGTTACCTTTTAAAGATGTAGTTGAAGAGAGAAGCCACCATTGAAGAAGATGTTGTCGTATGTTCGCTGCTCGGATCATCGGACCATCAAGTAACACAGAAAGCTGTGACCAGACAGGTTGAACACGCGGACAAAGCAGAAAGATATGTGAGATAGAAGCAGAGGCATTTTTATAGAACGGGCAAATTGTTGGGCATACACAAGAAAATGCCTTCACATTGTCCTCCATAGGTAGGGCCGAATGAAGCAGTTTCCATATAAACAGACAGATAGTTTTTTGAATGCCTTTCCACCAAATGAATTTATGAGAGAATAACTGAGCATGATGTGGTAGAATATCTTCATACGCATATTTGAGAGAGAATTGTCCAGTTGGGCTGGATCGCCAAAAAGGAGAAGGATGGCCTGTCGTAAGTTGCATGCATAGAGTGTGTGTAGAACATATTCTTTTCCAACCGGGAGAGTCGTATATACGAGCCAAGTAATCCATTCTGGGACCATAACGTGCCCGCATATAGTTTGCCCACAGTGAATCACTTGAATGATAATTCCACCAAAGCTTGCAATCATAAGATTGTTGTATGTGTATTAAGCTTCGGATGCCCCAACCGCCTTCAGTTTCGGGATAGCATAGTTTTTCAAGTGTGGCCCATTGGTGCTGTCCGCCCCATAGGAAAAAAGATATTTTCCTGTTAAGCGCTTGGATGATACTCTTGGGCAGGCGAGATGCAGCGAGAATGTGAAGAGGGATAGATGTTAAAACTGACTTAAGCAATATAAGTCGACTGCCAGGTAACAAGAGACGGCTAGCCCAGCCCGTTAGCTTGGAGTCAAAATGTTGCAGTAGGGAGGCACAGTAAGATGCTCGGTTGACTCCACGATAAAGGTAGGAACCCAGGTATTTGATTGGGAGAGAAGATGGATGCATTGCCAAAACTTGAATGATATTATGTTGCTGCCGATTCGTGATATATGAGCTTAATACAAACTGACTCTTTGTGTAATTGACAAGTTGTCCCGAAGCACGTTGATACTCTTGAAGGAATGTTTGAAATCGTGCCAAGTTGTGGGTTGAGGCATTGAGAAAAATTAACAAATCATCCGCATAAGCTAAATGAGAAACCGGTACGACTCTTCCAGATGCAAAACCTCTAAGTTGATGAGAGTTGAATAAACTGTTTAGCCCACGAGTAAAGCCTTCTGAGCAGATGATGAATAGTAATGGTGACAGTGGGTCCCCTTGTTTGACTCCTCGTGATGGTGAGAAGAAACCATGTGTTGTTCCATTAACTGAAATGGAGAGTTTGGATAACCGCATGTTGTTTATTAGGATACGTAAAAGACGAGGCTCAAACCCAAACTTTAGCATAATGGCTTCGAGGTAGGACCAGTTAACACGGTCAAAAGCTTTGGCCATATCTAACTTGACCATAACTTGGCCATGACGGACTTTTCTGTCAAGTATGTGCACCATCTCGTTGGCCATGTTGACATGTTCACTAATGTCATGGCCTTTCAAGAAGCCAATTTGTTCCGAAGAAATGATTCGAGGAAGTAACACATTGAAGCGAGATGCTAATATACGCGTGGTGACCTTGCTAATAAAGTTGGATAAACAAATAGGTCGAAAATCCGCATATGTAAGTGGATGTGCTTTCTTAGGGATCAATGTGATAATAGATGATAGCATGGATGTCGGTGGAGGCACTCCAAGAAAGAATTCTTGCACGGCAAGAGTGACATCAAGTTGTAATATATCCCAACATGTGCGGAAGAACTGACCATTGTAACCATCCGGACCTGCCGCACTGGCTGGACTTAAGTTCCACACTGCCTCCTTAATTTCAGCCGCAGTTGGCAATTGTAACAACATGCAGTTATCTTCAGATGTCACAAGTGAGGGGATGTGGGTAATAAAATCAACAATCCCGGCTACTTCTTCATGCTCAAACATTTTCTGATAATAGGAGACTGCTTCAGCCCCTAATGCTGCATTGTCTTGCAAACGATCGCCTGCAGAATTGCGAAGATTGGCAATATGTTGACGTCGATGCTTATCCTTAACAACAGCATGAAAGTATGCTGTGTTTGCCTCTCCTTCAGATATCCATCGTATTCTTGACTTTTGTGCCCAATAGGAGGTTTGAGCTTGAGTGGCCTGCAGTAGTTTGGCCTGAGCCAAGGATAAAGATGTGCGGTTGGCAGGCGAAGGATCCATATCAAACTGAACTTCAAGCCTCCGATAAACAGCCTCAGCTTCCACAACATTGTTGAAGATGTTGCCATAGACATTTTTATTCCAAATTTGGAGATCTTTTTTCAATCTATTAAGCTTCATGTATAAGCCACGCATGCCACCGATCATAGGGTATTGAGCCCATTGTAGTTGCACATATGATTTAAAGTCTGAGTGATTTGCCCATGCATTAATGTAACGAAATGGCACATGGACTCTTTCAACAGTAGTGGAACATTTAAGTAGCATAGGGGAGTGATCAGAGGTGGCTCGAGATAGATGTTGGACCGAGATATTGGCAAATAATTCCGTGAATGCTACAGTGCACAAATGCCTATCCAATCTTCGTCGAACTCTACCTTGTCCAGTTCCACGCGACCAAGTAAATGGTGATCCAACAAAAGGCATGTCTTGTAACCCACATACATCTACACATTGACTGAAATCTTGCAAATGACGAAGGGGTGGTGTGGAGCGACCATCATGTTCATCAAGCGATAGATATGTATTAAAATCCCCACTGATAATCCATGGTATAGTGTTTTGTTGAGAGAAACGAGTCAAAGATTCCCATAATGCCTGCCTTGCAACAATTGTATGTTTACCATAGACAGCTGACCACGCAAAGGACTGCTGCAAGGGTATATGAATAAAAGACAAATGCGATGCTTGGACTCCATGTTGCACATCGATAAATCTCAGAAGCGAAGCATTCCAAAAAATCCAGATATTACCTTGACAGGTTTCCAAAGCATTCGAAAAACCTAATTTTAACCGGTAAAAGGTGAGCTTTGAGGAGCGTTGTTTCGGTTCAATAAGGATCAGAAGAGCAACGTTTGACTGATGTAGCAAGGTAAGGAGACGCTGTAGCGAGGTTCGTATCCCTCGTATATTCCACGTGATCGCATTCATGGCAATAGTAAGGTGGGTGGTCCCATACGTGAAGCACTTCTTGTTGTAACTGTAGTAGGTGGTCTGGGTGGCAGTTCATGTTTACGGCGACGTCGGCGTCTTGGTGCAACTGGCATGAATCCGTCATGGGTTGTATCCTCAGTAGCATGAGGTGGAGCGTCATCGGAAGAGGAAATTTGTCGTCTTGTTGATAAACGGTTTTTGATCGTGTCTAACGACTCACGCATTTGTTGCAGAAATTGTGCACGTGAGGCATCGTCTGTGTGCACTGTCTGGGGTATTTGATCGGCATCTGAGTCCGAAACTTGATAAACATCTGGTTCTTCTAATGTGACATGTGCTGAGTGGTGTGGTTCTTCAAATAGTCTGTGAATATGAAACCCTTCCTCGATATGATCTGGATTCAGAGAGGGATTGGTTCCGGCCTTATGCTGACTAGGCATGGTTTCGACATCTGGGGATTCAGCAGCAGTGTGCAAGGGTAAATGCTGGTGTGAAGGTTGGGTGTGCTGTTTTATGGGTTTACGCAATAATGTAACAGGGACTGGGCCCAAGGTGGAGTCTTTCGATCCCTTCTTTGGTGTCCAGCGTTGCTTAGGTTTTTGTTGTGCTGGCGGCGGCGGCGGCATGTCCGATGTATTCTGGCCGCAGTTTGATGTTGCATGGCCTAGTCTACGACATTCCATACAAAAAGAGGGAAGATCTTCATAGATTATCTGCTGTTGATGAATCTTTTGTTTCCCTTCCAGAAAAATTTTCTTGGGTAATTCCTTGGAGATGTCGGCCTCTACGCAGATTCGTGCCACCGAAGGGCGAAGACCATCCGCAGTGGCAACATCAAGTTTGATCGGATGGCCAACTATGCGTGCTATTTCAAAAAGCGCTGCCTTTTGCTGGTAATGTATTGGCAATCCTGGGAGAGCAATCCAAATAGGGACAATCGGAGCATCTGCAGACGGATCAAAGTCGATGGTCCATTTCGTTACTCGTATTGAACATCCTGCGATAGTCCAGGATCTCCGGTAGAAGCAGCGAACGTAATCAGGTTCATGGAGAAAATTCATCAATATGTGAGTTTGATCTAAAAGCGTAATCTTTACATCGGATTTGAATCCAATGCGGTCAAAGACATCACGTATGATCTTCAGTGGTGGCCGTCCAAACCAAAAGGTACCAACTAGCGTAAACCGGAAAGGAGCGGCAAGAGAGTCGATTTCATCATCCGTAAAAGAGAGAAGTGGGTGTCCTTTGTGTTTGGAGATGGTCTTTGGATTGATGGTAGCGGCAGATGGTGCAGCGGCGGCGGCGGACACTACAGCGGCGAAGGAGCGATCGCCGGTTACTCCTGGAGAAGACGACGCCATTGTATATATATTGGAGTTCTCAACATATATATATATATATATATATATATATATATATATATATATATATATAAACGTGTATATCAAATGGAGAGTAGACTTTCCATGTTTCAATTTGTTGCCATCATGCCTTCTCCAAATATATCTCCTTTTAATGAACTAGTTAGTTCATTAACTTAAGTACTTCACTTAATGAACTAGTTTAGTCCATTAATGGTGGCACCTAAAAATAGTTCAAACACAACAATTGTTTGTCATTTGATTTAAGCTTTTACGCTTCATGGCTTGTTAGTACGGCAACATTATATATAAAGTATATAAGGCAAGTTTGTCACAAAAACGTGTCAAGTAATAAATTCATCATGCATTTCTTAAAACACGTAGTATTTAAATCTTGTGAATCACTCAAAATCTTTCTCGTCAATCTCTCCCTTTTGACGATTTACAAAATAACCTTAGTTTATGATTTAAATATGACCGCTCCCCCTCCAATCGAGCACAAATTCAAATTTTGAATTTTGAATTCTCTTCCCCTTGATTTTTGCAATCATGCTATTTCTCCTCCTTAAATCAGTCTCACTGTCTGCTCTTTCTCCTCCTTAAATCACTCTTACTCCCCTTTAAATCATGTACTCTCTCTCTCTCTCCCTTTATTTTGGAAATAAAATCAAAAGTGGATGTAAAGATGGAAAGAAACATCAATCTATAGCAAATCAGCAGAAATCATGCCTAATTTTGAGTGTAGATTTTCGTACGTGGCTTGATTTAGTGCTTTGGTGAATATGTCGGCTACTTGTGCTTCAGTACGTATATGTTCTATAACAATATCACCATTGTTCACGTGATCACGAAGAAAGTGATATTGTACTTCTATGTACTTTGCCTTAGAGTGTAGTACGGGGTTCTTAGACAAATTAATAGCACTCATACTATCACAACAAATGGGAATGCGATTTACCGTGATACCAAAATCAGAAAGTTGCTATTTTAACCATAAGAGTTGTGTGCAGCAAAGACTAAGTGCCATGTATTCAGCTTCAGTAGTAGATAATGCCACACTTGCTTGCTTTTTCGAAAACCATGATATTAATGAATTTCCTATAAATTTACAGGTGCCACTTATGCTTTTTCTATCTATTTTGCATCTGCCATAATCCACATCAGTATAAGCATGCAAATCAAATTCACAATTCTTATCATACCAAATTCCTAAAGTGGGAGTGTGCGTAATGTATCGAAAAATCCGTTTTACAGCATTATAATGAGACACTTTAGGTTGGCTTTGAAAACATGCACACATACAAACACTAAACATGATATCAGGTCTACTTGCGGTAAGATAAAGCAAAGAACGATTCATAGACCTATGCAAACCATTATCAAAGTCTTTTCCATTTTCATCTTTATCTAGTTTAGTGGTGACACTCATGGGGGTGGGGGATGATTTCAATTTTTCAAAATTGAACTTTTTAATCATGTCTTTTACATATTTGACTTGACTTACATGGATGCCTTTACTAGTTTGTTTAATTTGCAAGCCAAGAAATAATTAAATTCACCATCAATAGACATTTCAAATTCGGATTTCATGCAAATTTCAAATTCTTCAACAAGTTTATGAGATGTAGATCCAAAAATAATGTCATCAACATAAATTTGAATAATAAGTAAATCCGATTTATCTTGTTTCAAGAATAAGGTGCTATCTATGGTGCCTCTTTTAAATCTATTTTCTAAAAGAAAAGTGGCAAAATGAAAATATCAAGCTCTAGGTGCTTGTTTTAGGCCATATAGTGTCTTCTTTAATTTATACACGTGATCGGGATATTTCAAATCTTCAAAACGGGATGGTTGCTTCACGTATACTTCTTCTTGTATAAAGCCATTTAAAAATGCACTTTTTACGTCCGTTTGATAGAGTTTAAAATCTTTCATGCAAGCAATAGCAAGTAATAGTCGTATGGCTTCTAAACATGCTACGGGTGCAAATGTTTCGCCGTAATCTATTCCTTCTTCTTGATTATATCATTGTGCTAAAAGTCTCGCTTTGTTTCTAACAACTTTACCTTCTTCATTCATTTTATTTCTAAAGATCCACTTTGTGCCTATTATTTTCTTATCTTATGGTCTTGACACTAAATCTCATACATCATTTCTTATGAATTGATTTAATTCATCATGCATAGTATCAATCCAAGAAGAATCATTTAAGGCATCAAAAACGTTCGTAGGTTCAATTTTGGATATCATAGCATGAAATTGGTTTATTTCATCCGGATTTATTCTTCTACATGGTCGGACACCTTGAGTTATATCGCCTATGATAAGGTCGTGTTGGTGATTCTTATGCAATTTTAGTTGATTATTCTCTAAGTTTTCATGCATTTCTAAGTGATTATGCATTTCTAGGGTGTTGGATTCATCATGTATGTCATTCTTTTCTATATCATCTAACACAGGCTTTAGTTCAAAATCATCGTCATATTTTTTATCTTTTTCAAATTCGCCAAATTCATTAAACTTTACGTGAATAGATTATAAAATTTGTCTAGTGATAGGATCATAACATATATATGCTTTAGAGTTCACAGAATATCAAACAAAGATGCATTCAATTGATTTAGATTCAAATTTATCTAGATTATCTTTTGTATTCAAAACAAAACATTTGCAACCAAACACACGAAAGTAATCAATTTTAGGCATGCGATCATTTACTATTTCATAAGGAGTTTTATTTATTTTCTTTCTAATCGACAAAAGATTAACTATATAGCATGTATAATTTATGGCTTCTGCCCATAAGACACAACATGGTTCTAGCGATTCCTTGTAGTGTCCTATTCTTTCTTTCCACTACTCCATTTAATTGTGGTGTCCTAGGTGGCTAAAACTCGTGTTTAATGCCTTTTTCTTTGCAAAATGCAATCATGTCCTTATTTTTAAATTCACCGCCTCTATCGCTTCTAATCTTTTTCACATTCAAACCATATTAATTTTCAAGTTTTTTTATTAGTTTAGCAATATCAACGACACTATCATCTTTATTTGCAAGAAATAAAGTCCATGTATAATGAGAAAAATCGTCAACAATAGCACATGCATAATGGTGTCCTCCAAGACTCCTAGTATGACTAGGACCATACAAATCAATGTGTAATAATTCTAAAATTTTAGACATGCTAATTTCATTTTTAGATTTAAGTGACTCGCGTGTTTGTTTGCCTTTAATACAAGATTCACGCAACTGAATGTCTAATGGCAAATTTAGGCAATCCTCGTACTAGATTCTTTCGTTGAAGTTTTTCAAGCGTTGAGATACCAATGTGTCCTAATCGCCTATGCCACAAATTTATATTAGGTTCATTTGACATAAAACATTTAACCTTAGCGTCTAACATGTCATCCATAGAAAGCGTAAAAATATTTCCTTCCCTTTTTCCTTTTAATACCATTTCTCCGTTTTTATTTACTATGTTGCAATATGGGTGAGTGAAGCACACATCAAAACCTTTATCAAGACACTGTAAGATGCTAAGCAAATTATAGGAAAGATTACTTACCATGAATACGTTGGAGATTTGAAGAGTAATTGGGCTTCCAATTGTACCTTTTCCGATGATTCTTCCTTTATTGTTATCTCCAAAGGTTACCGATCCACCTTTTGTAGCCTTCTTCAACTTTGAGAACAAGTTTGGGTCGCCCGTCATGTGCCTCGAGCAACCACTGTCAGGGAACCACTTAATTGATCTACCTTTAGATGTATAAGTTCCCTGCAATGTACCACAACGATTTAGGTACCCTTTTATTTTGGGTCCTTACGAGTTAGTTCTTCACCTCTTTGTAAGAGTGCCTTTCGGTACCTATACTTAGGTGACCTTTCTCGGTCTTACAAATGGTGAGAGTGTAGATGAAGAAGCAATATAGTAGACATGAAGTGAGAATGCAATTGGCCTTGGGCCGAGAATTCCATTGTGAACATTGTATTGTTGTCGTCTTTGATATGTTCTTGTGTTTGCATGCATAGTGCGTGATCTAGATGCATGGACTGAGTGTCGTGTATGCATCAATGGTATCTTCTAATATCTATATGACACATAATTATATCTTGTATGATATGAAGAAGAAGCATGATGAGATGAAGGAAGAGGGGGTTTAGGCGTCTCCTTAGGCACCACATATATCTTGGTTGCATCTATTTTCTTAGACAGAATGAATTTCGTTGATTTATTTAATGTCTCGTTTTTCTCAACGTATCTTAATCCGGTTTTGTCACTATCATGCTTTTGTGAAGAAATAATGCGATCTAGCATGTTTGTGCCTGTGTCAAACTGTTTCATCATTTTTTCTAGATCTATATTCCTTGATTTCAAGTTTGAACTCTCGGATTTCATTTCATGTTTTTGTGTTGTTAATGATGTGACTTCTGATTTTAATGCATTAATTATGCAGGACGACTCTTTTTGAATCGTTTAATTGAGCAACAAGGTTTGTGTTAGACGATTCTAACAACTTCTTGTCTTCAATTAACCGTTTTTTTTCTTTTGCGAGAGTCTTTGTGAATTTATGCAATTCTAAATATTGACTAAATAAATCATCATATGAAGGTTCAGAATCAGAGTCAGAATCAGATGATACCTCGTTTGATGCTTTGGATGCAAAGCATACTTGTGCCGTTTCTTCTTCCGTATCATCAGTCTCAGAGTCGGATGAATCACTCCAGGTGGAGGCTTTGAGGGCTCTTCTCATTTGTTTAGGTTTTGAGACGAGTCTAGTTTTGATCCGATCCTTGTTAAGGTATTTGTTCGTTTGTTTGTCCTTGTTAGGGCAGTCATATGACAAGTGTCCAAGTTTCCCGCGTTCATAGCACTTTACATTTTTGTCATTAATTTTATTTTTATTTCTTTTAGTCGAAATAGCCTTAATTTTGTTTTTAAATGACTTTCTCATAAATTTTCTCAAACCTTTAGCCAATAGTATTAGATCATCATTGTCTGATTCTGAATCACTATCATCTACGTGATCAGAAGAAGTAGAGACGTATTCATTTGATTTAAAAGCAATAGTCTTACCTTGTTTTGACGTTGATTCTGATTTCCTTAATGTAAGTTTGTTTTTGTATACCTTTAAAGATCCGATCAATTCCTCTATTTTTATTGATTTTGTTTCTTTACTCTCCTCAATTGCCGTGACTTTAGGGTCCCATTCGGATGAGAGACTTCTTAGTACCTTTTGGACTTTTTTCTGTGTAGAAAAAGCTTTACTAAGAGACTCAAGAGAATTATAGATGTTAGTCAATCGTAAATCCATATCAACAATAGACTCATTTGGCAATAATTTAAAAGACTCAAGAGTGGACATAAGCATATTTATTTTAGACCCTTAACTTGGCTAGTCCCTTTATGTTTCATTTCTAGAATTCTCCACATCTCTTGAGCACTAGAGCAATTAGGCACGTAACTTGATTCACTTTTACTCAGCCCATTTTAAAAGTAATTGCATGGCTCTTGCATTCATACTCAACTTCTTTTTGTCATCACTAGTGTACTCTTGTTTCGGTTTTACAACCTCTAGTGTGACACCATCAACAGTAGATAACTTAGAAGGAACAAGAGGACCGTCTTCTATTATAGACCACAAATCAATATCAATAGCCATAAGAAAGAGTTTCATTCTAAGTTTCCATTGGCTAAAGGACTCACCATCAAAAAGAGGAGACCTCTGACTCGACATACCTTCTTGCTCAGTTTTGAAGCTAGTGGTTGCCATCTCACTAAGATCGTTGGATCTCCTTGTCGTAAGTGTGCCTGTTCTCTGATACCACTTGTAGGACCTATAAAGCAACACTAGAAGGAGGGGGGTTTGAATAGTTGGTGTGGAAAATTTGGGTTTTAAAAATATTTTGACCCAAAACAGTTTCTGTTTTCAGATCTTGATTTGAAAGTTTTGAAAGACTAGGTTATATACCTTCGGAAATTCTGAAATTTCGAGAGATTTTACTCTCAGATGTTATGAGTATCTCCTAAAAAGTTTAGATTAAAATTCAACTCCTAACCTATTGAAGATATGTTTGTGGTCAAATTGCACAAATCTGCAGAAACTATACTCCGACTTGAAAATTTTATTTTGATTAATTCGTAACTCCAAATGGTCTGAAAATTTAATGACAAACCCTTTAAGATATTTATTTAAATGGGTTGAAACAGTTCTGAAAAATTCCTTTGGAAAATAGGTCAAATATGTTGATGTTCTCAACCTTCGCAAGTCTTAAAATCAGATTGCACTAGTCTCAGAACTATTAACGTTTGATAGACTTATACTTGTCCAAATGGGTTGAAACTTATGCCAAATGAAACTTAAGAGGTGTGGATATGTTTCTGCAAAGTTTTGTAATTTTTGAAAGTCATTTACTATTTTTACGATTGCAATGAAATCAACGCAGAAACTGAAAACTGAAAGTAAAGTGCTGAAAGTAAAGACACATAGGATTTTATACTCGTTCGGTTAAATCAACCTACTCCAGTCTTCGAGGACACCTTTCTCAGTTATCACTAAACAAAAAATAACACCTTACCACAAGGGTTGCTGGAGTTACACACCAACTCCACCCTTTTACAAATGATACAAATAATCACACCGATCACGAACACTACCACCGAACGGATGAAGGTTTGATCACACCTTGATCAAACTTTTACAACAATGAGGCGTGTATGGTGGTATAAACAAAGCCTATTCAATATGTTGAATATAAGAACAATAGGCTTGAGAGAAGAAGAAGAAGAAGAAAGAAATGTAGAAGAGGAGAGTAGAGAGTCTTTTGCACTTGAGAGATGATGAGAGTTGTCTTGTCTTTATTTGCTCACTTCTCTTCTTTTTATTCATGAGTGGCTACCCCCCTAGGGCTTTTCTTCCATCTTGAGAATTCTCTTTAATGCCCTTAGAAGATTACCTTGTGTAGAGATGACACCATCTTGCTTACTTGGCACAACATGATTGGATGAATGTCTTGCTTTGCTTACTTGGCACTCTATGATTGGATGAATCTTGTCACCATTTAGTAGCTGTAAAATCTGAGATTAAAATGTAAAAACATGTGCCAAATAAAGTTTAAAATGTTGCCAAATAATTAACAATTAATCTCTTCAATTTGGGATGTCAATTAGTCACACATTCTAGGCAAAAAAATCGGCCAGCCATACATTGTCACATGCTGAATTTTCAACATGTGTTAAATTTGACAAATGTTTGAATTGTTACGTTGTGTAGCTACTTCCTTTATGTCACTAACCTTTTTTGGCATATTCTCCACCAATCAAAATACCAACTAAGCTCCACATAAGCTCCACCAAGGCTGAGAATGGCGTACCTTTGTCTCCAACATGTGCTGAATTTCACTTTTGTAAACTTTGTCAAATATTGCACAATAATTACACATATATGACATATTCCAATCAGCCCTAATTTTAATATTCTAGTACACTTTAACATTTTCTTGAATATGTAAAAAGTGTCTAGATACATGTTTCATGTCATGCCAAAAACATCCATGTGTTGTGTTCGTAGAAAACCGAAATTTCGACTTTTGTCGATTATGCGATTTTTCTACGATTAAATTCAAAATTTTTGCACATGTTATATATATTATGTCACACTTAATATACATAAAATAAATTAAATATTCAGCTCATAAGGATGTTTAAAATGGCGCCCACATGTGCTTAAAAAGATGCATTTGGAATCTCCACATATTTAGCCTTAATTTGTGGGTGATTTGTGTGTTTCAACATGTAATAATTTCATGGCTTAATTGAGCATGTTAGCCACGAAATGTTTGGTCATTTTTGAAGTATAGGGGCTGGCTATCTTTATATGGCAAGTACGTAACACGTTGACGAAGTTTCGGTACTCACCCGATACGATAATTTTTGGTTTATAACCTTGTAAAATATCGTAATAATTTTGTCATCACCATGACTTATATCATATGATATAAGACCTGAATGTACTCATAAACATGAGGTAAGTATAGTGATGTGACGTTGACGTACGTTTGTAATATATGTAACGTGTCGGTAGTATGTCGGAATATATGTGTATTGTGCCTTTTTATAAAAAATCTATATATATATATATATATATATATATATATATATATATATATATATATATATAAACGTGTGCATCAAATGGAGAGGAGACTTTCCATGTTTCAATTTTTTGCCATCATGCCTTCTCTAAATATATCTCCTTTTAATGAACTAGTTAGTTCATTAACTTAAGTACTTCACTTAATGAACTAGTTTAGTTCATTAATGGTGGCATCTGAAAATAGTTCAAACACAACAATTGTTTGCTATTTGATGTAACCTTTTACGCTTCATGGCTTGTTATCACGGCAACATTATATATAAAGTATATAAGGAAAGTTTGTCACAAAAACGTGTCAAGTAATAAACTCGTCATGCATTTCTTAAAACATGTAGTATTTAAATCATCTATTTGTGAATCACTCAAACTCTTTTTTAACAATGACGTGGTCCAAGGGACATAATGCATGAGGA